>OX402546.1:4725000-5238563 GCA_948098915.1 Lampropteryx suffumata
GTATTATTTTGTCGATGGAGGCACCGACACTGTTTCGATTCATCTAGCTAGTGAATCTTCATCGGGGTGAGTTTGATCCGCGGTCCGCTCGTTGCCGCTCGAGTTCACGGTTCGAACATGTGCGAATACGTGAGTAAAGCCCGTGTTTATCAAAATATATATTCCTATGTAAGTATTTACCTACAATGAAAAAGTATTATATATAGTACAACTCACGAAAGTTTTGAAACTTACTAAGGAACATAAAATAAATATTGATGGACAATGCACACAACACCATCTAGTCCCAAACGGTAGCTTGTATTATGGTGACCAGATAACTTAGCTATAGCTACCCTATTGATCTATGGCTTCTGATAAAAAAAGACAACAGCTTATTGTCCTGTGGGTATAACATAACATAAAATAAATAAATAAATATTCGTAGACAATTTTAATTTAAAATAAGAACGAAAAAAAATGTTTTTATTTGACCCAGCATGTAGGGCACTTACATAGTTTTAGTTTTAAGTATGGGGAACCCCAAAAATTTATTGTTTTTTTTCTATTTTTGTGTGAAAATCTTAATGTGCTTCACAGAATACATCTACTTACCAAATTTCAACAGTATAGATCTTATAGTTTCGGAAAAAAGTGGCTGTGACATACGGACGGACAGACAGACAGACATGACGAATCTATAAGGGTTCCGTGCCATTTGGCTACGGAACCCTAATAAGAGGCTTAAATCTTATTTGATTGCTTAACTCTGCCCTGTAAATTTGGTTTTGATATTGTAGATTGTACCTTTGATTTTTGGTTGATGTTTTACATTTTTCTTAATTGCTTTGAATACCTACTTAATTCTATAAACCAAAACATGAACGGAGCTTAATTACAGAAAAATCGATGTTTTGACATGTTATTACTTCAGCTGTTCATGATTATTCCAAACGTCACATTTGTAAACTAAGAATTTTATTGGTTCATAGTTAGGACTTTAAAACCTAATTATGAACCAATAATGATTTTGACAATATATTAAAAAATATATTGTGTAGGTAAGTAATTATATTAAGGTATCATATAAGTAGACTTAATTGAGATCGATTAAGTAGGTATGTAGGTAGAATGTTATCTATTAATTATTTTTTCAACACACTTGCTCATAAAGTGGCTCTATGGTCACCGCAATTAGGCAAACACACAGAATGACACCCATAATCAAACTGTGACTTTTTCATTGCTATAACTCACTAGTGAGCTATAGTTTTTTTTTTTTATTTTATTGGTTGAGGTGCTTTGAAAAGTTTTTATTCAAAAAAAGATCGTGTTTAATAGAACAAATAAATTAATGTTCCTATTGCTTGCTCATTTCATGCAACTTCTTATTTAAATAGATAATTTTAACTCGTACGTGTTTAATAAATAAAAATTTCACTCAAATATAAATTTTGTTTTCTCTTTAATAAAAGAAAACTTTAAATTCCCCATTTTGTACGTGGCAGAATAGGCGCAAAACCCTATGCGCGGAAAATAAAAAAAAACCTCATCCCTTTAGTCTGTGGCTGATCGCAATGCGCGCGCAATAGGCGAAAACTGATTAATTTTTCCCGCCATAGTGAATCATTTTTCACAACTCGTTTTCACTGTTGAAATTATAGTTATTTATTTATTAATTAAAATGTCTACAAGTACTAGTTACGAAGAAAATGATTTAATCATGATATAATCGCCCGATATAAGATGTGAAGCCCTTAACCTTAAGATGTGAAAACTCCAAGGAAAAATATTTATTAGCGTACCAAAATTTCATAAAATGGCAAAACAGCAAGAATACGTATTTTTTCAGAAAATATGTTCACGCCATGAACACATTTTAAAGAATTATCTTCTAAGTACAAACCTAGCTCTTTGTGGTGTTTATACTCAATGTACAGTCCGAACAAAGAATGGAGTGGACTTAAAAACATACTCTAAATTGTCAGCTTATCTAAAGAGACTATCCGATTTAGAAACAAGAAATCAAAGGTTTTATCGTCTGACGATATTGAAAAATTTATAAAAGATGCTCCAGATAACCAATATCTGGCTACTAAGGTTAGTTAAATTAATTTTAAATATTTACGCGACTTCAGCCTGTGTTGTGTGTTGAACTTAATTATTGTTTCTTTTTTTTCAGGTTGCTTTAATATTTGGTGTAACTGGTGCCTGTAGAATACAAGAATTAACAAATATAACCGTAAAAAACAAAGAGAACCATGGCCAGATGCTTTTAGTGAAGTTACCTATCACGAAAAATAAAATACCGAGGTCATTCACCATACACTGTCCATTCTATGAAATTGTTAAGAAGTATGAAAGTTTGCGGTCACCAAAAGCAAAAACTGACCGTTTCTTTCAAAATTAATTTGAAGCGTCATGGTGGGTGGCGATCTAGCAATGTAGCAGAATCATACGTAGAAGATTCCATACAAAACAAGAAGGAAATTTGTGCAAAAATCACAAAAAGAATTAAACTTGATTCTGAGGCGGCCTCCTACTGACGAAACACCAAGTACATCCAATGATTGGATTTCACCTACCTACACGAATAATGAGCCATCTCAAATTACAATAGAACATGAAAGTATTTCAATAAATAATCTATCTGATGAGACCGCTAAGCCATCAAAAACAGTTAATTATAATTTTACTAACTGCACATTTACTAATTGTTTCTCTAAATAAACCAACTTTTTATCTACTAAATAAAATGAGTTTTTATTGTTATTTTATTCACAAGTGTGTTGAAAAACGTCGTATGATACACGTGTGTATTGATGATTACCGTCCTCGGCTCTCTTTTCGCCATTGAGACCCTCACCTAACGGCTCGGGTCTCAATGGCGCCTCAGCGGTAATCGCCAACATTACACACTAGTACCTACTATAATGTACTATTAGCAACTAGATACACCTACACAAGAAACTTTATAACTGTCATAATAATGTCGTAATATATCTCAAGATTAATTTATAGGTAAGCGAAATCATGTTTAATTAATATTAGGTTTTTTTATATAGAATTTAGCCTTTCATTTTCTATGTTCACATATAAGGCTGAATTTGTTCAGAATTAGTTCCAAACCGTTCACAGTTGCGGCCAAAGACACTTTGATATTTTCGCAATTTTATCATTAGATATTTGAAATAATTTAGAGTAAAAAAAGTTTAACTAGTTAATGTACCACATATCTATCTAATTATACAACCAAAAACAACGAATATTCATTGTATAGATTTGATAAAAAATAAAACAAATTGTATTCCGCTTAACCGTTCACGTATTGGTCCAACTACCCTACCTATAATTATAGATTGTTGTGTGGGGCAAATAGGTCCCCGTCTCAGCACGATGCTGTGCCGAACCAATCGGGGCAGCGCTGATTTTTGGTGAAAAAATAAGATTCTTTAACGAACAGTAGCGTATGCTCAAGCTAGACTCGTCTCTTTTTCCATGACCATCTCACATACCCTGACATGTTTTAGTCAAAGGATACACATACTAACATAGAACAAACGTTATTTTGTCTCCAAGGTGCCTGTGCAAGTGCAACGGACTAGGTCCTCGTATTTAAAGCGTAAATAAATTTTAGGTCCAAAAACATTCGAAAGACAAACCTCTCGTTTGAGACAAGCCTAGTATGCCAGGAGTGACTACTTCACTTGGCCTAACAAGATGTGATTTTAAAAAAGGTTGGACAAACATCGAAATGTAGGTTTTCGCAAGTTAAAATATATTTCGGGAATGACTTCTGAGATAACTAATAAAGGATGAACTATACATAGCACCTGGTAGTTTTATTTTCTACTATTTATCAGAGCTGTTTTTATGATAGAGCAACATTTTAATAGTTGATTTCTGGTAGCCCTGAACTGCGATTGGTCAATGTCATTTGACATCGACCAATACCGAACCTCCAAGCAAGCGCTCCGCTCATTTCATTCATTTATGTAAAAAATGTCGTCCGAAGTTTGACGAATTACTGTTTTATTTGTAATAAGCTGAATTTATCGTGCAAACGCGGGTGCATTACGCTAAAAATCAATAAAATATTACCTATTCGGTATTTACATTGAACTAGCAGGCCAACAGGTATGAATTTCGTACTAAAAATCGATTTACTTTCCCTTTCTGCTCAGTCTTGCTCAATGTTTTTTTGTATTGTAAATAAAAACATTGGAGACTTGGGAGTTGATATTTGCTCAAAACTACTGATTACGTTTGCAATTGGGCACTATTATTTTTGATTTAGTTATCATTTAAAGTGTTTCATTGCGACGAAATCATGTATAGTATCGTGGAAGTACATAACTAGTATAATCTTTGTGTCGTCTGGTTTGTTCAATAAAATCGAGTAGATTTGAGAGCTATCCTATTGTTTCTTGTGCCAGTATGGGAGACGAAATGGATCCTTGCGAATGCCTGTGGAACCATGAGCTGGCGATGCGCCGTCTCATCTCGCTGGTAAGCGTAAATAATAACTATTGTGACCTTGTTGTATTAATTTAGTGGGTGGTATCCACGTACGCAGTATTTAAAAACATTTAAGAATAAAGAATTATAGTACCTATATTTCCCGATTGCTTACTGAATTATGCAACATTTGAATTGTAGATTATTGTTGTGCTGTTTGTGGTATCCAAACGTTTCCACAAGACGTCGAATTGTATTTAAGTTAGTGAGCGAAAATTGTTTGGCAATGGCAAAACAGTTTTAAGGAAAACATTAAACATTCTTAGGACCTGTTTATTTATATCCTCCGTAAGTCCATACAGTTATAAAAATCATACTAGTTCTGCATCATTCAATTAATTGCCTGATTCTGATTCTTCTTGAACTGGGGTTAGAAGAAACCAGCATCTAAGACAATTTTACTATAGTACTTATGTATATCGATATATGTACCACTAGCTGTGCCCTGCGGTGTTACCCACGGTAACAAACAAAAAAAAAAAAAATTTTCCCGCAGTAAAACATAGCCTATGTTAATCCAGGGTGTCAGCTAACTCCATACCAAATTTTATTAAAATCGCTCCAGCCGTTTAGACGTGAAGAAGTAACAAACATACACACTCACACACTCACAAACTTTCGCCTTTATAATATTAGTGTGATGTGATTATTCTTATTATTCAAACCTTTAAATGTTTAATTAAGACAAGAAGCAAGTACTTAAACATAAATGGTTTTGAAAATAAAAGAAGTCTATCCTTTTTATACCTATGATTAAACACTTATATAACAATCAATCTCAATCAAGTCACGTTTCAAATTTTGAAACCGTAATGCTTTGTAATTGTTTAATTGAATTTGCATCTGATAGGAATACGAGTTAAGACCTGGACAACATTCTTCCCAGATTTAGATTCTTCTTGAACTTTCAGACAATTAAAAATGGTATGAGTATTAATAAATAATATTTCAATTTTGATTGCTCATTTCATAGCACTTACAAATCAAATTGATCATAACAGAAGAACACCCAAAATGAAATATACCAAATATTATCAACGATAAAATTACTTGCTTGCTGTAACCGTTTATTGCTCACAATCGCTTACATAACTAGGTATAGCTGGTACATATAGTTACTAGTAGATTGGCAATCAGTGAGTTTACAATTTTAGCATTCATTTAATAATGTTACAATATGTGTCGTATGTGGAAAATTCTGTTTGCATGTACCTTTATAGAACAGAATAGATAATGCAGGACATGTCACACAACATCATCTGGCCCCAATGTAAACAGAGCTTGTGTTATGGTACCACATGACTGAAATACTACTTATTATATACATTTTTTTTAAATTCATAATTTTACCTAGAAATACTCAGAACTAAGACAACTTGCAGATCATACAAACATTTGTCTCGCTGCGGGTCTTATTGCTAGATAGCGATCTCTGCCAGACAACCTTGGTATAGTTAGAAATCAATATAGCTGAATATGGGGTGATGAAAATAATATGTATATTTACAGGATGATACCATCATTCAAAGTAATGAATGTGAAAAGTCTATATCAATTACATGGCAGATGTGTTGGTTAAACAAATAAACACTTTTCTAAGCCTAGGTAGATATCCTATTTTGGGGAAAGGACTTTTTACATTAATTACAAAATAATAAATATTGCGGGACTTTTCATATATGTTTTTTTTTTTTAATCATCTGAACCCAAAGTAAACAGAGCACATGACCACATGACTGATATACTTCATAAATATATCTTTTCCTGCGGCAGGAATCGAAAAAGATATTTTAATATCCAGAACACATTAAAACATTCATGATAAACCGCAAGTGGTCCAATAACTGGTGGTAGGTATTTACAGCTGAGTCTTTTTGGGTACCTGCACAGTGCCAGATACTCTGTGTTTGATACCTCCTGGTATTGCAAGCGTCAAAGGTTACAGTTACCATCGGCAAACCTGCTATTACCATTAGGTTTGTCGTGTTTGTTTGCTGGCTCTGTTATGCAAAAAAAATATTATTTGCATATCATGCCAGAATTGAACCCGCATCTATCGCCTCGAGTGGCTAAACACCTGACGCGCAACTGAACATGAAGAAAATATAAAACTCAAATTCAAACCAAATCAGTCAGTGAACTCTAACAAAGAACATTTAGTAAAATGAAAGTTTTTTGTTCCACTTTCACACTTTGCACATAACTGAAGTGAAGTGAAGATAAGCAAAATCACTAACACATGACAGGCTTTTTACGTTTCGTTCGCATCAATTTTGCACAACATGTTAAACCACAGACAACAAATACGACAAATTTGGTTATTATCTGTCATTTTTACGTTTTGTTTCACGTTTTATTTGATTTGAGGTTAGAAATGTTTTATTATTTTCTCGAAAACTAAGGATTTCCTCAAGTTAAAAGTGGTAAATATGTAATCAGGAATCAAAACCCTACCAGATTTGAGCCTTTTCACCCTCCAATTCGTGTTCCCGGAAACTAAAGTCAAGCCTGTTTCTGCCAACCAGCCAGTTCTAGTTCAACTTGGACTTCCAACCAGTTCGGAAGTACAAGTTGTTTACGTCGTTGTAGCGATCGACGTTTTTACACGCTTTATATTAGCTTCACTTGTATGTTTGTAACAAACTCCTATAGCCTTTAGATTTTGATTTTGACCCACTTCAAACGGTCAGATTCTATTCAAACTTTGTAGATTTATCGAGGACCGATGACAATACGCTAATTGGATTAGATTATTCCATTTTTTATTTTTATTTTATAAATAAACGTAAGGTGCTTTTTTAGATATTATCGAAATGATAATCCTTCTACTCATATTATGTCAATAAAATATTTTTCTCCCCTCCGGGCGTAAAGCTTACTTCTTACTTTACTGCCCTAGGTGTGTAATGTAAGTCCTAGGTATATATAACTTTTGATACCATGCACCCCACGCTTTTTTAAAATAAAATATTTTTTTTTCTTATTGACACTATTATTAATTTATATATATTATCATTTTTACACTATTCTTAATTCAAATTTATTTTCTATTATTTTTTGTTTTGATTTCTACAAAAGAGTGTTTTTAGTTTTTTTAAGCTATTATTTAAACTACCGTAATTTTTTTATTATTTTAACTTTTTTCTATTCTTGTACAATTAGCCCAACAAAAAACATATTACAAACAATAAAATTAAGATTTCTCTATAAGTGAATGTAAATGATTGTAAACCGGAAAGTGTCTCGGTCCGTTTGTCTGTCTGAAAGTTTGTAAACGGCTGAACGGATCTTGATGGAATTAACTAAAAAGATTCATGCGGTCGGACTTTGGGTAATTTTTAATATGTAGGTATCACGCGTATGATACCGCAGCACTAAGGAAATTAAAATAAGTATTAGGTACTCCAGGAAACAAAGGAATCACCTTGATCTATCAGTTAATTAATGAAATACTTAGTAAAATAATCAATTACAAAATTCAGAACACCTACTCGTATTTGCATAAAAACAAAATGTTATTACGTAAGGTCTTATGTACTGGACCTTTGTTTTTCTAGGCACTCCAAATGTCTCCGTAATGGGGATCGACATCATGGAAACATGGAATTTCGGGCTCCAAATAACGTAATTCGTATCAGCTAGCAATAGTCGTGATTTTAGAGACCACCGCTGTCAAACACAATTGTTAAAGGATATTTTAGAATAGGATAGTATTTATTTATAACAACACTAGTTGACCCGGCCACGCGTTGTTGTAGCTCAGTAGTTCTAATACGTTGAACCCATATACGCTAACCTCTAAAATTATCAGTGTTTCTTTATTATATTATGTATGTATTATACATATAAACCTTCCTCTTGAATCACTTTATAAAAAAAAACCGCATCAACTCCGTTACGTAGTTTTGAAGATCTAAGCATACACAGGGGCAGACAGACAGCGGGAAGCGTCTTTGTTTTATACTATGTAATGATGTCACAAATAAGTTAAAATAAAATGTAAAAAAAAATTAAGGGAAAAAAGGTTACTACTGTTACAAAAAGGTTCTAACTTAGCACAATGCTGGTTGTAAACAACCTGCGCTGGTCTTCCGTTAGAATAGTTTTGAGATCAGTGCGTAAATTAAAATAAAATTGTAGATTTAATTAAGTACTAGTGTTTTTCAAAATGTGACAAAATAAATATGTGTAAGATGTCATAGACATTAAAAAAAATACGGGTTGCACTTCGGGAGTGCCGACAGAAGTGAAAACTTATTTTGGCGCGTTAGACATTTTTTAGATGGGTACTAGGGTTTTTGGGTTATGAATTGTATTTTATTAGTTATTAGAAACTTTAAAATACATTTAATATTCTTTTATGTTTTTGTTCAGAATGTAGATAATATATCAAAGAACCTAACTCAGTAAACTTCTCCTTACAAAAGTAGACTGTAAACATGTGAATTAAGGTTTATAATCAAATGGGGCGAGCGCGGCAGCCCTGCGTCTCGGTAACGGTTTCGCGAGTCCAGAGGTTTTACCTCATCTAAAAATATGCGTACCGCGCTAAAAGAAGTTTTCACTTTAAAAAAAGCAGTCGAACAATATAGTGTTTTTCTAATACTAGCAAAATAACATGATCATTTTATCTAGCATTTAAAAAAAGTAAGAAAAATAAAACGAAATCTTTCACCCGTGAGGCTTGTTTATTTATGGTCCAATCCATCCAGAGCTTGCCTGACTTGATAAGGCCGCCCAATGTATTGCATTTTATTGTAAAATAATTGTATTTGTATTTTTCTGTGTGGTATAGCAGTAAAGAGTTTATCTATCTATCTATCTTGTTAAGTTGTCTGGCAGTAGCTGGCTTCCCTAATAAGAGTTTTATATATCTCATTAAGATATTGCTGTAGCCACTGCTGTCTTTAATAGACTTTAAAAAAAGGAGGACTCTCAAGAGGCTCTCAATTCGGTTGTATTTTTATAGGCTCAAATTTTATTAAATAAATAGCGGTAAGTCGGTTTTCTTTTTATTTTAAAATGTAATTATTACCTAATAATCCGTAGAATCTCGATGCTATCGGTCACCTAAATAAATGTTGAAGGTTGCTCCAGACAAATGTGGCCAAGAGCACTTTAACGAGCGAACTTGTAATTAAAATTCACACTTAGACAGTTTTGTTATGAAGTTACGTCGGATTCATTTCACAATATGCTCGAACGAAATTAGTGTTTTCAGTTTTGTGTCCTATTATCAACAAAACTTGGTTTATAAAGCTAATTCAGAAACGTATGGTATTGAGTGCAACACATACAAGTATGTATCATCTTCCGTTTAGCCAAAATACGTCATATTAATTAATAAATAATGCCGACATTTCACACATCATCTAGCCCTAAAGTAAGCAGAGTAAGCTTGTGTTATGGCTGATATATTATATATATACTTCATACAAACATTTGTCGCGCAACGGGAATCGAACACCCTATCAGCTGACCCTTGACCCACTGCGCTACAGATGTTGCCAATAATAATGAATACAATTAAGACTTGCCTCATTTGTAACTTTGCCTTCCATTGTTGATGATCTAGATTTTTATAACAAAACATTTGTACAAACATATATTTGTTTTTTGTGTGGGTGTTATAATGTATCTTACGATACGTATCCTGCCAGACATCTGGTTCCCAAGGTTAGCTTTTAATTTGGGACTGTGTGAACTGTCCACGAATATTTATTTTTAAGTACCTGTTTCTTTTATGTACCTGCATAAATAGGTAGTCCATATCTCCTCCCTCAAGATACAATTCTTAGCAAGTGAAAAAGTAACAGACATACAGAGACAATTTTGAATTTATAATATTAGTAGTGAAGTATTTAATAAGACTTGGTTATCATCAAGAATCATTTACAATTTTAGAACTAGACTACAAGCACAAATAACCAGTTGCAAGAGGTTGCAAGATATTTTATTCAATATAATCTTACCTCGAAAAACCTTTCTTATGCCTTGGTTATAAATCTACATTCAAAATCAAAATAATGTATTATGCAATAAAATCACAAGGACCATTTTGAATCGTCTTCTTACGTTCTAGGTGAATCTAGATTTCTAAAGTTTTAGAACGTTTAGTTCATCAATAACTTAGTTTCATCCTATTAAGAAATAATATCTTAAATCCCTTCCAATCTGGTCGCCCCGGCCATAGCACTGTGTCAGCCCTGGTGAAAATCACGGATGACATGATGACGTCAGGGCATGGATGATGGACAACTCACCATTTTATCACTTCTTGATTTTAGTAGTGCCTTTAACAATGTTGATTTTGATATCCTGCTAGGAATTTTACGCTCTCTTAACATATCTCCACTATAATTGAGTGGTCCTGAAACCACTCAATTAGAGTGGTTTCACAGTTACTTGCTTGGTCGCCGGCAACGTATTCGCTTAGTAATGTCTATCAGTTTCCATTTGCAATTTGTATTATTTTAATCATTAGTTTGATTGTAACTGGATGCATTTTTAACAAGATGAGTTAGTATTGCTGCGAACAATCAAAGTGATCGTCAAAACCGTGCTCCTTCATGTTAATACACGCACACGCATACACCCAAACCATGCTCCTTGCACTTACATATCACGTTGTAGTCAAGTGCCTAAGTATAGTACGGTAAATAGCAAAACTAAAAAAAATACACGGAGTCACTTGAAATTACTTTTCATTAAATATAAATCATATGTTTTGTTTATTTGGAACACGAAAGGTCATCGAACGCACTTGACATAAAGCGCGAGGGTTTTGTACAATAGACGACGGTGTGTTATCTACTAATAGCAAGAAGCATGATTTCGGTGCGTGTATCTACCTAGAGGAGGAAGAGCTTTTTGTAAAAATATAATATTTTAAACAAGTTCGTTATTTACTAAACGTTTATTATATTTTGACCTCTGTGGCGTAGTAGGCCAAGGTTCGACTAAGACGCAGAAGGTTGCGGGTTCGATTCCCGCCGCGGGACATATGTTTGTATGATCTGCAAGTATTTGTCTCGGGTCTGGGTTTTTCTATGTATAATATGTGTGTATTTACAACAAAAAGTATTTAAGTCATGTGGTACCCATAACCCATAATTTGGGGCCAGATGATGCTGTGTGAAATGTCCGTCATTTATTTTCATATATATTTCAACTAGGTAGTCATGGTTCTTTGTTTATGTAGCTCCGGCAAAGCCAGAACTACTGTACGGAAGGCGAATGCTTGGACGAGCCGGGTTTGCCGCAGACGCAGTCTGCTGGCCAGAGCTTCATGACGTTGTTCGCGATGATGGCACTGGCGGTGCTCATGTACGCGATGCGCCCGCGACGCACGCAGATACATGACGTCACCAAGCCGAATGCGGCCAACTCTCAGGTAAATATCATTATGTTGGTTTCACAGTTCAGTTGGTAAATGCTGAGTAAGTTCTGTCAACCTTCTGGTTATAGTACTATACACACAGCGCCATCTAGCCCCAAACTAAGCATAGCTTGTATTATGGTGATCAGATGACTAAATAAAAACTTATTCTATTCTTGTCCTGACTTATATAGGTTGTCAATTCCCTCCCAGGACAGACATTTGTTGGGTGTAGTATTCGCGCCGCGAGTCAAATGTTACTATGTATTTCTGCATGTGTTTGTTTCGGGTCTGGTTGTTTTTCTATGTATAAAATGTATGCATTTAAGAACAATAAAGTATATAATTAGTATATCATGCATTTTACATTTTTGGGGCTAGATGATGCTGTGTGAAATGTCCGGCACTATTATTATTATTAGTATACCTAATTATGTATTTAGAAATATATAAGTATCGGTCGTCTGGTTCCCATAGTGCAAGCAATGTTAAGTTTGGGGCTAGATGGTGTTATGTAGATTGTCCACCAATATTTATGTGTATATATATATATATCATATCTATATAATAAAAATCTATTGCTGTTCGTTAGTCTCGCTAAAACTCTAGAACGGCTGGACTGATTTAGCTGATTTTGGTGTTGAAATGTTTGTCGTAGTCCAGGGAAGGTTTAAACGGTGAGAAAATTTGTGGCATTGCAACGCATGCCGGGTACAGCTAGTTATTTAATAAACTAGTGTAGTGGACATTACCCTCTGGCAAATCTGAATCATTTGAGTTGATAGTTCGTTTTAATCGGTCCTTATATAGAATAGTCCCTTATATAGAATAATCCTTAGACAGTTTCACATGTATTTTATATTAGTCGTAATTTCTACCGTTTCCTCCGCCAATTTGCGCCCTATCGGGGACAAATGTAATTGCTACCTATCGCCAATCTGCAGCAACCGTTAGGTACATGTGAGTACAAAGTGCAATATGCCCCGGCGCAGTTCGTATGTAATAACGGAAAATAAATCCTTGTTAGAAGACTATCGAGCCTCTATAAGTTGGATAAAAGCAAGCTGTATCGTATTGGTGCATAACATCAAAAGTGCTTCACGTGGCAGTCATTCCTTTGATGCTATCGATCCCAGATTTTCAAAAAGTTGTAAAGCCTTGTCGAGGGTAGCTTAAAAATTCCGTCATCAGACTTGCCCACAGAGTTAAGCATGTGCTACACGGTTTAAAACGATGGTTTAAAACAGATTGTTTTAAACCGTGTAGATAGTGGTATCATACCAAATTTAGCATGACCTTTAAACGCCCTTGGTAGACACGCGTGCCCAGCAAACCACTGGCAGAAGCGGTGGTTTAAAACTTGTTTAAAACCACGCGTACCACAATCACACCGCTGGCGCTGCACGCACCGAGCGCGGACGTATTGCGCGCACGCACCGAAGTATGGAGAAAGAACGTGAGGTTATCACTGAATTCATCGAGTTATTTAGAGATCTACCCTGTCTCTGGGACTTAACGTATAAGAAGTACAAAGACTCCAACCAAAAAAACGTTTTTTTTTTCAATTGCACACAAAAGTTCCATACAAACTCCAAACTTTAGAAATTTTGATAAATAAGGAGCCATGGCGTCTTTGTAAATTGTAATAGTGCATTACAAGCATTCTGCACACGCCTATTCAGCACGAGCGTTTTAAACACACTGAAGTTTGGGATTTGTTTTAAACCGTGTAGACAGAAAACGTTCTACCAAGGTCACCTTTGTACTAACTGTGGTTTCAAACTGTATCGCATGCTTTATACGAAAGAAGATAATTTCAATAGAGGAATGTCTTTTGCTCATTATTAGATACTCTGAATTCCATGATAAGCAAATATGCTACTTGGTGGAAACATTCATTTTGTTATCATCTAGTTCAGATAACATACAGAATTGGGTCGTGCACGTTATTTATGTATATTTTTAACTGAGTTCACTGTTCGGCATTAAAAATTTAATAAACTTTTTAAACTAAGATTTCATAACTTTTTTCAAAGATCTTGCAGTGTTACACAATGAGAAAATGCTCATGGCAAAACAATAAAAATCGACAGTGATTGTGTAGGCTTCAACGGAGGTACCTTGGATGTGGATACATTTTAGCTCTAGTTACCAAATTTCGTCCGTTTAGCCTTGAAAGGGATCACCCTTAGGATAGTTTTAATCGTTGTAAAACATAACTGACAAATTAGACCACAAACAATATCGTACAGAACATGCCTCGTGTGGTGTGACAAATAAATTATATTTAATTATATTTATTACTACCTAGCTTCTACCCGCGGTTTCGCGCGCATAGTACACACATAAAAAGTAGCCAATGTCCGTTCCTAAGATACAATCTACTTATATCCATAACAAATTTGATTTGAGTGATGCAAAAAAATAAAGTTCTGTTGATCCGATCGCTACCAAACTTCGCAATGTCGCCAGCTAGGCCTATCTGAAGATTTCCTAAAAATTTCATCGAAATCGGTCCAGCCGTTTCGTAGTCTATAGGGAACATACATACACACATCGCCTTTTATATATATATAGATTAATTTTATTAATTAAAGACTTTTCAATTTGTCATGCATGAGTTGGAACAAGAAATAAATATCATTAAACACAGCTATTTTGCAGTGGTTTCGTACAAATATTCAGTAGAAGCACAAGTACAGCAGGCGGACTCCACGAAAGCATTTATATAAAAAGCGGCTCTTGTTACGTCGAAACAAAGTGCAATTTACAGTCACAGTCACAGGCATCACAGTCACTCTTGTAGACTACTGTAGTTATTATCGAACATTAATATTATTATACTACCCATGTTATTGTTTCCAAATAAATCATTTGAAAAATTCAGCTCGCATAAGCTTAACGCCTAACATTATTATATACCTATATAGTGCGTCTCCTTCGCGTAACTCGTATCTCGTCTGGCGCGGCACTTCTCTACTAATTTGTCCACCAAAGTGGGTCCGCCGATACCCAAAGGAGTTTGCGTGGCTTGGTAGAAACTAGATTGAGTTTAGATTGAGCTCTAGGAGTCGTTAGCAGGTTCGATACATTTAACCTAAAATATTTATTTTAAATTTTTTTATATATATAAACATGAAAATTGAAAACTTGAAGACTTTGTAAGTGTTTATAAAACTGTAAAGATGCGCATTCCGTCCACCAATTACAACCAATACAAAACATCCACTTGAACTATTTCATTCAATATTTATATTCGATAACACAAATATTTTAAACACCGTTATCATACCGCTTAGGACGTACTTTTGAAACGTATGTGGTATGTAAAGTAACAAACCTGCTGTTTAATTACCAATGAAGTATCCACTTAATTTGCATAAATAAATGTCGCGGGTTATGTGTTACGCCTGCTCAACTGTATTGTATCTAATCGCCTGTGTCTTATGAGTTGGGTTGGGGTGACCCAAGTCTTACAATGAACCCTAGTTTTCTCAGCCGTGAGAATAATTAATAATAAAAACGTGTGCGTCTCGGCAGACGCCCGACAAAAGTAATAACTTAAACTAATCTAACTAGCGCTGTGGGTTAAAGTGCGAGAGGCGGCGTTTACGTAACGAAGCGGTTTACTCTCCCATAAGAAGTTATCACTTCAAAACAGTGAAGTTTGGTAGCGATCAGATCAACAGAACTTTTTTTTTGCATCAAAATTTGGTTAAATAGTAACATAGGCTACTTTTTATGTATATACCTACTATGCGTGGGAAGCCGCGGGCAGAAGCTAGTATTATAAATAAATACTAGCTACTACTACTACTACTACCTGATTTATAAATAATATTTATAAATCAGGCTGTACGAGATACGAGGCTACTCAATGGAGGCAAATCGGTTGGTTCATTTCTAAAATTAGAAATTGTCTAAAATATATTTAGTTAGTAATAGCATTTGTAAAACCTATTCGGTTGGTACCATCTAACTAAATTAGGAACGCTTAATTAAATTAGGATAAGTTGGTAGCAGCAGAATACCAAAGTATCAAACTGTCAAATGAACAGTTCTAAACCTAATTTTAGCTAAAATTAGGTTTTGACTGTCAAATGTAACTTTGGTATTCTGCTGTTACCAACTTATCCTTATTTAATTTTATCTAATTTAGTTAGTTGGTACCAACCGAATAGGTTTTACAAATGCATAGCATTTGTAAAACTAACTAATAGTACAGTGGCCTCAATTCTATTGGCACCAACCTAACTAATTTTAGCTAAAATTAGGTTTTGAACTGTCAAATAAACCTTTGGTATTCTGCTGCTACCAACTTATCCTAATTTAATTTTATCTAACTTAATTAAGCGTTCCTAATTTAGTTAGATGGTACCAACCGAATAGGTTTTACAAATGCTATGACTAACTATATATATTTTAGACAAATCCTAATTTTAAAAATGAACCAACCGAATTGCCACCATTATGGTACTAGTGTGTAATGTTGGTGATTACCGCTGAGGCGCCATTGAGACCCGAGCCGTTAGGTGAGGGTCTCAATGGCGAAAAGAGAGCCGAGGACTGTAATCATCAATACACACGAGTATCATACGACGTTTTTCAACACACTTGTGAATAAAATAACAATAAAAACTCTTCAACAGTGAAAACGAGTTGTGAAAAATGATTCGCTATGGCGGGAAAAATTAATCAGTTTTCCTATGCGCGCGCATTGCGATCAGCCACAGACTAAAGGGATGAGGTTTTTTTTTATTTTCCGCGCATAGGGTTTGCGCCTATTCTGCCACGTACAAAATGGGGAATTTAAAGTTTTCTTTTATTACAGAGAAAACAAAATTTATATTTGAGTGAAAGTTTTATTTATTAAACACGTACGAGTTAAAATTATCTATTTCAATAAGAAGTTGCATGAAATGAACAAGCAATAGGAACATTAATTTATTTGTTCTATTAAACACGATCTTTTTTTGAATAAAAACTTTTAAGAACAAAGCACCTCAACCAATAAAATAAAAAATAAAAAACTAACTCACTAGTGAGTTATAGCAATGAAAAAGTCACAGTTTGATTATGGGTGTCATTCTGTGCCTAATTGCGGTGATCATAGAGCCACTTTATGAGCAAGTGTGTTGAAACATATATTTTTCAACATACTTGCTCATAAAGTAAATTCCCCATTTTGTACGTGGCAGAATAGGCGCAAACCCTATGCTATGCGCGGAAAATAAAAAAAAAACCCTAACTGCACATTTACTAATTGTTTCTCTAAATAAACTTTTTATCTACTAAATAAAATGAGTTTTTATTGTTATTTTATTCACAAGTGTGTTGAAAAACGTCGTATGATACACGTGTGTATTGATGATTACTGTCCTCGGCTCTCTTAAGACCCTCACCTAACGGCTCGGGTCTCAATAGCGCCTCAGCGGTAATCACCAACATTACACATTAGTACCATAATGTACCATTAGACAATTCCTAATTTTAGAAATGAACTAACCGAATTGCCACCATTATCTAGTAACTTTACTAGCCGTGATATTTTTTCTTGTAATTTCAGCACATATGATACAAAATTTAATCATTAATAAATATCTATACATCTAGATAGGTATTCATTCCATTTTGTATCGAAAAACTGCTCAAGAATCCTCATATCTTTGAAAGAACTATCCAAACTTTAACACGATAAAGTATGCAAGCAGTTCTGAGGCGGACAGACAGACAGACAGACGAAAATGGGGAAGCTATAAGGGTTCTTGTAAACTTTTAAAATTAACTCTCAAAATTACATGGTTTTATTTAGAAAGAAGTAGTAACTCTTTCGGTAGGAATTTGTATTGTCATCAACGGTAAAGTTGATACAGGCGTGCGTAGTGTATTACGCAATCGTGTTCAGTTTATGAATTCTTGGTTGCAGGACCGTGATGGAGCGCCACCAACTCCGCCGAGAAATTAAACCGACTTCATAATGACAACCATCGTCAGAGGAACATGCCAACTATTCCAGTTACAGTTATTGTATTATAAATATTAGATACGTGTACTAGTTGACACTAGGACAGAATAGGAATGGATAAGAAAACCGTCGGATTAAGAAATCCCTATTTTAAAAACATTCAGTGGTCTAGTTCAAAGACTTGTTCGATCGTTATTGTATTTTAATCTGACGGTCAAAGATCTTGTGTATTAACTCTGTATGCTGTAAGTAAAGTTAATAACCGTTGATTGTCGAAATATTATATGTATAGGAATAGTTGTAATTTTACTGTCGCATTTCCGTAGAATTGATACGTCGTATAATATGTACCTATCAGAGTTAGATAATTTCTTGTGAATCTTAGATTCGAAAACTGTGATTGTATCGAAATGCTTCATCGTTCGATGTCGAAATGTTTTGTTTTGTGTTCGTCGCTTAGTTAATGCCACATTTATGTATATTTTGCTCAAATTCAATATATTACAAACTTAAATGTACTGCAAAGTTTTGCAATATTAGATCTGAATTTATCGTCATTGTTATGCCAGCTATTTTAGCAGTAGTTTATTGATACTATCGGATTGAATTATCAATAGTGGCTCCTTGATTTTACATCCCGTTCTACTCGCATCCAGAGTCAGTTCGCACTTCACGAAGAGGAAGTGCCAATTTGTCATTGATATAATATATAAATTACTATGTACATAATAATATTTTCGTGTTTGCATTCTGATAGATAACTTTAAAGAATATTTACAATGCACGGCTTGTTGGAATATATAGTGTTTTATGATGATACCAATAAACTTAAAACTACTTACATGATGGGAAACAAATGTATTTTTTGTTTAGCACGGTTTTTGTTTGTTTGCACTTAGATTAATTATTTGTTCAGAAAAAGAATTATATACAGTCTAATTCATATTTATCCTTATTGATAAAATCTACTTATCAAGTTTTATTTTTCTGATCAGATGCACAATTCCATTAGTATTAGTTTGACTACATTTGACTTGGGATGGGATTTCGATTACTACCTAATCTTTTTTATTTATTTAAAAGACAACCAATCGAGATTTTATTTATTTATATCCTGAAATAAAATATTATGATTTGAAAAACATATATATTGTTTGAATTTTTGTCTTATGATCTAAATAAAATATGATTTATTTCGTTTTTTTATTGTAAAACTAGATATTTATGTACAACTTTTAGGAGATATATAAAAACAAAGACTGATGCACCAAAAAATAATCAGGGACACGATTGAAATAAATGCAATGGAAGTACTTAATTTGTTAAAGTATTTAGATAAAAGCAAAAAGTGCAGGTTAACTGAAGTACGTAATGTGATAGACAAGAATACATAAAATAGAATGTGAATTCTCTTGAAACTCATGCAGCTTTCTAAACAATAACAAATCTTTTAAAATGCGTAATATATTTTGCGCGTTGTTATATTTTGATTTACTGCACCGAGGTATTCAAGTCAGTCTGTTGTGTTAACTTTAATGCTTTATATCCAAAAACGGACGACCTACAACTAAACGTATCTATAAAAAAAATCAATGACTTAGTAAAAGTACTTCAAAATTATTTTTCTCAATAGTGATTTCGCCCCTTCATCAAGGGCAGTCTGGATATCACGAGTCTTGTATCATATCCACTTGATCCTTCACTTTCTTGAGTAATGTACTTATTTGCTTGTACTTGCCTATAGAGTTTGGAAGGTTCTCGAAGTATAAGACGTCACAGATGTCTTTGGCGAACTTGCTGTTGGTCGGTAGGTTTGCGTAAGGGGAAACGCTGTTCATTATTGGCGTGCCATATTCAGTGCGTAGTGTTTTCAGTTTGGGTTCTGGAGTTTTTGTTACATCTACATCTGTTTGTGTGTTGGTAGAACTGGCTACTGTTATTTGACTATCATTTATTATCTCGGTGTTATCAGAGCTAAGCTCTTCCGTCTTATCAGTATTTTTAGTCTGTTCTATTACATTTTCAGTTATAGTAACGTCATTGTCATTTTTAGTATCTTTGTCACTGTTCAATTCAGATTTGTCATCCTCTGCTGTTTTGCTTGTGTTGCCACTATGTACGGAAACGGCTTTTGCTTCAGTGGCTTGTGTGATCTCAGTGGATAGAGCGTCCAGCAGGAGTCTTTTCTTCACTTCAAGGTCGTCGAGGCTCGGGCTTGCTCGTCCACTACAAGGCTGTAATGTTTCCTTAAAAAAAAACATTTACATGCAATAAAAATCTGAACAATCTAGTTTCTACTTACAATGCTACAGGATTTCGAAGACCATAGTAGTACGAGGTCGAGACGTGCAAAAGATAATGTTGTGACTGAGAAACACATTGATCGTCCTATCCTCCATCATTTGCATGGCGATTATAAAACTCTTGATACAATCAATGTATATCACTTTTGATTAGCAATAGGCATTATTAATGGGTTGGTATTACGTACGTTCGGTTTCTATCTCAATTTTTTCCATATAAAAATAAATAAATAAATAAAAAACCCTTAATTGCCACATATGAACTAAAAAAAACAAAAATTAAAATTATACATACTTAATTATATATACTTAAACTAGTTCACAGGGCAAAGGGGATAAATTCAGCAGAAAGCTGCACCTAGGTACAGCGCTGATTTTCAATTTACCCCCTTCGGATAGTTCTTAAAGAGTGTTTAAGTGGAGCGGGTTACAATCAAAATAAAATTATCACGGTATTTGCAATGCTGTGTGTATATGTCAGCATGTCTTACGATCAACATCAACTTTCGTAATACCAATTCATCAATAGTAACTGACAGCTGAGTTCATGCATGTCACAGTTTTACTAATATTCTAGATTTTATTAACTCTAGATTAGATTTAAAAAAATCTACTTACGCCTTCTTCATCCAACACAATTAATTCCGAGAATGAGGATACTGACTCTATTGGGGATATACCCATACGTATATCCCCAATAGAGTCAGTATCCTCGTTAGCATTAGTAACAGTTTTGGGTGGTTTGGACACCGGAACAGGTATATCCTCAATGGTGGTTGTATCCTTAGCCCCAGTTCCAGGGGCATTGGGGGGCGGTCCGGGGGGTAGAGGGGGCGGCGGCGGGGGAGGGGGCTGCGGCGCCTCGTCAGGTAGCGGTGGCGCTGATGGGAAGTCTATAGCTTCTGGAAATTATACAAATAATTTGAATTAAGATAATGGAAAATCATCTTGGATATGGAAATAATTACGTTTTAAAAACTAAAACGACAACCGACTTCATGTATGTAAAAAATATCATCAAAATCTTTAGATTTTTGTAGATTGTTTTAAAATCGCTTGACCGATTTCGATAAAATTTAAATGGAATTATTTCTTTCTTTCGATAAAATACCTGGGAAGCATACTCTTTGAAACAAAAAAAATAATTTTTTAAATCGGTTCAGACGTCTTTGGGTAAGTAATACCTGTAGGTATTACTTTTATTACTACATTATTACTACGAAAATTAAGTAAGCTAGGTTAACGACACTAGATTAAATTTACATGCCAAAGAATATGGTAGGACATACAATGGACTAACTATTATAAGACTTAATTTGTATCACATATTATGTTCAAGCAAATAAATAATATTTCATTTCATTTCATTTACTTAAAAATAGTTGAGACGAATTGAGAATCTCATTTTTTTATTGAAATCGATTAAAAAGTAGTCTTATTTTGCCAGTATTAAGTTGCTCTGCTCTATAATTATAAAAGAATATGGTATGTATTTTTAATATTTTGTCTGGAACTTCCTCGTTTCAAATTATTTTTGAAGTTATTGTTAATTCTGTAATTCTAATTATGAACAATTGTATTATATTAATAACTAACCATCAACCACTAAAAACTAACTTCTCCTAAATTTGACTTTATATAATAATAATATTACCGGACATTTCACACAGCATCATCTGGCCCCAAAGTAAGCAGAGCTTGTGTTATGGGTACCACATGACTGATATACTACTTATATACTTTTTTTTTGTAAATACATACATATTATACATAGAAACACCCAGACTCGAGACAAATACTTGCAGATCATACAAACATTTGCCCCGCGGCGGGAATCGAACCCGCGACCTTTTGCGTCTCAGCCGGACCTAAGCCCACTGCACCACATAGGTTGTCGAATGATAATCTTCTTATAAATAATAAGAGTATAAACTAGTTAAAACATTGTCGCGGTTTGACTCTTTCACCCTTTAACTATGGAAGTCGCGATATCCTGTCAAGAACAATAGAAAAACAAGTCTTATTTTAGTGGTTTTCAAATAGTTAATTTATTATATTGACAGCAGCCAACGAGTTTTTATATATTTAATAGCTCAGATGTGCAAGTAAACCCGGTCAGCCGTCGGAATAAAACAGAAGTTATTCAGTTACGCTTCGAGCGCGTCTACTTTTATATCCATAAATTACGTAAAAGGGTAAGGAAGGAGTTTAACAGGTAGAGACGTTGGACATGTTTACAATAATAGGCCAGTTAAAATAGCATTTAACTTTGCACTAAATTTCGGATCCAAATTTTTTTTTTATACGTATACAAGCTTCACTTGTTTGTATGCTTGTAACCGACTCCTTAGGACGCGATTTTGACCCACTTTAAACGGCCAGATGTCATTCAAATTTTGCACACCTGTCAAAGACCGATGACAATGCAATAATTCGAAAAAAAAAATATCCCATTAACCTAAAACTAAAAAGTAGAAAATAAATAATAGTTAAAAAAAACTAAAAAACACGCTTTATATAGAAAACCAAACTAAAAAATAGAAGTAAGAAAAAAAATGTTTTAAAAAAAAAGCGTAGGGTGCTTTTTAAGATATTATCAAAATGATAATCCTTCTTCTCATATCTGTCAATGAAATATTTATAACGATTGACACCATGCACACCACGCTTGTTTTTAAATAAAACATTTTTTTCTTACTTACATTTATTCAAATTTATTTTCTATTTTTTAGTTTGGTCTTCTATATAATGCGTGTTTTTTAGTTTAGTTGCCAACTAGACAAATCAAATACACAAAAAAGCGTTACTTATGAAATAGTTGATGATTACAAAAACATGAAAACTTCGAAATCCAGACTTAATTTTTTCTATCTCAATGCAAGAAGTATATGCAAAAGAGGCAAATTTGATGAATTACAAGTTATATTACGCTCAATGACCACAACGATTTACCTAGTCCTACTAATTGAAACTTGGATCTCAAACGAACAGCAAGCCCTAGAACTACAGCTACCGAATTCGAAACTTCAGGACGGATAGGAGATGCGGTGGAAGATCTGCTTTTGTCCACAATGACCTTAAGCACAGCATATCTGAATCTAACTATTTGGATGGTAATAACTACTTATGGTTGCATCTAAAAAACTACGGCTTAGAAGTAGGAGTTATATACAACCCTGGTGACACAAATGACAATGATTTCCTCACAACATTCGACCTACAACTACAAGCAAGGAAAAGGGCAATCGTCTTTGAAGATTTCAACATAAACTTACTAACAAAAGAGAAACGATCGAAACAATATAAACACCTATTGCAAGAAGCGGGATACAAAATCTTAAACAAACAAAGTGAAAAATACTATACGAGAGACCAAAAAACCAAACAATCAATCTTAGATCATGTCTGCACAAATCTTAAGCAAAACAACTTCCATATGACTATCATTGATTCCAGTATGTCAGACCATAAGCAAATATACTTGGAACTTAAGAAATACAAAAATCCGCACGACATATGAAGCAGTAGACTTTAAACGACTATACAACTTAGTAAAAGAACAAACTGAATATAACTCAACAACAGACTATTAAGAGTAAAATAAAACAATTAGTAAACACCAGCAAAACGACAAAAACCAAAATACTAAATAAGGATTGGATAAATAAGGATATAATAACAGATATCAATCAGAGGAACCGATTATGGAAACAACTAAGGAACAACCAAGACAAAGAAGACTAAATTCAGAGTATAAAAACACAAAAGATCTCTATCTTTTGCAAAATTAATTCAAGATACAAAAAACAACTATTTCTACAAGGAATTTCAGAAGTGCAGTCAGAAGCCAAAGAAGATGTGGAAACTAATAAATCACCTTGCCAAAAATAAACTACAGGAAAGCTGTGCTCCTACAAAACTTATATCTGATGGTTGACAAATAACAGACTCTAGCGAAATTTGCAAGGCATTTAATCAATACTTCTCGACAGTAGGATCCGTACTAGCAAATCAAATTTCTAAACACTTTCATGACAACGCAAAACTAGCACTACTAATAACCTTAACACTAGCGATGGTGGGCTAATAAATTTTCAGCCGTGTAGTTCAGACGAAATCAATAATATAATTAAAAACTAGGTTTTTAATTATATTATTGACTCCAATTCCAGTGCAGGCCTAGACGAAATAAGCACAAAATCATTAAAATGTATTAAGGTACACATATTGGACAGTTTGACTGATTGTTTTAATCAACTTTTTCTAAAAGGAGAATTCCCAAACTCACTAAAAATAGCTAAGGTATCTCTCATCTACAAATCGGATCCTAAAAACCAATATCAGTCCTTCCTATACTATCCAAACTCCTGGAAAAACTGATTCATAGCCGACTAAAAAACTATCGAAATTTCATAAATTTGGTTTTCGGCCAGAGTACTACCTTAACTGCTACAATTGAGCTAGTAACTAAGATTAAATCAAATATTGATTCAAAAAACATTGTTTTGGGTGTATTCATTGATTTGAAAAAAGCTTTTGATACCGTAAGTCATAAACTATTGTTAAAAAAGCTTGAAGTTATAGGTGTCAAAGGTACAGCATTAAAAATGTTTAAATCTTACTTGTCTAATAGATTTCAAGTGGTAAAAATTGGAAATCACCAAATTGCTTAACAACCTATCACATATAGTGTTCCACGAGGATCCATCTTAGGCCCTCTCCTGTTTCTCGTATATATTAACAACATAAATGAAATAGGATTACATAGTCACATATCTCTATATGCTGATGATACGTGTTTTACTTTGGTCCATCAATACATGAAATTATCAAAAAAGCTCAAGACTATTTAAACTCCCTTTGCGATTGGTTTCAGTACAACCTCCTAACAATTCACACATCCAAGACATGCTACACAATTTTTAAAGCTAAAAATAAAAAAATCCCGCCGCACCAACCTCTAACAATAAGGAACATGGTTCCTGAGGAAAAAAAATGCGAAAAGTACCTAGGGCTACAATTGGGCAGTGGTTTAACGTGGGGAACTCACATAGAAAATATACGAACCAAACTTTCGAAACTTATGGGATACGCTACACAATATGCAACTCGCTTGTTAAACCACATCTGCTATACCTTATTGAAATTGGGGGTAACGCCGCCAAAACCAAACTAGCTGTCCTGCAAGTTCTACAAAATAAAATAATCTAACTACTTTTTAACTATAATTTCCTTACTCCTACTAGAACTATTTACGAAGAAACAAATCTAATGACTATTAATCAATTGTACATCTATAATACATGCATTCTAATCCGTAAAATCACCAAAAACTCCATTCATACTAACATATCGTTTTTAAAATCAAAGCAAGTAACAAAACGTAACACTCGCTGAGCTAGTTATCTTGTTTTGCCCAAGGTCAGAACGAATTACGGCAAAAAGATGTTTGAAGGAGCACAGCTTTATAACAAACAACCCGAAACTTTAAAAAATGAAAGCTCGTTTCATACCTTTAAAACTGAACTCGCTAGTTTTGTTAGTGAAAATTATTCAAATTTGTAATATTGTTAAATTCTAGGTGTACCTAGTTGAAATTATTCGTAGTGTGTATGTGTGAATCTACCCTCTACTTTTTCTTATTTATGTACCTACCTATCTTTTCATTTCAGTAAGCAAAACCATAGATAATAACTGGTATAAATACCTATCTGCAGACCGAACAACAACTTTACTTTTATAAATTGTTTACTCTAAGCTAAATAACTATTCTCATGTAAGTGACTGTGTCTTTTTTGAGAATAAAATATCTTTTAACCTAAACCTAATAGTTCCATTCCTTACCTGCAATAATAACGAACTTTTTTTTATTTTATTATATTCGTACAACTAAAAAATAGATAGTAATTATAATTAATTATGTTATGTTCAAATGCTATAATAAAATGAAAGAAAACGAAAGGGGAATATTTTTAAAAAAATTATCCAAAATTTATTTTTAGAAAAATATAAACATAAAACAAATACAAATTCAAAATTTTATTAAATTCTTGACCGTTTTGGATGCGGCAAAAATCCAATTATATTGGATGTTTCCTCTTCATCTTCGTGCCCCTCTTCGGAGAAATACAAAGAGAACTGTAAAGCCTCGATGAATTCTTCGTTCTCGTGGTCAAATTCGTCAACATCAACCGACTCCTCGTTGGAGTCGAGGTTCACCGTCGGTTGATTAGTACAAGTTTTCGCCGTGCAATTCTCGCAAATCACAGTGCAGTCTAAGCCTGCTTTCTTGCACCCACATGCTCTTCCACAGCCAGTGCGGCATTTACAGGAAATCAACTCCAGTAGACTGGGAGGTGCCGCAGGATATAGAAATAGAGCGTCGGCATTCCTACATTAAACGTCTTATAACTCAAAAAGTATGGACAATAAAAGTTGTAGAGAATAAACAGATCTTTAAAAATGGATTGATGCATTTTATTGATTAATCTAATATTTCAAAAGTTATCGGCCGCGATAGAAAAACCGGTTCATTAAATGGGCCATAAATCGTAAACGGTAAGTTTTACAAAAAAGTTTACTAGAAACAAGATACGAAATTTGATTCTCTACAATAATGGTCTTTATAACTTTTGCCCTTAAGTGCATAGTTTCCGAGATATCGGCCAAAAACGTTTTTTCAAGATGGCGGTTGAAGCGTCACCTGGATCTGTCAGCATTTTGTGATTTGTCAGTGATCCTAAACCTTATAAAAAAAAATTTGGATCGGAAATTTAGTGCAAAGTTGACAAAAAAACGTCTATTTTGACTTTAAGTCTATAAGGCGACTCTGATTATATAATTTGGACCCGTAATCAATCAAATCGGGATTTTTTATCAGAAAATATTAATATAAAGAATTCGGTATAAGAGTTTAAACGGGTAATGTTTTATTAGCTTAGTCTTCACCTATTCGCGTAAGCTGCAAATTAATTAAACGACGAGAAGATTATGATTATTGAATATTTTAGACATTATTTCATAATTTAATTATAAAACTTGTAGTTACTTTGAAAACAATTTGAGACGAGGAAATAGGATGCAAAAAATTTAAAAACATTAGTACATTGCACACCTAGGCGAGCAAATGCCCAATTCCTATCGAGTGTGTCATTTGAGGTAGGAATCGCTCTTTCTCCCGAGTGATACATAGTGCTTTATACTACACCTACGAGAAAATAAAAAGGAGAATTCTATTTTAATTGAATACTATCACACGACGATATTCTGTATGTAAAATAACCAAACCCAAATTCAAATTTCGAAGAAATTCCCGCGCATGCTTTTATTACTTGGGTTCTTTTTTCAAATATTGTTCAGAAAGAGGAATAAATCATTTGGCGAATAAATCATTTGGCAGACTTGAAGTAAAAACTTTTTGTCATTTGACAATAATGAAAATAACCATAGCTACCTGCTGATCTATGAAGAAATTAAAAAAAATAACACGTTAGAAATGGATTTCCATACAATTTTCTCTCCCGCTACACGCGTTAGAAATGAAGTTCCTTAGACTTTTACGTCCCGCATTTTAGTAGGCCAATGATGTACTTTCTATGTTGTATTTGGAAAATGAATGGGCAAGTTTGAATTGGCAAGTAGGTGTAGTATATTTGTAATTATATTTCTTTTACTATTTTTCTTTCCTTTAATGAGCTATCTAGCCACTAAATAACTGTAAAAAATAGTAGATTGTTGCATCGAGCGCAAAGTGAGTTATTAATGGACGAGTGTTATGTTGGTCACTAAATTAACACGAGTGCATTAATTACTCACTTTAGCAAGGTGCGTAATTTACTTTTTTTCAACTACCAATCTATCTACTGTGATAAAATATACCTACTCTACTACTACTAAAAATATGAAGAATCAAAGTTTTACAATGGTACAAAATGCACGCCATTTGTTTTTTTTTCTTTCACTAAGTCGGTTTTATTCAGGCGATTATTATTTTCAGCCAGTATCTTTTTGATCTAATGCAAACGTTTTATATTAAACTTAATGGGAGATACTTAACCTCTGTGTTAAATTTATATCTAAATAAAAAGTAAAAAAAACAGTGCAATAATGAAAAACAGTGCAACAATGAGATTTCATATAACATTTCTGCACTGTTTTAGTTCTAAGCAAAAAATACGTCCTTTGTGATCGGTTTTGCAGTGATTAATAATAACATTACTAGGTATTTGAAAGAAAAACTAATTTATTTCCATACATAAGTTAATTTGCTATGGTCACCGTCTAAATGTCATAAAACTGTATACTTCAACTCTATCTCTAATTACCAACTGAACCTAGGTTTTTTTATATGGGTCACACAAATAAGAATAACTGTGACAAAGTCGGGCTCTAAAAAATACTATATATTGAAATATTTAAAATATAAAAATTTAAATATTTAATTGATCGATGGATGGCCACTTATGACATATCAAGTCATATATTGTGATCATATATGCAAGTGTTTGACGAGTTACATCTTACCCTTGCTTAATTGCAATCTGTGATTTCGTGAAAAGGGACGGAAGTGTGTAATAGGTTAGAGCAGCGCGCGCTATTTGATTTGACCAATGAGCGCCCGCCGTTGCTTATTACCAAAGTATGTTACATATCATATTACTAATCATTTACTAATATAATAATAATAATAAATATTGTTGGACAATGCACACAACACCATTTAGTCCCAAACTAAGCAGAGCTTGTATTATGGTGACTAGATGACTATATATTTTTAAATACATACTTATGATACTTTATAACATAATAAGGCATATCAGTGCCGTATGCGCTACGCATCAGACGTGTCACACACATTGCACCGCGACGAATTTGTAATTCACGCTCCGCGCGGCTATCGCTTTTGCTATGAGTTCCGAAAAACTCGTGGCAAATGAACTCCTTGCCTTCCTACAAGACCGCTTGGATGTTATGGACGAGGTCTCGGCTATACAAATATGTAAGTCAAGCTTCTCTGAAGATGAAATTCGTGAGGCGCGTACGCTACTCTACGAATCTCTGAACATCATTGAGAAGATGAAGAGCTTCCGAAGGGATGACCGAGGAGAACGCAGTCTACAGGACATCATTACCGTTTTCAAGGTGACTGATCCAGACGACGTGCCCGCTTTCCTCGCCAGGAATCTACATAGAATCCCGCCGCTAGACTTGGATTGCACATATCTACTTAAGGGGATCAATTCGTTGAAGTCTACCGTGGCCGAGATACAGGTGAAGTTGAATGCCGCTCAAACTACCATCGATGACTTGCGTATCGAAGTTGCGTCATTAAAATCAGCTTCGGTAATTGGGTCACCAGAGCCATGAAACGTAAACCCACGTCGCGGTGCGAGCCACGTCCACCCCGCGACGTGACTACGCTACCGTCGCTGCGAGCCAAGCAAGGCATCAGCAACGACCAACAAAGGGGAAGCCGTCGTCGGTACCTATCGAAGGGCCGCTGCGACAAAGAGGGTTTTACCCTCGTAGAACGTAAGAAGAGGAAACCCACTTGTCGTAACCAGTGCGGTACGGCCGCTATGACTGCACAAGGGCAGTTGTGCCTTCTACGTGCCGAGGTACCCACCACTCAACTCTACCTGTCACGGGTTCACTACGCCGTGAAAGCTGAGGGGGTCGTGGAATACATGAAGTAGAAGACCGGGCTCACCATGAGAGTCGTGAAGTTGGAATCTCGCCGTAACGTGAATTTTAATTCATTTATGGTGAGAGTGCCGACGAATCGTCTCTCGACATTCATGGACACCGGGTTCTGACCGAAAGGTGTTGTGTTTAGGAAATTCAACGGATCCCTGACACAAGACACGGTGCGAACGTCATTTGTGATTTAGTAATAAGTTTATATTTTGTATCTATTTTAGTCTTTAGGGTATTTATCTATGGGCCAATATATTTGTTACCTATAAGTACTATTATTTGTTGCCTGAAATAAACGATTATTATTATAACACCCAGACCATCCTGGGAGGGAATCGAACCCTCAACCTACAGTGCAGAAGGTAAAGCTACTACCAACTGAGCTGACAGGCTAATCAATGATGTGTAACATCTGATATCTCACCTTGGTATTAAGCAACAGCGCGCGATCATTGGTCGCGCTCAATCAAATAGCGCGCGCTGCGCTGGCTTCTTGTTATATACTTCCGTCCCTTTTCACGAAATCACAGATTGCAGCAAAGCGAGAAGAAAAATGTAACTTAAATCTGCACGATTCTGCACGAAATAAAAGAGAGCCTAACAGTGGTCTGTACGGCTTGTTCGTTTTATATTATTTATATCAGAAGTTACTTTAATAGTGTACCTAAAATTAATGTAGGTAAACCTTACCTACATTAATTTTAGGTACATAGTTCATCTCTATCTATTCCACGTCATTGTCTTGAGCTTTTGTTTTGTTTACTTATGTTAAAATTGTTATTAGTTATATTGTTAGTACACGTGAAAATCTGTTATTAGCTTTCTATTGTTATTACTTTAATCTATGATACCTGTTGATTTTCCAATAATATAAATAAATAGATAAATACCATCGCCACTATCAATTTCCATTTCAGCTTGACCGCCCTGTGACGTGTCGCCACCAGCAGAGGGGAAGTAAGTGAGTTTCTTTCGTTTGTACGCTATCATAGCGTTCGGCGCTAAGAATTGCAGCATCGTTAGCTTACTGTCCTTCTCCGATATTGGAGGTAGATTGAGGAACTGCGACTCCTGAAATTACATGACACTACTTCAATTTCAATCCATCCATTTCAATCAGACCTCAGTAATATTTACTCCACAGATGAGATTATACTGATTCGCAGCGACTGGTATTAAATAATGTATCTAACTAATATTATAAATGCGAAAGTAACTCTGTCTGTCTGTCTGTTAGTTACGTTTTCACGCCTAAACCGCTGAACCGATTTTGATGAATTTTGGTATAGAGATATATGGGACTTTGGAGAAGAACATAGACTACTTTTTATGTACGTACTACGCGTGCGAAGCCGCGGGCAGCAGCTAGTAAGTATAATTTTTGATTTTATATTTCGAACCTAAAATAATTTTAATATTTTTGCGAGTCTGCACGGAAATTGATTCCTATATAGGCGACCTCTGCAGTTCAGTGGGGAAGCCCCATCTGAGACGCGAGACAAATGTTTGTTCGAATTTTCTTCGTGCTGGGAGTTTTTCTATTTATAATATACTAGCTGGAAACCCCTCGACTTCATCCGCGCGTTTGTACGAGAAACCATCGAGTTTATAATATCGTATTATGCATATCAAGTTTCAAGCAAATCGCACCACGCGTTAAAAAGTTTCATACATTCGTTATCACCCCTTTTCACCCACTTTATGAGGGTTATTTAGAAAAATCCTGAAACACGTTTTCATTTACTTTGCATTTTTAAGTATCCAAACAAAATTTCTAAGAAATCACACTACCCGTTAAAAAGTTCCCATACAAACTTTTACACCCCATTTTACCCCTTTGTTAGGGTTATTTTAAAAAATCCTGAAACACGTGTCTATTTACTTTGCATTTTAATTATTCAAATCAAGTTTCAAGTCAATCGCACCACGCGTTAAAAAGATTCATATATTAGTTTTCATCCATTTTCACCCTCTTAGGGGTTGTATTTAAAAAAATCCCACCTTAGTGGGTGGTTTTGCTATAACAGGAAGCTATCTTCCAAATTTCAGCTTTCTGGATTCAGCGGTTTTGGCTCGTCGATCATGAATCAGTCAGTCAGTCAGTCAGTCAGTAAGTCAGGTTAAGCTCTTTATAGATAGATATGTATTTACAAAAAAAAATATTTAAGTAGTTTATCAGTCATGTGCCACAACACAAGCTCTGCTTACTTTGGGGCTAAGTTATTCTATGTGAAATGTTCAGCATTATTTATTTTATTTTATTCACATTTTATATAATTGTGTTCGATATGCGTTCTTAACTAGAATATTCAAAGGCGTGCATATGATTTAAGTGTCTAAGTCTAAGGTGTCTAAGGTGTATAAGTTTAGAACTTACATCTAAATAACGCTTGCTGGCAGGTACATTAAATCCGGGGAAGTCCCATATTTTCTTAATATCAAACTTGTCTTTAGATCCGGGTTCTGACACTTCGCCTTCTTCTTCATCTGGTTCTAAAGTGGCTCTTCCCTGAAATATTGCAAAGAATCATCATCATCAACAGTACGACTTTACTTACTACTGGGGATCTTTGTATAAAATCTCAACAGATAATGGAAAACTAAGTAAGAATTATTATAAAAATAAATAAAAATTAGGTATGGACCTTGACGGTATAAGCCTCCTTCAAGTATTGCCAATCGTCCCTATCTCTTGCTCTTCTGGACCATATTTTTCCCGCCATTTCGATAATTTCATTGTTTGACCTTTTAAATGATTTTCCTCTTTTTCTTTTTATGTTTAGTAGGATCCCAATTTGAAACTATATAGGGCCATCTATTTAACTTTATTTTTTGTATGTGTCCAGCCTTTTAACTTATAAACTTTTATTTCACAAAAGCAGAAAATTTCCAGTATTTACCAAAATGTCTTAATTAAAACCTAAAAATACTCCTAGATTATTACAAATAATATAAAGGCTATCAAACAAGCCAAAAGTTAAAACTTATGTACTGAGCATGAGCCATCCCTTAAATAATACACCCCAATTTGGCTTCATTCTTTAAAATAATAGTAGCAATAAAAATGAATATACTAACAGATGAATCAAACAGAGAAATGCCAGAGTGAGATATCTTCGCTTCCTCCAGCCATGCAGGAGGGTAACCCAAATGCCTCATTCTGTAGGTATGCAATGGCAGCTCATATCTCTTTAAGCCGAGGGCATCCCGGAGCCTTCCTGATACCCTGCCGGGCACCATGTGACCAAACCTCTGATCATCTTCCATGTGATACCGTCTGTAATACGAAAAATAGGATCAATGAGAGGATGTATTCCGTTTGAGATGCGGCGGGTGTGAAGAGCAGAAACTAGGGCCGCTAGTGTGCCCTTTGTGCCTGGCGAAGCAACTAGCAGCCTAGTAGCTGAAACCAGTCTGGTCTCCATATACAGCCAATGCGTCATTGCGAGTTATTGGACTTGGTGATCCATCTATAGTGAGTTGATGGTTCATTCAATATTATACAAAAGGGATTTTTGTAATGTTTTATAATACAATACAGCTACTGAAACAATATGAATTCTGTACGCGATTTGGCGAAATAAGTGGTGTTAAGTGGCTTTACACAACACTGCCAAGTGCATGCTAAGTATGGAGTCAAAATAATTATGATCATTGGGTCATTAGCATTACATTATACTAGTAGTCGCCCACTGGTCGAAATTCGACCATAATTAATTAAAAATTAATGTTTTTTTTTATGCATTATTAAAATAAAACTAAATTTTTATTTAGCATTCTGCACTCTTTCTCTATATTAACTATAAGTGTGCCAAATTTCATACTCTTCCGCGCAATTTTCGTAAAAAGGGGTATAAAATTATTGATTCACATATTAATATAATAATATTCAATTTATTACTATTATGTACTCTCTGAGCCAATTACTTTTCTATTGTATATAAAAGTAATTTTTTAAATAGTTTGATAGTTAAAATTATTATAGGCTATTAGTGTAAGCAAGTTGACGAAAAGCTCAGATGTTGATATATTTAAGAGCCCATTTCATATTTATTCATCAATTCAATGCAAAATATTAACACTAGATACTTACCATTATAATAATATAATGTAATAATAATAATAATCCTGAACATTTCACGCAGCATCATCTGGCCTCAAAGTAAGCTAATACTACTTATAGCTACTACTTATATACTTTTTTTTAAATACATACATTATAATACATAGAAACACCCAGACCCAAGACAAATACTTGCAGATTGTACAAATATTATTATTTTATAATTTCTTTTAAATAACAAGCAAATTAGCAGCAAAAAAGGCTAATTTAATCCATCTAAAAGGTTATTTGTATCTTAAATTAATAATTTCAACTTACTCTGTTTTTTTACTAAGCCTTTTTGATCTCATTTCATTGATTCGAGTAAAGTTCTTAGGCTTCTTGCAATCTCTGAGGGGATGGTCTCCATCACAGTTGAAACATGTAGGACCTCTCCTTACATAGGCTGGTGAAGGAACTGGTATTTCAGGAGCATTTGATATGAGAGATTCATCCTGCAATAGTATTCAGGGTAAGTAAGTCTAAGATAAACACTATAACTCAGTGGTCAGTTTGGAAGTCCATAAACCGACTGTAGACCCAAGTTGGCCGCGGTAGAAAAGCATGTGCAAATGGGGCTATCACGCCTCTACTTGTGCCTAATGCAACTGCAGTGCTCCCATTCAAACGCCTGCACAAGGTATGACCTAATGAATGCCACTGGTAATGGAGTGAGATCAGCAGTAACATGTTTTTTTCAACATTAATTTAATTGTATCATTAAATTGACATGCAAGAATAAGTGGATAATATAGTCAGTTCTTTGAGACTAAGTTCTTTTGCATATTTTAATATTATATATCAACTCAGATCTTTGTCAAAAATAAACTTGATAACTGATTGCGAGCTTACAAATTGTTAACCATAAGGAGTTACGGTTATAAGTTTTTCAAACATAAACATACAACAATGTTTTTTAGAATCAAACATACTAAAACATATTATTTAAAATTGTTCTTAGCTGACCTTGAGGCTGTTATATGCAGGAATGAACTCCATTTCCTCACATGGTGCAGTATCAACAAAGAAAAAATTACTGTCATTATTCTCCGGCTCTACAATGTCTTCTACAAAGTCCTCGGGCCAAATGTCCAGCTCCAAATCAGTTTCATTGTCCGAGTCAAAATCTTCATTCTCGTGAAGCTTGATCAGGCTCAACATAAACGATTTTAGTTTCTTCTTGTAACTCATAGCTAATTTTTTATCTCTAAATCGGACTGTGATCAATGGGGTCCTGTTTTCACAGCCTACTACACCCAGATCACTATTGCCCGGAGAATCTATGTCAATGTCTTCATGGAAAATTGTTGTTTTGCTACCAACAGCTTCCGGCTTCTTTTCAACGATGTCCTCTATTACGGAAAGCTCAGGATCAGGGCTACCTTTACATGAATCGTTTTCGCTAACAACAACGCTATCTAAACTTTTCCCTCCATTCTCAATAGGAGGCGATGGTGCATCACAGTTTATAATATCAAGTGAACTATCAATGTCAATTACTTCGGCAGCACTATCTTGAGAGACAGAGTCACTTTGAACTACGATAGAGCCATTATTTAGTTGTGTACGATCAATTTTAGGTTGTCGAATGTCCTCATCACTGCTCAACGTAATATCGTCATTGTCCAATTCATAAATTATATCGTTAACAGCTGCCTTTCTTTTTGCCATTTCGTTTCAGTAAATACATCAAATCTTCTAGAGGTGAAAGAATATTCACACTATTGCAACTTTGCAACTGCCTGAAGTAAGTAAAAATTGCTGAATTCTGAAACTAAACTACAACGAACATAAAGTACTCTGCGGAACAAACAAACAGAAAGAAATGGAAAAGCAAAGAGGCGTGAAAGAGACAAACTGAGACTGAGACTGAGATGAGACCAGTGTTGCCAGCCGGTGTTTGTCAAAAGTTACCTGAAATAGATCTAAAAGTTACCTTTCAGTCCAAAATGTAACCTTTCATATTTTTTACCGACTTCCAAAAAAAGAGGAGGTTCTCAATTTTTTATATGACTTTAGTTTCCGGTAGCACGAATTGTTGGGTGAAAAGGTTACAATCGGGTAGGGTTTTGCACTTTTAACTTAAGGAAATCCTTAGTTTTCGAGAAAATAATATAACCTTTCTAACCTCAAATCAGATATTTCCTGAAACAAAACTTAAAAATTGACAGATAGAAACCAAATTTGTCGTATTTGATGTCTGTGGTTTAACATGTTGTGCAAAATTAATGCGAACGAAACGTAAAAAACCTGTCATGTGTCAGTGATTTGGGCTTATCTTCACTTCACTTGGTTACTTATCACTTATCACTTGGTAAGGTTATGTTAAAGTATAGAAAACAACGCGCAAGGCGAGCGAGCGAAGCGAGCGTGCCGCGGCATCGGCCGCCGAAGCGCCAGAAGAATAATACAAGGTCACGGTAAGAGCATAAGGACATATTGGTCCTTTTTGAGGTTAGGGTTATTTATTCAAATATCTCGAGAACGGGGAATGGGGTTTTCCACCTTCCTATTTTCTCCTTCATTTTCATGCTCCCGTTAAAAATGGTTAAACATTTTATATATTTGTTACCTCATAGCTCCGTCATTTATTTATTAAAAAAAAAACAGACCTACCTAAAGGGTATACTTTCCGTTTGGTCCCATGGAAATTTCATGAAAATCAGTTTGGTAGTAGTAGTTTGGTTTTTAAATCAAAATAGCTGGAAGAGAAAGCTTTTTTTTTTCGATAAAATTTTTGGGTTTAATTAAATGAAGTTGATTTTGTTTTTAGTTTTTAAAACGTTATTATTTTAGTACTTAGGTATAAAATGTTGATAAACCCATTAAGGTTGTAATTTATAAAAAAATATAATGTAGTAGTTTTTTTTCTTTTAATGTTGTATTCAGCTACTTCACTTCTAAACACTTTTGGAATGTTTTAATATTTGTTATAGTTCACAAGCTTATAAATTGTCTAAATTTGTTGCCATCTCTATTTCTTGACATTAGAATGACAAGGACAAAACATACATAAGCGCCACTATAGCGAATTACGTGATTTAAACGTAAAACTTCACGACAAACAATAATGCCATCAGAGGCGACAAGCAACTGAGAACAAGACCGTTCTGATTGATCGTGCGAGTAAGCGAGAAGCTTTGGTCATCTAAGGTTTGGTATATAATGCGAGAGAGAAAGACGTGTTTTTAGTAGTCACACTCACACTCATTATGTTTCAAACTCAAATTTGCTTAATTTTGCTTAATAAAAAATAAAAGAGCGTTTTTTTTAATGTTGGTTTCGTTTAGGAAAAAAAAACTACAAATTCCAAAAAATCACCTTTAAGTAACCTTTTGAGTCGAGTAACCTAGAAGTAACCTGACAGAGTTAAAAATCACAAAAGGTTACAAAAGTAACCTTCTGGCAAGTCTGGATGAGACTGAGATAGATTGAGTGAGCAACAGACGTAAAAAGCATACATCAGTGGTATTCTCGATTCTTCATAAAAGCATCGATATGGATAAGTAATCAGGCTAGTCCAATTAATAGAATTGTTTTGAAGTCATTCATTCTTCATATACTTTACTATTTATGTCAGTTAATTAGAGTCATTGCCAATGTCACTTATTTGTTATGTCAAGCTGTTTTTTGATGTCTTGTCTTGTTAGAAATAGAGGTTATGTTTTTATGTTCGATGGATTGTTAGTTTTTCTCATTAACCTCAGTAATTAATTAGAAAATATACAAGAATGTCGTTGTTGTTTCGTAAACTAAACCATAATAACGTTAGAAATGTAATTCTTAGGCATAATGAAACACAAGTATTTGTAGTGTCTTGTCGAAAATTGAGTTTCGTTCCATCCGTATACGGTAAGTGAACAAACTTATTGTCCTCAAATTACACAAACTTCATTTTACGTAACATTATAAGTCTTAGACAGCTCCGCACATATTGACCAGTTCTTTCCTGTGGATACGACCAAGCTGAGAGAATGGTGTAGATGCTGGGTTAGCCAACTAAAAACATTTAAAAACTGTCACAGCCCCTGTGGCTTCCTATAAATTAGTAAAAAGTTCTACTTAACACACCACAAATTTTTTCTTTGTGCAGATGGCGAACAAGACCCAGCTCCAAAGTTCTTCTCTTCAAACATCCAAGTTCTATTAAAACGGTTGACTCGGCCGGACTTGAACAAAGTGTTCCGTAAGAGGACAAACAGTGGCTTACCCGTTCTCAGAACTCCTGTTTACAAGTTCTTGACCAATGAGGAACTAGAAACTGAGATCTCTAAAGCCAATGAAACTGCAGAAAGATTGCTTCAAATGCCTCCAGTTATCAAGGTATATATAATTTGTGAATTGCCAATAATGAACATTGTTATTCTTAGCTATATGGGCTAAGAATATCCTAAATAAGTTATAGATATTAAATCATAAAAGGTTATGGTTATAATTTGTACAAGAGAAGAATTCAATTGTCATTAAGTACCTACCTATGGGAAACTTTCTGTAAAACCTCACCTGTCTATGTATACTTTCTTTAATTATTGTTAAATAACATTACATATTATTATGTAGTAAACAGCAGACTGGTATATTGATATTGTGCTGTGTTGGTGTGTCTAATTAGAAATTTTGGAATATTTGGAATAACTTTTTTTGACATTTCAGGTACATAAACCTATCAAAAACATATTATCTGAGGACCCAGCATTAATAGGCTATGATAACGCAACATTTTTATTTACCGACATCACTTTTGGAGTTGATAATCAACACAGAATCATTGTTCAAAGGTATATTTTAGCGGTGAGGTGAAAATGATGTTGCCAATGGTTTTTTATATACTTTTTAAACTTGTATCCTCTTAGAAGACACCAGTTCTATCATAGCTTCTAGTGCTTCTTTTCTGATTGTATAGATCCGATTGCTGGTGGTATACGCTCCTCCAAATTATCTGGCACAACAAAATGCGAATATAAATGACTCTAAACAGTTAATTTTACACAAGCAGCATTCTCTGATAAGTCTATGTGTCAGTGTTGAAATTGAATGTCTGATGTTTACCAAATTTTTTAAGCACACCTTTATTACTTAGTAGTCAGTTGTTAATAATAATATTTTATGATGCTAGTTGCTTCTGCTAACGGCTATGCAGATGCGAAAAGTAGCCTATATGCTATTCCTGGTCACAGACTACATCTATTCCAAGTTTTATCCAAATACTAGAAGAATGATCTCACTAAACTCATGTTCATTTCAGGGATTCGGATGGCACACTCCATAGTTGTGACCATGATATTAGAAAGAGACTCAATCAGGTATGATACTTTATTCCACTATGAACAAAATAATAAATAAATATTGGTGGACAATGCACACAACACCATCTCGCCCCAGACTGAGCATAGCTTGTATTATGGCCAGATGGCTGATAGGATAATTATATATTTGTAAATACATACATATAACACCAAAACGCAAAACAAACAACTATTTTCATCATACAAATGTTTACCCTGGGAGGGAATCGAACCCTCAACCTACAAAGCAGAATGCAGAGCTACTACCAACTGAGCTAACAGGCCAGTCAGCAGTGACAGGATACACATTGCTTATTATGTCATGTACACACATGCCTGCATCTGGTCACACCCCTAAGAATTTATTCAGTACATGCCATATGGGTTGTCGCCCTAGGCTAGGACATATCCAAACACCCATCAGCTGCTCAACAAGGCAACTGTTTGTTTGTTTCATATGGAAAAGAACTGACAGGTGTGGAGTAGAATAGATGGATATGTTTATTTAATAGAGATCTGGCATTAGTCACCAGATAAAGTATGTATGTAACATGTATTGTTAAGGTAAACGTAAAGCTGTTGGTCCCTACTTTAAAAAAATCAATGCCACAAAAGAGTGCTTTAGATGGCCTATTACCTCCATCAGAATTGGCCACTTAGTACACAAAGTATCATCTGTTCTATCATCATATCATCATCATAATCATAACAGCCTTTATGAAGTCCACTGCTGAACATAGGCCTCCCCAATAGTATTCCAGGAAGAACGATTTTGAGCCTTCTCCATCCACCGACTTCCTGCGATCTTTACAATGTCGTCAGTCCATCATGTCGCTTCGTTTTCCTGTCCTTGGTCGCCATTCGAGAACTTTTATTCCCCAACGGTTATCAGTTCTGCGAGCTATATGGCCTGCCCATTGCCACTTCAACTTGCAAATTTTGAGTGCTATGTCGGTGACTTTGTTTCTTCTACGGATTTCCTCGTTGCGGATTTTATCACGTAGTGAAACACCCAACATAGCTCTCTCCATAGCACGTTGCGCGACTCTGAGCTTGTGTATGAGGCCAATAGTTAGCAACCAAGTCTCAGTTCCATATGTCATCACTGGCAACACGCACTGATTATAGACTTTCGTCTTTTCGGGGCTCTGCGGTATCTGTACCGAGAAGATGTGCCGTAATTTCCCGAACGCTGCCCATCCGAGTTGGATTCGTCGGTTGACCTCTTTATCGAAGTTGGACTTGCCTAGTTTAATCGTCTGACCCAAATAGACATAATGGTGTACAAACTCGATTATATCGCTCCCAATATGTACGGGTGCAACATGAGCATTTGACATGATTTTTGTCTTGCTCATGTTCATTTTAAGACCCACCTGTTGGGAGACGATATTTAGGTCGCTGAGCATTGTGACTAGGTCTTCCAGCGATTCTGCCATGCTGACTATATCGTCGGCAAATCTAAGGTGAATGACGCGTTTGCCATTGATGTTGATATCTTGAAATAGCTAAAAACATCCTTCAATGCAGAAGTGAACAGTTTCGGAGAAATAACATCTCCCTGTCTCACCCCTTTATACAATGGGAATGGATTCGTGCTCTGGCCCTGGAGTCGGATAGACATGGTGGCGTTACTGTACAGACATTTCAACACTTCGATATACCGATAGTCGATTTAGCACCGCTGGAGTGACCGCAACACTGCCCAGGTTTCGACAGACTTTCTGGCTGGCTTCTGGAAGGCTTTCTCATAGTCCACAAACGCTAAACAAAGTGGCCGGTTATACTCTTCGGTCTTCTGTATAACCTGCCGGAGCGTATGGATGTGGTCTATGGTGTTTAAGCCTTTTCGAAACCGCTTGTTTGGGAGGCTGGAAGTCGTCAAACCTACGAGCAAGACGATTAGTAACTACTCTCGAAACAGCTTATAGACATGGCTCAACTGCGGGATGGGCCTGTAAGACGGTGTTATCCCCTTTCTTACAGAACAGTAGCACCACGCTCCTGTTCCACGCCTCTGGCGTAGTTCCCTCGAAGATGACGGAGTTGAACAGCTTCTGGAGGACCTTGTGTTCCACCCGCTCTCATAACGTTATTCCGTTTTCCCCCGGTGCCTTGTTGTTCTTAAGCTGCTTGAGAGCCGTTCGTATCACGTATAAGCTGACGTCCGGAATGTCTTCTGTGTAGTGTCGGGTTAGGCGGGCTCTTGCATCGCTAGTCGTGCTTGTAGTAGGACTTTGCGATGAGGTGTACAGTTGTCCATAGAACTTCTCGAGCTCTCGTAAAACTTCTGGCTTCGAGGAAACGACACTGCCAATGTCGGTCTTCAGCTTCGTCAACAGGCTTTGCCCAATAGACAGATCTCTCGCGAACACTTTGGAGCCTTGGTTGCACTCTATTGCGTTCTTTATACTATAAGTATTAAAGAGACGCAAATCACGTCGCATAGACTTAGAGATCTGTTTATTGAGCGTGCTGAATTTCGACATGTCCGCTAAAGACTGTAGTTTTATTTCGCTACGTTCTGCCATGAGTTTTAGAGTGTGCTCAGAGAGTTGAGGTTCGGGTTCTGGGTTTGGAATTGGGTTCTGCCTTTGCGCGGGGTCTTACAGAACTTTGACCCAACGGCATGGACAATTTCCACCAGCCCGTCACTTATTTCATCCCCGGATCCGCATTCGGCCAGGCATTGTAAACGATCTTGGAGTTCCAACTGAAAGCTCTCGGGGTTTTGAATTTGGGCAGGACTTGGGCGAAGATTAGATTTCATCAGACGGGATCTTTCTAGCTTTACGTTAAGATTTAATGAGCCTCTAACTATTCGGTGATCACTGCCGGTTTTGACCCTGTTGATCACTGAGATATCATTAAATATTTACTTTTTTGTTGTCATGATGAAATCTATCTCGCGTTGTGTCCACCGGGGTAAAGCCACGTTCATTTCCTGGACGACCGCTTCTTGAAAAAGGAGATCATCATTTATGATGAGCTGCTGTCCACGTTGGTACCGCTGTCCAAATTCAAATTGCCCCACTCTCAGTTCATCGCCGTTCCTCACACCTAGCCGCTCGTTGAAGTCCCCCATCACAACCGTAAAGTGTGTTTTCGAGGCTTGCATGGCATTCATCATACATAGCCTCCACTTCATCTGGACTGGCCTTCGTCTGAACGTTTCGAGTGAGGTGCGTACACCTGTATGACCTTAAGCGAATACCGTTTGGTTATTCTGAGTGTAAGTATACCACCCTGCTCGACACGCTTTCGATCTTTACATTACAATGTTGTTAACGAGGGATTTGTGGTCGAGAAATCCGACACCGTGCTGAGAAAGTTGATCGCCCTCCCAGTAGTAGAATAGTTGCCGGAATTTAGGATTATCGTGTCCTCTCCCTCTCTTCGGACTTCTGATAACCCTATGATATCCCAGTGCAACTTTTTTACTACTTCTTCCAGCTCTATCAACTTCTCGTTGGTCCTCAGTGTGCGTGCGTTGTATGTTGCCAGGGCCGTTGGGGTCGTTGGGATTGTAGCTGGACCTCTGCCTGAGATTCTTCGCACCCCCTGTTACGCCATTACCGTGGCCGCCACCTATGCCATGCAAAAAATGTGTACATCTCGGGACGCCCGACAGAAGTGATAACTTAAACTAATCTAACTAGCGCTGTGGGCTAGAGTGAGAGAGAAGGAACCTGCTTACCGCTGCCGTATGCGCGAGAAAAAGGGAAGCCAGACAGACTAGCGCCGTAACGCATTACGTAACGAAGCCATTTACCCTCCCATAAGAAATTATCACTTCAATAAAATAGGGCAACACTAAACGCATACCTACAGTTGGTATTATGAATCAGTCCTCTGAGAATGCGGTCAAATAGGTCCAGTCTCAGCTTATTGCTACTCTCAAACATCGTAAGAAAGCGACGCTAGTTTTCAGACTGGGCCTAAGCAGGATGACGTCATCATCTATCAAACTAGTGCTTACTAGTAGTTGTCACCATCATAATTCTTAATTCCAGGTGTATTTCCCAATGAACGGGCGTAAAATCCGCGAGCCGCTTATGTTCGCAGACCAGGAAAAGCTGAACAGCCTTCTAGAACGGGAGAAGTACGAGTTTGTGCTCGATCGGGCTTGCGTTCAGTATGAGCCTGATGAGCCATCGTACCAGAGAATAACCAGCATTACTTACCAACATTTGGATGCTGTGGGGAAATATGAGCTGCTGAGGTAATTTTTAATACCGCTTTTCTGGCAGACAGGCATACAGCCCATCTGTAGATTAATTATTGTGTGCATTATTGTGCAATATTGTGGTATTTGAACGTCGCAAGTCGGCTGATCGAAGACTTCTTAAAAATTTATTTATTTATTAAACTATTTTGCAAATACGTTGAAACACATATTTCTTTATTTCTTACCAAAAGCCTAAATATGAATTTAGATATGAATTCAGATCCGGAAATATAAAGTTACCCAAACAATCTTTCATCCCTTATTTTACCCCCTTCTAGGTTGTTTTTTGAGACAAAAAGTAGCCAATGTTCTTACCAAATTTCATCAACATCCGTTCAGCCTTTTAGCCGTGAAAACGTAACAAACAGACAGACAGAAACTTTCGCATTTATAATATTAGTATGGATATCAGTCATGAGGTACCCATAACACAAGCTCTGCTTACTTTGGGGCTAGGTGATGCTGTGTGAAATGTCCATCATTATTACTATTATTAACGTTGTATTCCAGATCTACCAGGCATTTCGGGCCACTGGCGTTCTACCTAACCTGGCATCAAAGCATCGATAATCTGATGCTAGAGCTGGTTCAAACCGGCACTGTTAGAGAAGCTGTCCTGCTCACCGCGTTGAGACAAGCCATCCACGGTGACGTGGCTAACGGAGAAATCGTACAGACTATTACACAACAGGTTATATTTTAATCTTCTAACTATTATATTATAAATGCGAAAGTAACGCTGTCTGTCTGTTTGTTACGTTTTCACGCCTAAACCGCTGAACCGATTTTGATGAATTTTGGTATAGAGAGGTCTTTGGAGAAGGACATAGGCTAGTTTTTATGTAGGTACCACGCGTGCGAAGCCGCGGGCAGCAGCTAGTAATAGTATAAAGCTAATTGTTAATGCTGATATTTGGATATGGTTCAATCACGCCATAACACCTGGGTAGATTTTAATGAATCTTAGTATAGATATACTCACTGATCTAGAATAGCTTAAATAGGGTTTTGTTATGTAGGTAGCTTACATGCAAAGACGGGGGTAGAAGCTAATTAAAAATAATCAGTATATACTGTAAAAGTCCCCTCGCCTCGTCTGTATGTCTGAACGCGATAAATTCAAAGACTACGATTTTTCAGTATAAAAATCGTAGTCTTTGAATTTATCGCGTGGACGGATTGATTCATAACGTTTAAGTGTATAATTCACCTGTGTGAAGCCAGGACAGGTTGCTATTCTTCAATAAAAATCGATTGGTACATGCTTGACGACTAGCTGGATTTGACACGAGGTTCGGTTCCCGTGTCGTGGCATTGTGTACATGATCTCCGAATAATCTTTTATGGCTCTGGTTTGGAACCAAGGCACGAGGTAGGCCTCCTAGAACGCCCATTATTGTTAACATAACTAAATAATACATTAATGAAACATTACGACCTTTGACGATCTTTGACGACGGGCTAAGGTCCGGCTGAGACGCAGAAAGTTGCGCGTTCAATTCCCGCCGCGGGACAAATATTGTGTATGATCGGGAAGTATTTGTCTCAGGTCTGGGTGTTTGTGTATAGTATGTATGTATTTACAAAAAAAAATTATAAAGTAGTATATCAGTCATGTGGTACCCATAACACAAGCTCTGCTTACTTTGGGAGATGATGCTGTGTGAAATGTCTGGTATTATTTATTTATACAGTCGAGAGCATAGAAATCGCACATAGGGGAATTTTCTTGCTTTTTGATTTCGACACTTGTTTTTTTTTTAAATTAAAGGTTGGTTGCATATATAACTTAAATTAAAGTACACACTGTTAGCTTCCTAAAACCCCATAATGTCTAGCCTTGACCTTCCAAATTATAGCAGTGGCGGCTTAACAATGGAATGGCCTAAATTCGCTCGTTTCAGGTAGCGCGGTTGGTGGGACTTTGAGCAGGTATAAAAGGTTATTTGTATTGTAAAGGTTTGTGTAAATTTGTGAATGTAACGATGTATTAATACGAGGTATTGCCTCCCCTAGCCTGAATGACAGCTTCCATTCGATGTTTCATTGAAGAAAATTGATTTTTTTTTTACGAAATCCTGCGTTATGCTGTCCCATTCTTCCTTGATCGCGGTTCGGAGCTCTCTGAGACTCGTAGGCACTGCGTTTCTGGCTCTTACTCGTTTCTTTAGTTCGTCCCATAAGTGCTCAATGGGATTGAGATCTGGGCTTCGAGCAGGCCACTCCATAACAAGTACATCAACCTCCTCCAAGTACTGGCGTACTATAGCAGCGGTGTGTGGTCTAGCGTTGTCCTGCATAAAAACGAAGTTTTCGCCGATAAATCCCGAAAAGGGCACAACATGTTCTTGCAGGATCTTCTCGACGTACGTTGGGAAGTCAATCCACGCGATCGACGGTCGGTATCGCGCCCTGTGATGAAGACAAGTTCGGTTTTCGCTTCCAGTGAAATGCCTCCCCAGAACATACACGAACCACCGCCGTATGCGACCCGTTCGGAGATGCAGCATTGAGCAAAACGCTCACCGGATCTTCGGTAGACTCTACCCCGTCCGTCGTTACCATGGAGACACACCCTGCACTCGTCGGAGAAGAGGACTGCCTGCCATTGATCCATAGTCCAATTAACGTGATTTCGAGGCTGAAACTGAAGGCGTGCTTGTCTGTGCGCTGGGGTCAATTTTGGGCCAGTTGCTGGTCTGTGCGCTGTCAGACCTCCTTCGGCTAGTCTTCTTCTCACCGTCCACCGACTGACTTCCACTTCTCTAACTTCCAGGAGCTGCTGTCCGAGTTGAACTGCATTCAACCGGCGATTTCGTAGTGATGTATTCACAAGAAAACGGTCATCGCGCTGTGTTGTGGCACGTTTTGGGCCTGTTTCTGGTCGCCTGGTTTAGCCACCAGTTTGCTGATATCGCCGGTATACACGTCGAACAGCATATCTGCTCAAATTTAATTGACGAGCCACTTGACTTTGGTTCTGTCCAGCTTCGATTAGTGCAACCACTTGAGACGCTGCTTCTAGTGTGGTATCCATTTTCTTGTTTAGAGAGATGACGTATTCGTTAAAGGACCTTTCTGACTGGGAGTTGGTATGCAAATGATGTCATTTTAATCATCCCTTATCGTTTTATACCTGCTCAAAGTCCCACAAACCGCGCTACCTGAAACGAGCGAATTTAGGCCATTCCATTGTTAAGCCGCCACTGCTATGATTTGGAAGGTCAAGGCTAGACATTATGGGGTTTTAGGAAGCTAACAGTGTGTACTTTAATTTAATTTAAGTTATATTTGCAACCAACCTTTAATTTAAAAAAAAAACAAGTGTCGAAATCAAAATGCAGGAAAATTCCCCTATGTGCGATTTCTATGCTCTCTAGTGTATATCACATTTATTTCCTATTAATCAATTTCAGATTCTGCCCACACCAGTGCAAATCACGAAACCGGAACAACTGACTGAAGAAGACATAACTCTCGACAACAAATGCGTGGAATGTATTGAGAAGTACATTGTATCCAACTCTGCCATGAAGAGTCAGCACGAACTAGCGTTACAGGGCTTCCGCGAGCATTACCAGCAATTAGTGGAACTAGGCAGGGGGCTTAAGAAGGCACATGGCACATTGTAGAATAAAATACTTTACCTAACTAACAATAAACCGCATAGATAAGTATATTGTGGTTTTATTTGACCTAAGATGTATTCCTGAGCAAAGAAAGCCTCTCAATGGGTTCTTAATGAGTGGAGGGAGCCACTGCTCATAACATAAATAGGTAATAATACCAACTTTTTAAAGATACTACTACGATACGAGGCTTCTTGATATAGATATTTGTTTGATAAATATTAAGCTTTAAAGTAGCCATATTTGGTAGAGGTCAGTTTCCTGAAAGTGTTGGATAAAATCGTAAATGTTTTCAAAATAGTTGGATATGATGAAAGTTCAAAGATTTTCGATTTTCTAACTAATGTAATTAGACATCGGTTGGGTTTGGGCCTTAGAGCAATAGCGCACTAGCGACCAGGCCGCAGCGGCCAGGTCGCGGCGGCCATCGAGATAGATACATTAGTATGAAATCGCCATAGAGCACGCGCACCTGGCCGCACGCGGCCAGCGGCCACACCAAGCCGCAGCGACCACCGAGATCGAAGCGACGCATTTGCGGCCCGTGTTCAGTCGCTGGCCGCTGCGGCCACTGAGATCAATTGCATTGTAGTTTAATCACCAGTGTGCGCGCACTAGCCGCGGCGGCCGCACGTGTTGTGGAACTACAGCGTGATTTGTGATGATCATCGCGATGTCTTTCGACACGGAAAGATTTATAACCGAGATTGAGACAAGGAGGGCGTTGTGGGACATGTCCTGTGAAGACTACGCCAACCGAGACTTAAAAAGGATGATGTGGGAAGAGATTATAGAAATATTTGGTAATGAAAAATTAACAATAACTGAAAAAAACGAACTAGGTAAGGAATGTTTATTTTATTGTGTTCTCAGAGCTACTCGATTTTGCCACGGGAGTTGTCCTTTACCCACGAAGCAGTCAGCAAATAGATCTCTGTTTTGTGTAGATGTTCTATTTCCTCTTGAAGGCTGGCAGGGAGGTATTCCTTCAATAGTTGGGGGAATATACAACGTGTCTTCGAATTTGTACCCATCTCGCTCCCGTACATGGTTGTGAAGGACGCAACATGCTTTTATGATTGCAACAGCAAATTCTCTGTGTACATCAAGAGGACGATGAAAAATTCGCCACTTGTTGGCTAGTATCCCGAAAGTACATTCTATGTAACGGCGCGCACGGGAAAGGCGGTAGTTAAAAATTCTTTTCTTGTCTGTCAAATTTCTTCCGGCATATGGTCTCATTATATTTTCTGACAAAGAGAATGCTTCATCGCCAACTATGACAAAAGGCAGAGGCACACCTGTTTCAGTTATCGGTCTCTTGTCTGGCATGTCTAAATCATAATTTGTAAGTTTTTCATAAAAATGCGAGTTCTTGAATACCGATGAATCGCTGCATTTTCCATATGCGCCGACGTCTATGCATATAAATTTGTAGTTGGCATCGCATATAGCCATCAGCACAATAGAGAAATAGTTTTTGTAGTTATAATATAGTGACCCTGTATGGGTCGGCTGAATGACTCTTATGTGCTTTCCGTCCACAGCTCCAGTACAGTTAGGAAATTGCGAACTGTTCCTAAACCCTTCACTTATTTCTAGCCATTTGTCTCTATCGAGTTGTGGAAAGGCAATGTCTTTTATATTTTGCCATATGGCGACGCAAACCTCAAGTACAATTTCTCGAACAGTTGTGTGTCCAATGCGAAATGAATGATTTAGTTCTCTGAAGGAGCATCCAGATGCTAGGTATCTGGAACAAACAAACACGTTATTATAACTTTTTTCTTCATTTCTAGGTAAGTCGCTCCAAAAAAAATGGAAAAATATAAGGGACTCATTCCTCAGGGAGCTACGACGTGTCAAAGGCGCAAAAAGTGGCGCCGCAGCGAAACGTAAATCTCCCTATGTATATTTTCAACACCTGATGTTCCTTAAAGATACGGTGGAACCGAATACAACAGAATCGAACTTAAATGATGCGGAAAATATAGTCCCTCCAACCCCCGAATCAGTATCTCAAGGACAACCAAGATCAAAGAAGAAAAAAGAAGACAATAATTTCGAAAAAGAAGATCTTGTTTCGGTCTTAAAAGAAAGCATAAATTCAAGAATTCAACGTGAATCAGTTCTCGAAGACGACAATGACAGATTATTTATGCTTTCCTTAGTAAATGATTTCAAAAAAATACCCGAATCCGCGAAGCTGACAACCAAGATGGAAATGATTAATCTAATCCACCGAGCTCAAAGTGGAAGATATGATCCAAGCCACTATGAACCTTTGACCAGGCACAGCCAACCTACTTACCCTCGAAGCAGTTATACCAACCATCAGGAATATCAACAGGGATATTTTACTAAGCAATCAGATAATGGACCACTTGCCACAATGAGCTGCCGCCCTTCTCTGTCACGTCCCAGTGAACTGCCGCCGCCATTGGATTCAGGAAGAGAAGAAAATTCTATCCAATCACCCGAATCAAACTACTCTCAGGCCTCGCAAGATTCAGAAATATTTGAAACGTTTTTAAATAATTATTGAACAACTGCACCTTTGATTGTGATAATACAGTACTTAAATACTTTTATGTATCGACTTGTTTCACTTATCTACCTGCATCCTTTTTCATAAAACAGACACAGGAACCGTAAAGAAATAATTTGAATAAAATTAGATAGGCATAAGCTTACCTTAAGGTTACAACAAGTTTTTCCTTGGCAGAAATGCAGGGGCGAAATTTAGTTACAGTGCCGGTGATTGATGGACTTAATTTTCTTAACAGTTCTTCAAACGAAGACTTGCTCATCCGCAAATAATTAAAGAACTTGTCATCATATAGCTGAAGGTCGGCGAAATAAGTATGAAATAATCCCTTTGTTCGCCTTTCACGTAGCAAGGGATGAACCCAATATTTTTTCCTTTTCTTTTTCCACTTCTTACTTATAAGATACAAAAGCACTGCTATTTCCTCAACGTCCACATTGAAGCGCGCTGTATGTGCAACTGACGATCGTAGCCGCGGTTTTGGCCGCGTTGCAAATCGTAACCCCTGCGGCCAGGCCGCGCGTACTAGCCGCGCTGCCAGGTCGCTAGTGCGCTATTGCCCTTACAGTCATTATTATTCATAATGAATTTGAAAGCACGTGTTATTGGCCAATTTACTTATGATCTCCTTTAGTGAATTGACAGCGACGTGCACGGTTATTTTGTACCTATGTCAATCTTTATTTACAATTTTATCGTCTACATTGGTATTTTTTTATTAATATGCCTCTCTATCGCAAACCGAAGACCTTTACACCTTTATCGATAGCAGCCGATAAAAAAGCCGTGAAAAACGGGTTGCACCATTCGATATTCACATCCAGATTTGATAGATATGCAGGGGAGTGGAAGAAAGACCTCAAGGAAGGTTTGTACCCAGGGACACCAACTCCTAGTACCTGCTACCTAAGTATGTTGCGATGCAGTATAATCTTTGGAAGGTGTACCTCGCGCCACGAGTCATGAGCATAAACATGACCAGCGCAGAAGTTAGCTTGTAATTTCACATACAAGAGTTGTACCTAGTACCTACCATTTCGCTTTTCCGTGTTCACGGTTTATGATGCAAGGTATCCATTGGTTCTATCCTGCTAATAATATAAACGTAAAAGGTTTTGTGGATGTTTGTATGTTAATGTTTGTTTGTGGTAATAACGTCGTAACGGTTTAATGGGTTTGGATGAAACTTGGTATTAATGTAGTCTGCGATCTGGAATAGTATTTATAGGCTATTTTTATGTTGGTACCACGCGTACAGAGGCTAGATAGTTGTCTTGTAAGTGTGTCTACTAAGTAGGTACGTCTAATACCTACTTTTTAGGGTTCTGAAGTCCACAAGGAACCCTTAGGTATAGTTCCGGTATATCCGTCTGTCTGTCTGTCCGCCCCTAATCAGAGCAATTGCTCGCAGACTATTGGTCTTGATTAAATTTTACTCGGTTATCATATTAGTGGCCTCTACAAAATAAAAACTGAATAGGTTACACTTAATACTTACATGAAAAATACATAAGTAGGTATAAAAAAAGGGTTGTTTTTTTATATTTATCTACCCCATCATGTGGCATATGGAGGTATTTTCAATATATTCGATTTCTTCATCAGTTTTTCGATTTAAATATTCAATTGATAAAATAATAACCTTTGAAGCTTTGATGAAACAATTGGTTTTAATCAAAGCTTGGAAGTGACCATTTTTGATAGAATAAAATAGAATAAATATTTATATGGTACATATACCTACCTAACCTACACACACTTGAAAATACAAGAAAATTTGAAAATACAGTAGAAACAAGCAGTTAGGAAAGTATATAGAACAATGAGGTACCTAAGTAAAGAACAAAAAATAAAAGAAAACATAGAGTACCTAGGTACCTGTGGATTAACAGATTATGTGTGGTTCGAAAACATTTAGTCCTTTTCCTGTGTGTCCAAACAGGTTTAATCTCAGCTTTGATGCTACTCATTGATTCATAGAAGTCATTGTCCCGCCACTGGTAATTTTTTAGCCAACTGACTTCGAAAATCTTCATTAGGTGTAGTCCAACACGCGCTTGGCTAATTTTTACATTGTGTGTTACAATACAAAGTAAAAACTCTTTTATGTCCGAGTGTGAAAAGCAATGTTTTTCAGGAAAAGGCGTATTTGTAACTAGCACTGGAAAACTCTACGAGGGAGATTGGTACAAAGGATTCAGGTAACCATCGTCCCTACATACCTTCATTTGTGCTGTCTTTGAGATGTTCATAACCTATCTTTAATTACTACAACATTCTAACGCACAGACACGGTTCAGGCTCCCTAAGCCATCGCCTTCCAAACGGCACCTACGGACTCGAATACCGCGGCGATTGGGTGCGAGGCAAGCCTGAAGGCGTAGGCTGGAGGTACTACGCAAACGGAGATGTATACTTCGGGTTCTGGAAGCGAGGTGAACGTCACGGATATGGCAAGATGTGGTACGCGAACGGTATGCTGTATGTCGGGTATTGGAACATGGGTCTTCGGGCAGGGCTTGGCATGCTCGTGCAAGGTAATATTTTTGTAGGTACGTACCTATATACGCTTCCACTACGTTAACCAGGATACTGATTTGAAATAAACGTTTACACTTATATAGCCTCTACTACTTAACCTACGTATTTACGATAGGTGTGAGAACGTTTTGCGTCTAACCATATACACCTATGATCACATTGGACCAAACTACGAAAGATGCAGACACCGTAGTAGGACCTAGGTACCTTATACCCTGTCCCAGTCTCAGGGCAGGGCTTGACCTAGATATTCTTTAGGAACCTATAATGTACCCTTTATACCCTTCCACTACGTTTAGCAGGAATCGACAGAAACTGCCCTCTTGAGTTAACGGAGTCTAAAACTGCTTTGCACTTACATAGCCTCTTCTTCTTGCGTGTCAAAGATAAAACGAAATTAGGTTTGAATAGAATACCCTCACTCCATCGTCTGTGATGTCCATTCGGTCATCCCTTGTGCCGGTGTAGGGGCACCAGGGGCAGACTATAGATGTGACATCGTTTAAATGGGAGCTCTGCAGTCGCATTGGGCACAAGCAGCTCTTCAACATCGATATAATAATAATTCCGGACATTTCACACAACATCATCTGGCCCCAAAGTAAGCAGAGCTTGTGTTATGGGTACCACATGACTGATATGCTACTTATATACTTTTTTTTTGTAAATACATACGTATTATACATAGAAACACCCAGACCCAAGACAAATACTTGCAGATCTTACAAACATTTGTCCCGCGGCGGGAATCGAACCCGCAACCTTTTGCGTCTCAGCCAAGCCTAGGCCCACTGCGTCACAGAGGTAGAGGTGTGTGAGAACTCTTTGGGTCTAACCATATAAACGATCACATTGGACCAATCTACAATAGATGCAGCCGTGGTACCTTCTACCCTGTCCCAATAAGCTTAATTCTACCAACAGTAAACAATAACCGATATGAAGGTCACTGGGAGAAAGACATGAAGCACGGCCTAGGTCGTTATTATCACATGCACACCGGCCAACTGCAGGAGGGATGCTGGCTCGACAATATCTGTGTAAAGTCTAAGATCTCCGACATAATTATTCGACAGTTCTGCGATATGCCCACGCGGTATCCTGTTCCACCGGTAAGTTGATAACAAGGTAGGTACCTTCTCCATTCCAACAAATTACATACCTAATCTAAATAGGTACCTGTACCTACTTAATACTACAAATATGTAGTACCTATATACATTGTACAAAAAGGTACTTGTACTTCTAGACACTATACATGTTTAAAGTACCTTCCGATTTATTTTTTATTTACCCACCTACTTTTATTTTGTTACAAGATTACAAGGTATTGTAGTTATACAAGAATTACTTAGTTATGTTTCCCGTTGTTTTGATCACACGCGTTTTTCTATATTTGGCTATACCTAACATGGCATTGTTTCAAAGTTATTTATTGTCCTACTTTGAAATAATTATTTTTGGCATAAGTACCTACTTACTGCAAGCGCTGAGGCATAGCTAACTACGAGTCGTTCTTATATATTATCTAAGTTAAACAACCTTCTTGGATAGATGACCGAAGTATCATTTTCATCCTGAGTGATTTGTCAGCCGATAGCTTATTGTGCCCTGTTAATAATAATAATAATAATGCCGGACATTTTTCACACAACACCATCTGGCCCTGAAGTTTTTGTAAAAACATGCATTTCATACACGGAAACACCCAAAGCTGAGACAAATACTTGCAATCATACGAACATTGTCCCGCGGGGAGAATCGAACTCGCAACTTTCTGCGTCACAGCCGGGTCTTAGCCCACTGCGCTACAGAGATAGTCAAAGGTGTTAAACTGTTCCGACGTTTAAAAAGTTTTCAGGCGATGATGTAGAGGCTTTCGGCGGCCCGTTAACTCCTTACCCAATGTTAACCACTTTCAAAGAACTTATACAAAGGAAGCAATGGAAATGGTTAACCTTTCAATTCGTTCACAGGAGCACTTGCAAGACTCCAGAAACATCCTAGAAAACAGCGAATTTTGGCTTCTACAGAAGATAGGCGATATCGATAAACAGCTTCAGTACTGTATTGATCACACGGACTAACTTATCTTAACGGTGCAAATAAATCAAAGTAAAACAACTTCAGTATTTTATTCACCATGTATATTAGTTTCATGAGCAATATTCGAATACAATTGACCACTTTGGCGCTTATAGACAATTCAAGGAAGACAAATTAAGTCTATGTAAGTAGAGATACCGACCATACGTTTATTAAACAAACATGATGGCACGTATCAGAATAAATATTATGCGAAGAGCGAGGTCAATGCTAAGCTACGGACCTATGTGGCTGTTTCTAGTAAAGCTAAGCGATGTAGCGGTGTGTTTAAGATATGCTATGAAGATGCGCTGTGCGAGGAAGATGCGCGACCCGAGCTAAGCGATGCATCGCTAGGTAGTAGAATATCTGACCGCGTCGAGGGTATAGGAAGGTGCTCGCATCTTTGGCTCCCATCGTAGTAAATCCGAGATGTGCTACGTTGCTAGGATGCGTGTGAAACCCACCAATAGGATTGGAAACGGAATCAAAGAAGCTAATTTTTTTTATATGGAGATGCAAGTCAAAGATAGGGAGCTACGGATGCGAACTAAGGATATAAGCGTCTTCCTATCCCCAGCTAGGCTCGCGCATAGCATTTTCATAGCACATCTTACCTGCTTAACTTAACTAGCCATAAATCAAATATATTTTAATTTTAGTTCAGTTTGGTCATTAATGACGAATAAGGAAAACGAATAAAGACACATTCGCCAGAGTTATGTATCTAGACAAACGAACTATATTCTGGCGCTTCGGCGGCCGCTGCTGCGGCACGCTCGCTTTGCTCGCTCACCTTGCGCGTTGTTTTCTATACTCTAACATAACCTAACCAACTGGTTTCGATACAAACGCGAAATCTGTCGAATGGGGAACATGAATCGTTTCGTCGGAGGTTTAAAAAATGTGACGAATGCGGAAGAAATAAATGATCTGACGAACGTGGAATCTGGCGGATGTGTCCCTAACCACCAGCAGTCTAAGAATCAAAGCTTACCTTTCAAGGTTAAGAATAGAATAATAGTTAATGAAAAATACATTTTGGGGTCACGAATGTTAGTTGTTTAGATGCGGCATATATTGTTTGACGAATACACTAATAGTTTGCATGGTCGATCGTCTACTTGCGATGATCATAATATACAAGTAAAAGTGTCGTTATAGGGACATTTTAAAGGCTAAAACATGTCTATGAACACTATAACAATCAATAGGTATATTTTATAAAATTCTACATGTTAAATAGGGAGAATAAATTTCTTACACTAAAACCATTACAATGTCATTCTAACATATCACAGTACTTATAGGATTAAGTATTTACAGTCAAATATCTTATTATTTCCTTTTAAATTTAGTTTCCATTTACTATCCTCAATAGGAAAAACATAGGCTAATTATTGCCACCAATTTCTATTATTGCCACCTATAAATGTTTCGGTCTTTCTAGATTATTGTAAGTATTTTAAATTACATTATGAAGTGTTTTCTTTAAAGTATACAGCTTATTGAATCGACAATTCAAAACCATCATGGAATTTCAGGAATAAAAAACAGTCCTTAACGCAGAATATAAATTCAAAATATTAGTTATATAATTATAATAAATAACTACGTAAAATTGTGTAGGATTCAATAAGTAGGAAGACCCATTGAATAATAAATACTTAGGGCTACAACTACACACGTACAGGAAAATCATGTTCCATAATTGGATATTAAGTAACCAGATTCAAACAGTCTGTTGGAGATTATAAAGGTAATATACAACATAACACAATAACTAGCGAGTTCCGGAGATTCAACTGTTATGATTAGGTTCATACACATGCCGTCATTCTGTTTTTTGTATTTTTTTAAAAGGCACTCCATTGTACAGTATAAGGCCCATTTTCCGCCCAACTTCGCGTTGTCGTGTGAAAACATGCAGATAATAAAGGACTTACCTACCCCATAATAATACGCAGGCAGTAAAATACTTGAAGCCCCGTTACTTTATGACGTGATAACGTCTTATAAATCGATGAAAGCCGCTAGGAACGTCAGCCAGCCGCGCAGCTGCGACGAAAAGCTGCACGCACGAAAAATTAACACGTTTCGCTTGAGTCGAGCGTGCATCTATCGCTAGAGGCACGATCGGCCTAAGCGTTCAGCTTGTGACGTGACGCATCTTAATAGGTTAAAAGTATGCAATTTTTTATCAACTTTTTCTTATGATGTTATCACGTAAAATTATCGTCCGTAAACCGACTTAACAGACAACCATTTTTTTTTTTACAAATGTGCATGCAAAGAACCATACAGCTTATCTAATAGTTATTGGCTACCGTAACCTATGCCGCTTGCGATACTAGGAGGTATCACACACATGTTGCCCACACTTTAGTGGCTTCAGTTTTATCTTACTAAAAGGGTGACACTATTTTAAACAGTGGTTAACTTTTGACAGAAGTTGTGAAACGTTTCTACGTAAGGCTGTAGTTCTTTTGTTTGTTCGCCCAGAAATGACACTTGCTCCAGTGTCCTTTAAACTCAGTGACAGTAATGTTTGCACACTTTTGATTGGAAGCAGAACTTCTGGCTCTTGCTGTAAAGTCCTGCTATCGGATAAAACACGTTTACGACGCGACACGCGTTTTGCGTCTCGTCGACGAATCTACTCAGGGGACAATGGGCCTTATAAGACTTACCTGTTTTTACGAACGCCTTTCAATTATTTTAGTAGCTTTAAAGACTGAATACAAATCGAGAAAAAATAGCATCGTCATTATTATTTGTTATAAAAAAGGTCTATAATTTTGATTATTAGGTAGGTACTTTACGTTAGTACTCTATGTAGAGTGATCATAACTATTTATGTAAGTAACTAAGTCGATGATCCACTTTAAAATACTTTTTAATCAGAAGTAAAATAGTCATTAATGAAAACAAGTAATGGCAAAATCCTTAATAAAAAATACCCTTCAATTGATTACTTTGTGAAAATCAGAAGGGACTATTTCCATTCTCATACAAAGATTAACCTACGTATTTTATTAATTTATTGGATCACCAACAAATAAATAAAATGCTACGGAACATGCGTCAATGTTAGCATATTACAAGAACCCGGCAAAAGTCAATCATCAATCCAACCAGCTGCTCTATATGAACGCTGTGCAAAATAGACACAATAATATAAGTACCATATATTAAGTACTTACCTATACTTAAATTAATAACAATTGATAACATTCCAAATAAAGCATACACTAGCCAGCAATCACACAATACGGCTCTGATCTAACAACGTCAGATTATTCATTCTGGCATCGTGATCGCCGAGTTCAATCTGTTCCTTGAGCAACTCCAACTCTTTGATACCAGTCACTGTAACCTCGTACTTATGAGTCGCTAGAGACATGTAGAAATGAATCGCGAAAGCTAGGAATATTATCATCACAGGTATCAGAACAACGCAGGCCGACCAAGCGGCCGGGGGACTTAAATCATAGAACTTAACCCAGCAAAGTATAGCTATTTCTATTAAGAATAGAATTAGTCCTAGCAGAGTGGAAAATGCCCAGGCGATTTCTATGTACCAGTGGAGTCTTTCGTGGGGAGACTCGTGGACTAACGCGATGCTGTGGAGATTACCAACTGCCTCGATGTTTGGCAGGATGCAAGTACTGATCATGAGAGCTAGCATGTGTACTGCGACAAGTAGAGTCGTGCATACAGTGAATGCCACGAGCATGTAGCTCGGTACCTTTGTGGTTTCTGGCGGGTTCAGTTGGACTTCTACCATCGCTACCTGTGTAATAAAATAATAGAATCATTATCCATTAATTCGAAGGCCAGTTTTCAAGTTAGAATATGGTATAGATGTCACATCTCAAATGATTATTTTCCGTTTTCTTTAATCGCATCGGGTCCATACCGAGCGAGATTATGTATTAGCCCGAATACTTAATTTTATACCTTTTCCTAAAAATAAACATGTAGAATCGCTTCGCTTGTAACATTTGTAACATCGCCTTGAAAACTTGATAAAACGCATCGAACCCGGATGTTTCACCTTGTTTTTACCCACAAATTAAGGCACTTAGAACACGATTAAATGAAATTGGTACATTAGTTAAATACCAAGAGCGACCTAGCCGATAGCAATGGCTAATTTTAAGAAAATAACCATAATAGATTACAAACAGAATGAAAAGAGCAGATATTAATATTGAAATGAACAATGTTTTTATGCCAGAAGACACGAGTCCTTCCTGATACACTACGTAATACTAGTCATGCGCGAGCGAAGCCATTAGAACATAGAAAAGTTACGTACGGCACCTATGGCAGAAGGAGAGACTTCGAGTCCAGAACTAAAGCGGTTTCACACTTACCATAGCAAAGCCAGAGAGCAAGGCGGATGTCTTGCTTGATGCCTTCAGTTTAGCACGCGACAGTTGCATTTTCCTCCAAGACAGATACGCTGGCGTGTGGAGTCCATCTGCAGACTGAATAGGCGTCTCCGCCGACATATTGGCGTTGTACTGGAAATACAAAGTGAAAACTTAACAGGTACTTAGTAGGTAGGTCTAATACCGATGCGTATCTTTTGTATATCATTTGTGGGAATTAGCCAACCCATGATATGTTTTAGTCGAAAAGAAAATAAATGAATAAACCCTGAAATAATTAAAGATGATGAATAATAAAAAGATGAACGGAAATTATTTTTGTAAAAATTAATAATAGGAATCACCACCATTATAAATATGTATGAAGTAGGGTAGGGGATTGTAAATGATGATTAGAAAATAGAAATATATTAGAAATAGACAAGTGTGAGCGGAGCAGAAAACATAGAATTACAGTTTAGCTTATTGTAATGCAAGATTTTATTAATAATTGTCATACCTTGCCTTAATAGTTGTGAAAGTGATTGACTGATTGTGTTATGTGTCACACTGCATTGTGTGGCAATATTAATCAAAATATGTGCTAATAAAATATGTAATAAAATATATCAAAATATGTGTGTAATTGCAATATAAACAAAAACATTTTGAGAAACACACATTATTTTGTTGATTTATGATGGCACTGATGCTGTTTTGGTTCATCTAAACAGAGTACCTTTAGGGTAAGACCCGTGTTTCTCAAATGTACTCTTGGTATTTTATAAGTGAAAAACAAAAACGTTCAAACCTTTTCAATATAAAAGTATATGATACAAGTCAACCAGCTTAAATTGATTGATTTAAAAATAAGTAAAATAGTTTTGTATTTTATCAGCATCTACAAGCGGAAGTATATTTCTAGATAGCTTGGAAAGAGAGTTTTTAATGATGACTAGATTTATACATTTTGAAAAACACGGGGCTTACTCACATATTATTTTGTTGTTGCCTCTTTAAGTTCACAGTTCGCTTAGCGGACCGCAGATCAAACTTACCCTGATAAAGATTCTCTAGATAAATTGAAACAGTGTCAGTGCTTCCATCAACAAAATAATATGTGAGTAAACCCCATGTTTTTCAAATTGTATTATCTATATTTTACCACAAAACAATTCTTTGTGATATAGGTCAGTAGGCAAGGAACTTATAGATAATTACTACGCTCTATACAAATAGTAACTAACCACTACACAATGACTGAAATCACTAAAGCGTTAAATATAATTAGGCTTTCTTCTACTTCAGATCTCTAAGGCTCAGCAATATCAAGGACAATACTAATGGTGAACCTATGCTTCCATTTGTCTCAACTCTGTGGCAAAGATTATTCAAAATAATCCTTTTGAGAATCAAATTTTGATTTATATTTTAAATAATCTTCTGACATGAATATTGGTACCAGTTCTTTTTAACCCCAGTATAATAAGAAACTGGCAAGAAATGCTTCTTACCAGTTTCTGGTCATAATGCTTTTAGTATTTACCTTGCTAATTTTGTTCCAGGTGCATAGTCAAGTGAAGTCAAAAGATACTTTATTCAATACAATCGCAAGGATCATTTTGAAACAACTTACATATCTTCACAGTGTCATAATTCATTCCATTCCGACCTTTTCATGTTATCTAAATATTCAGGTATTTTATAACATTATGAGACACTTACGGTTAGTTAGGTTTTTAAATTTATCAACCAACAAATCTAGAGTGTTGTTTCGAACCATGTTATAGAAGCATTCACGCATTGCCCTATAAAAGATTAACTTTTGCCTAGTATTAGTAGATATTATGATTATAGCAATTTACTTAAACAGTGTGTTTAGACATACAGAAGCGTGAGCTTAGCATAAGTTTCATCTCTTCCCATTACCAAAACAGATATCTTTACAATAGTTTTCCATCTAAAGCCATTGACACAAAAAGCCAAAGATCACCTTACTACATAGAGGTCTGTTAAATAATGAATTACCCATATTCCCCATAAACAAGTGACATAAAACTCACTGTAAATTAATTGATGAGAACGGAAACCTTCCGGTTGTTTGTAGAACTAAATACTGCAGTCAACTGTGTTGTGAAAAATAAAAACAAACATAAACAGATAAGAAATACTTAAAATGTTTATGCATTGCAATATTATTAATAAAATTATATAAGTAGTGTACCAGTCATGTGGTCATAACACATCAAGCTCTGATTACTTTAGGGCCAGATGATGCTGTGTGAAATAACCAGCGTTATTTATTTATTTATTATCACCTAATCAAAACTATATTTATAACATGTAAGACAAATACTACATATTGGTAATCACAACACATAATCAAATATACTTGTAATATAAATAGAAATAGTTTTAATTTACTTTTACTTTGACTAAGCTCACACTCTACAGACAATGCACATTACAGTCTCACAGCTTTTAATTAGCAAATTAACCTTCAATCAATGATAAATAACGAGTAAAAAACAACCAGATAATTTGTGGCTATGTAAAACTAATATTAGATACGGGGAGGATCAACAAATTAAGTACTTACAAATAGCAATAACAATGCAGGTATGACATACCTTGCTCAGTTTCGGACACCAGCTATTAGAGTTGTAACGACTGCTTGGCAATGCGCAGTGGTAATTATTTCCAGCTGTACTGGCTGACCAAACCGACATACCTAAATAAAATGCACGACAGACAGTCCTTCGATTTGTAGCGGCGAGGTCACAATAATATTTAACAGTAGGTATCTAACCGTTTTATGCAAATACACTATGGACAATTTAGTCAATTAGAATATTGCTTCACTCACATGCATTATACATAAATAAAAACATTTTTTAATAGTGAAGTTCTAAGGAAGAAACAGAAAAAGGAGGAAAGCGTCCGTCCGTCCGTCCACTTCGTTCGCGGAGCACGTCGTCGTCGATTCATCGATCGAGTGAATCATAGAGTAATAACTACATGAATAAATCCGACAAAACAAGTCATATACTCTGTGGAATTACTCAGAGAAATATTACATGGGTGGGGGCTAATATTAAACATGTCAGAATAATACCATCGATGCGCGTCGTAAACCTTTCTCTTTCTCTTTAGAGAAGTTCTGCTTATGTTTGAATCATCATCATTTTAGCCCGATTTGCACCCACTGCTGGGTATATGCCACTCTTTCCGGTCCCTAGCAAGTTTCATCCAGTGGTTCCCGACAATGCTGACTATATCGTTCGACCATCGGGCGGGTGGTTTGCCTCTTGGCCGTTGAGCATCCCTTGGCCACCATTGCGTTACCGCGTTTGTCTATCTCCCGTTATCCATTCTTGCCAAGTGTCCCGCCCATTTCCACCTTAACCTGGCGATCTGCATACCTACGTCCACGATATTCATCCGACGTTTAATTTCGACATTGGGTATGTGATCCAAAAGTGATATTTCGAGCATGGCGCGCTCCATTGCCCGTTGTGCTACTCTGATATTATGCATGTATTCCTTTGTGAGCGCCCATGTATCGGATCCATAAGTTAGTATAGGCAGGACACATTGGTTGAACATCTTGGTTTTCAGGCTCTGAGGGATTGTCGATTTCAAGACGTCCACCAACTTACTAAAGGCAGCCCATCCTAGCTGGATTCGTCTTGAGATCTCTTTTAATTGGGACTGTGGGCCGAAAGATAAAGAATGTCTAAGGTATATGTAGTCGTCCACTGCCTCTATCTGGCAGTTACCTACGATTGTGTTAGGTTTAGGACCCGGAAGGTTGGTCATAACCTTGGTTTTGGACATGTTCATCTTAAGGCCCATCCTCAGTGAGGCTTGCTGTAAGTCTTCGAGCATTCTTTGTAAGCTGTCGACGTTTTCAGCTAGGAGGACTAAATCGTCGGCAAAGCGCAGGTACGATATGCTGCGGCCATCGATGTTAATGCCTATCTCATCCCAGTCGAGTGTTTTCGCACGCTTGTAAATAATTTCGGTGAGATGGTTTGTCCTTGCCGCACGCCTCGTTGAATCGGTATGTAGTCTGAAAGAACGCATACGGACTTGCAGAGTGGCATTCTTGTATAATTCTCGTAAGATATCCGCATACCGCTTGTCAACGTTACTACGATGAACAGAGTGAAATACTGCCCAGTGCTCGACGCTGTCGAAGGCCTTTTCATAGTCTGCAAAGGCAAGACACATGGGCTGGTTGTACTCTCGCTCGGCACCTCTCCATCAGTTGTTTGACAGCGTGGATGTAGTCCATAGTCGAGTATCCACTCCGGAAGCCAGCTTGTTCTACAGGTTGATAGTCGTCCAAAGTTTGAGACAATCTGTTGCACAGGACTTTGGCAAATTACTAATTTATTTTTGTTTAGTTTTCTTCTAAAAACATTTTTACCTCTATTTTGCTTAATTGTTTCAGTAATAATGCTGGTGTTATATGATCTTAAATGTAATTTGATTGCCTTTCTAATGATTTTATTAATCTTTTCTAACTCTCATTGATCTGGCTGACTTTTCATTTTTAAATCTCTTCTTTGAGCTAATAAAGACAGCGTGTTCGGTGTTAATTTTTTCGGTGTAAAATATTTTTTTGTTATCCTTTTCAATATCAGAATCCATAAAAATAAAAAATGGCCGCCATACAAAAAAAATATTGTCCCATACAAAATAGTGCACTCCCATACAAAATCTTAAAACACCTGAATCTTCTTTGTAAATACGCTTCGGAGACCATGCAAAAATGACTATGGAAAAATTCTTCATTCGTATACAAGATGCCCCAAAAAAAAGATTCAAGATGACATCATGTTGGGTAGTACATTTTGGTGGAATCGTACAGAGGATGCTTTGTAGAGTAGAAAAAATATGTTTTACCCACCCCTGTCCTTGCCCCCTTTTCCCCCTCTCTCATTATCTCGGAAACTACAAGTCTGAGAGGGATGGTGCTCGAACAAATGTTGCTCAAGACCCTCTTCATTATCCGATTCAGAAATACAAAACTTTAAACGCTCATAACATCTAAACGGTGCTAGATAGACATAGCAAACTTAACCTTGGGTTGTAAGGAATTTTAGTGGCTTTTTTTTTGAGGATTTGTATATGGTGCTTCAAAAAATACAAGTTTTTTTTAAACTGCAACCCCCCCCCCCCCCTTTTTCTCCCCCCCTTAAAGGTATACCCAGAAGACGTCATGTTGGAATTGAAATTTTAATGGGATCGTATAAAGGAGGCTCCTAGGATTAGGATTTGTAGGGGTTGTAGGTATTTGTAGGGGTTTATAGGATTTTGTAGGGGTTGTAGGGGTTTTTAGGGGTTGTAGGGGTTTTAAGGGGCTGTAGGGGTTTTAAGGGATTTGTAGGTTTTTTTAGGGGATGTAGTGGTTTGTTGGTTTTTTTAGGGGTTGTGGGGGTTTTTAGGGATTGTAAGGGTTTTTAAGGATTTGTAGGGGTTTGTTGGATTTTTTAGGGGTTTTAGGGGTTTTTAGGGGTTTTTAGGGGCTGTAGGGGTTTTTAGGGATTTGTAGGGGTTTTCAGTAATTTGTAGAGGTTTGTAGGATTTTTAGGGGTTGTAGGGGTTTTTAGGGATTGTAGGGGTTTTCAGGAATTTGTAGGGGCTTGTAGGATGTTTAGGGGTTGTAGGGGTTTTTAGAGGTTGTAGGGGTTATTAGGGATTTTAGGGGTTTTTAGGGATGTTTAGGGGTTTGTAGGGATTGTAGGGGTTTTTAGGGATTTGAAGGCGTTGTAGGGGTTTATAGGATTTTTTAGGGGTGTAGGGGTTTTTAGGGGTTGTAGGGGTTTTTAGGGGTTGTAGGGGTTTTTAGGGATTTATAGGGGTTTGTAGGATTTTTTAGGGGTGTAGGGGTTTTTAGGGATTTTAGGGGTTTTTAGGGGTTGTAGGGGTTTTTAAGGGTTGTAGGGGTTTTTGAGGATTGTAGGGGTTTTTAGGGATTTATAGGGGTTTGTTGGATTTTTTAGGGGTTATAGGGGTTTTAGGGATTTTAGGGGTTTTTAGGGGTTTTAGGGACATGACCTTACGTAGCTTAACCAGCACAAAACCTAACTCGCGAGCTGCATGCAGCTCGCGTACTACGCAACCTCTTGTTATTATACTATATATTATAGCTCGATTACCACTGACTCACTCACTCACTCACTGATTGACATGGTTGTTCACCCAGATGGTGCAGGGTTTGTTTGAGGAGGTGTGTTTTTTTATGGAAAGCTGTAGAGGGGGTACCGTCGAGTAGGAGGAAAATCCTAAAGTGCCCCTTTTCCCCCACGAATTGACATCGGATTCATCCCGACGAAGTATGTTTTTTTAAGGATTTGTATATGGTGCTTCAAAAAATACAAAAGGTTTTTTAAACTGCACCCTCCCCCCATTTTTCAATGTGTACGCACGCTTCTTCCGTAACAAAACTAGCAAAGATCATACAAAAAAGCCCTAAAACCAGACGGGATTCTTCTTGAACTGGGGTTAGTTAGGAGGAACCAGCACTTAGATTAACTAGCATGTAAGAAAACAATTCAAAATGGTCCTAGTGATTTTATTGAATAAAGAATATTTAGATTTCATATTCTGCTACCTATGCTGTTTGTTGTTGAAATAAATAGCGATAATTCTGTGGTTTCACCGGATTAGCTAAAATTTCGTAAAATACAAACGATCTTATTACCTATATTTGAACCAATGTCTGAATTTGAAGAACAATTTAGATGGCACTTCTAAAATTTATTAAATTAACATGTTTTAATTCATTTTAGACGCCATATTATTTGGTTTTTAATAAAATTGCGTAAAATGTCAATTTTATCATATTTTAAAATTGTTATTTAAACTGTGACCCTTTGAATATAGACAGGTATTTATATTCAAAGCTGTGTGTGACCCTAATTCGAACTTTGGTTGAAACAAAATATGACCGTTCATGTTCTAGGAAATTTTAGCTAGTCCGGCGAAACAACAAAATTGCCAAAATTGTGTTTTATTGCCTTCAAAAAATTCTAGGCAGATACTATTAATCGTTTCGTAGGTAGGTATTGCAGATAGCTCAGGCAGGACCCAGTTCCAGTAATTTCGTTCAGCGATATTGGTATCGAAATATCAATACTGTAGAATATTACTAGCGTAGAGTTAGGTAACGACACTATGTCGCTGGCCACGATCGGTGGGCATTGGGTGGGGAAATTAAATTAATTATTTTACAGATATATCGGTACCTATTCAATTTTTGAAGGCTGAGAAGCCAAATTTGCCCTTGTAATGTCTGAATCTGAACAAAACCAGTACAAATTAAAAACCTTTGGATACATTCAGCGACAGCGATTTATGCGAGAATGATTACTTTTTTGAAGTGGAAAGCCACAGATAGAATGAATGAATAAATGAAACGTTTGAATGAATGAATGATATACAGATAGGGGCGGGACATGAAACAGGTTATGAAGTCATTCATTCATGAAGTGAGTTGGTTGATTGAAGTTTGACGATTGAAGGGAAGAGAACTTGACTTGGATTTTGGATGCGATACTGCGATCGTGCTCGCAAGTGTATGCGAATAAAAATCGGCTCGTCGACGTCGAGTTCATTTTTGTAACGGTACTGGCTGCGTCTACACGGAACGGAAGTGTCCGTGAGAAATTGAACCATCAACGAGATGATAAGCGACTGACAAGAAAAGTGTACGATCGTTCTGTGGATGATGTAGTGTAGGTCGACTGTTAGTTTATTTTGGTTATTGATGTGATTTATTACTGGAAAGTTTTTGAAGAGTGCCGCCGTGCATTGTATGGACTGCTCACGAATCCTATCAGAACATTCTTGTGAGTAAAGTGGTGAAGTGGTTCGTCACGATGGCAGAGGCAGCAGGTGTTGTGTCCACGAACCCAAACGCGGAGATAATCCGCGGCCAGGTGTTCGAAGTGGGCCCAAGATACACGAGCCTGCAATACATCGGCGAAGGAGCGTATGGCATGGTGGTGTAAGTAGTTCAACTAATTGTTTACATTGTCAAATAAGTTAAAACTTTTGTGTTTCACATAATGTGTTTCACTTTAGTGGCACAGTAAAAGTTTTGCTATTGAATTAGATAGTGTGTTAGAGTTTTGCAACAAGCAAACATTCTCTGCCATGGATTTATGGTTCATTACAATGACATCAATAAAAGCACCTACGAAATAGGTAGGTATTATCACTCATACATAATCAATGATAATGTAACCAACAAGATTGTCTGATTTGAAACATAAGATGTTTGAATGATGTACAAGAACCCACAATAAGTATTTATTCTTTTATTTTTCAATCGATGAACCAGTTTTAATGTATCATACTATTTCTATTTGTCGAACTGTAATATTTTGCAAGGAAAATATGTACTTTTTAGACAATTTAACACTTTTCCTGTATGCTTATATGGATTTAAAATATTCTAGGTATCAACCGTGCTTACGTAAATATAAATTAATTTCAGCAAACTTCTATACTTCCTAGATTGTTTAAATTGTGATTAGTCAAACTATAGATTATCATCCATTTCTGGTTAACTAGAATAGTTCTGTATAAAAAAGGATGTACTTACCTAGGTACCTTATTTTCTATATTATATACCTAACTAGTTTTTAAAAATAAGGAACGAATTGTGACTTATTATTTATTATTTGATTATAGACGAGCAGCTTCCGATGATGTGTATACGTCATACAATGTTAAGTTAAATTAAATTAAGAGACTTTGTTTAAAATTATATTATGCTCCCTTTTTTAAGCACTGGTTTATTACTATGTAGTTATCGAGCTTGTTTTTTGACATAATAACTGAGGTATCGGTTACAATATTTTCTGGTAGTATAATTCAATTGTGATCTATTGCTGAAGAAGTGATGTGCAATGAACGAGTTGGCATGAGCATATAAATTCAACTGATAACCACGAAGATATCTTGTATGTCTCGCAGGTTATACTGGGTTATTTATTATTATTAGGGTTTGTCAAATTCTACTAATATGACTTAAAATGGGATAGTTTATGTTGCTATACTTAGATGTTAGTATGTTGCTCAATCATGCAATAATTACTAATGATTTGAATGAAACTTGGTAGTCTATATACCTAATTGATTTTGACAGTGAATAAAATAGACTTTCTTTATCTTTATATCACACAGAGAAAGCCGCAGGCAGTTGCTAGTGTAATAATATTCAGCATGTTTGTAGGTAGGTATTTCCTACCTTTATCTATGTTTCTCATAGCACCATCTGGTCCCAAACTAAACAAGCTTGTACTATGGAAATCAGAACTGATATCATATATTTCTTAATAAATATGATTCTTTACTACCTGGATGACCAAGCTTTGCTCTGTATAAAACGCAGATAAAAAAGTTTTCTATAAATGAAACCTAGCTACTTAGATCGATTTATCAACCCCGAAACCCCTGCATACTAAATTTCATGAAAATCGTTAAGCCGTTTCCGAGATTCAGATTATATATATACCTACATATATACAAGAATTGCTCGTTTAAAGGTATTAGATAAACAGACAGGCACAGAAATAACACCTATGTCCAACAGACAAATGTTGGTGGAGATGAAACCCACTACTTCAGAGCAGAAGGCAGAGTTACTACCAACTGAGCAAAGAGGCTAGTCATAATACCTATTAATACTTAAGTAGTTTATGTAAATGACTATTGAATATTCATGCCGATCAAACAATTACCTAACATTTTGATAAACACGGATTTTTACTCACGTAGTTTGTTGAATGCATCGACACTGTTTCGATTCATCTTCATTAGGATATTTGATCCGCGGTTAGCTTGATCGAGCGCACTCGCATTCGAGATTCGCTAAAATAATAATCGACAATCTAAATCTACACATTAAGGCAGTGCCCATACCAAATTAACTTTAGTATGATAAAAATTAGTATTTTTTTACCGCTTTTTAGTGGGTATCTGTTTGTTAATAAAAGACATTAAGTAGTTATAAAAAAAAATTTGGTTAATATTTGGCTCCTATTTCCTCGTTTCAATTTGTTTTTAAAGTAACTGTTAGTTTCATAATTTAATTATGAAGTAATGTCTAAAATATTAAATAATCATCATCGTCTAAAGTTGGCGTCGTTTTATCTTGAAGTTTCCACTAATAGGCGGAAAGTAAGCTAATTTAAACATTACCCGTCAAACGTTTTTCACTTTTTTCAGAATTATTCGAATGTTTTTTGATTAACAAAATGCTATTTGATCGCCGTGAATACGCGTCAAAATCATTTGATCAGAGAATCGCCTTAAGGCGAACAAAACTAATAGAGTTTTTACGAGACTAACGCACGGAAAAAATAATTTTTACATATATACCTATAGATGTAGGTAATTCCACAAAAAAAACCATTTAAGTAAACAAAGATAACAAAAACTATGATGATAAGCCATGTCTTTGTATTATACAAGTATTCTAGCTACAGTATGCTAGAAGTTAGTAAATTACCCATTTGTAAATTAATGGGTACCAATTCCAATAATAAATAATTCTCGACATTTCAGCCTTAACAGTAAGCAGAACTTGTATTATGGGAACCACATCAGTTATTTTTGTAAATAGGTACATATTAAAAAACACCCAGAACCGAGACAAATATTTGCAGATCATACCTATAAACATTTGTAATTAAGTAGTTGGTAATGCATATCCTAATTGGGTAGGGTACCTATTCTAATAAAGAAAATAGTACACCATCTCATTTTCCTCAGACCTGTTATAAGGAGGGAGTAGCAAGGTCGACCGTAACAAGATAGGTTAATGGGCAATGTCACCCTTTTCCGAAAGTTTTTATGACGAGGGCTCAACTTGTGCTATAGAATAGGTAGGTTCCTAATTAGCTTATTTCCCGCGACAGAATAGAATATGAGAAGGTATCTCTGGGTCCCATTTTTACGTCCCTACGTTTCGTTAGCTGAAAGGACTTTTCTTGACCTACCTACTAAGAAGTTTTCTATCAACCAATCTAATTCTTATTCTTCAAGCCCTTGGTTGTTTTTTGTACTTGCCCGTGCTGAAAACTTGTAGGTATCGTAAGAAAGAAGACACTAATAGACGGTCAGTTAAACGCCAGCACTGCTACGTACCTAGGTACAGTATAAGACGTACTTACTAGATATATTGATGAATTTGGACTCCAGATTCTGATCACGTCCGGTCCGTCCCCGCCTGGCTCATCCCTTCAATAATAATTTTCGAATAATGAATTCTATTGTTCAAGCTTAGATATGATTGTTGGTACCTATATCTATATACAAACTCGCTTGCTCATAGTTAATAGAAATACGAAAGCGATATGTAGACTGATTTAACATACTGGAAGTACATAATTCCGTTTCAAATCTAAAAAGAAAACTGACTTCATTGAATGAAATCCACTGGAAAGTCACAGAGAATAAAATATCGAAATTTCGGGACATGTGACATAATTTTTCCAGTTATTTTGATATAAAAACCATACTACTATGATTTTGATTAAATTTCTATGGGACCAACCGGGAAGTATATCCTTTCACAAAAAAAAGAATTTCAAATCGAATAAATTTTTTATCGATTTTTTTTTATGCTTGTTACCTCTTAACTCCATCGAGTTATGAGGTAACAAGCATAAAAAAAATACAACCGAAAAATAGAACCTCCTTTTTTAATCTTTTAATAAACAACTTATTACGAGTGACTTTTGAAACTAGTATAGAGATCCTCGAATCTTGAAGACATTCATGTTTCGTTCCTTGGACTTTAAAATAGGTATATGTTATAAGTTTTTTTAAATAACATGTGACTTAAAACCTGTGTTTCTCAATACAGTATACTTATTATGAAAACCAAACCCTGGAATGTCGAAGTTAATAGAAGAAACGATTTCTCGCTGTCTCGCTTTAGGTCTTTGAGGTTGCGTTGTTTGTGGTTTAATTTAATTGCTGTATTACGTTTACGCATCAATATCCAATGTCACTTGTCCAATGTCTACACTTTATACATTATCTGGGCCACTAACTTTCTCTACAAACTTCTGCTCAGACGAAAATAACAAAAAAATATGCTGACTTTAGGTTAAGGTTTCGCTGCTGAACTATAAAGGTAGACTTATGAGTATGTTATGCTTAGCACGTAATTTCGAAATCAAAACAGTTTTTCAACCTTTGTAATAATATAAAATTGATTTTCTATTTACTTTTAAAAACAAATACATAAGTACAGGTAAGGTAATAAATAAATTCTTGGGTTTTACTAAGATTATCGGCGATTATCGATTATCTTTATAAACAATGCCGACATGAAACTGATAGGTACCTAGGTATTCGTTTCGATAAAACCCGTGTTGGAACATCAAAGCCGAGTCAGCTATTTTGCAATTATATTATGAAAGTATAATTCGGTGTCTTCTCTTACTATATACATTGTTTAGGTAGCGGATATACCGAAATGTGCCTAAAGGACATCAGGATTGATTTTTAAAGTGGTTGTTTATATATTGGCCAGTAAAAGCTATAGATAAACTTAATGGACAGCAATTGGTGATTCCAAAAATTATTTAAGTTCTATGTTCGATGAACGGAATTCGGCTGGATTCAGAACAGAATTTTAGGAAGCTCATCTATTATTCTCAAGCCAATAACGTGTGTTAGTTCTACGAGGTTGACAGTGCTCTCGAACACACACGTTTCGAAATTCTGGGTCATCATTTATGGATATTACAAACCAAGCAAAAATTACACTACCTTCATAACTTGGTACGATGTCTGGTGAGGTGTAGATATGTTTTTTTTTCACATCTTTACTGCCCCGAGGCAATATAATCTCAGCAATTTCTTACTATACTTAAATTATTGTATATTCAAACACGCTTCGCTGTGAAAAGATAATTCCTACTCACTCCGGTTGCCTTGCGATCTTTTCATAAATTAAAAATGTGTTTAGCGTCGGCTAGGGCAAACGTTTTTATTATATTCTATTTTTTTCTAAATAAGGTAGAGGTTTATTCCTATGGGTACCTCACATACCTCTTTCCAAATTTTTATTTTTCATTTCAAAAAAAGTATTTCTTAACTTGTACTTTCCTTGCCACATCAGTCATGCATGTGGTACCCATAACACAAGCTCTGCTTTCTTTGGGGCCAGATGATGTTGTGTTAAATGTCTGGAATTAGTATTATTATTTAAACACGCCATCAGCGAACAAAGGCTATCCTTAGCATATCTAATTGAATTTAACTTGTCTAATGTGTAAATCAGTTAAAAAAAACCTATTTCCATTTCAGAACGTCCACTTTCCACTTCGCATTTTATATGGTTTACAAGTGGAAACTTTCCTGGATTATGTAATATTTTCGTGATTTTTTTATAAGTTTCATTGTTCTGTTTGTTTTTTCAAATAAATACTTATACGAACTTGAAAACAATCTTGGTATTTATTTCAATTTTTAATTTCAAATTCTCGGATTCTGAGAAAAAGGTTCTTGTCTTGTAAACAGATGGATGAACAGCAAAAGGATCCCTTAGGTTTCCTACTTTTTCATTTTAAATCTCACGGAAAAAGGAATTACTCTTGAAAACAATATTGGTATTTATTTCAATTTTTAATATCAACAACTTATGTAATTCTCGGATCCTTAGAAAAAGGTTCTTGTCTTGTACTTAAACAGATGGATGAACAGCAAAAGGATCCCTTAGGTTTCCTGCTTTTTCATTTCAAATCTCCCGGGAAAAGGAATTCCTTGAATGGAAAACAATTGTAACAAGCCGTCCCGGGATAAAAAATGCTTTTGGCAGAGACTAATGTTCAAATGCCTACGTTGTAAAATTATTAGCAATTGTATTTAATACCAAATACAAATAAACATTTCCTTTCTAGACTTGGAGTAATATATGGCTATTAAATAACATTGTTTACTTTCCCTCTATCCTATATAATCGCATAATTAGCTAGCGTAGCACTTATTTATGCTCGGTCCTTGTCAATCTTATGTCAAAGAATAGAGATGGTAACACATTCAAACAACACATTAGCTAGTGTGTGTTAATTTAGACCCTAAAGCTACCGATTTCAAAAAAGTAGGGGTTCTCAATATTTTTTTTTGTTACCTCATAGGTAACTCCGTCATTTGGGAACAGATTTTTTTTTTCATGTTTCTCATACAAATTTCATCAAAATCGATTCAGTAGTTTGCTTTGTAAATCAAAATAGCTGGAAAATATATGTCATCCAAGTTAAATGAAATTTTATACAAAAGATTTATTAAAAGTTTTCTTTCTAGGGTTTAAAACGTAACTACTAATAACGTAACGTATTTTTACGTAACGTAATATTAATAAAAAAGGACATTATTTAATTTTGTTCATTGCGTTTTGTCTAAAAACAATTACTTATGCTCGTATGTAGCACGTTGCTTCGTTCTTTTGATCGGCAGAGATGAATCGGTGACTGATAACTCGTTTATCAGTAGAGCGCTTCCGTACTTTGCTTAGCATGTTTTGCAACCAGTATGATGTTCCTTTCGATCCGCGAAGCATTTTCTTCCACTGGGCTGGGCAATGTTGACCTTCGAGACCTATCTAAGCTAATCCGACCATGAACTTGCTAATTTACCATTTCAATAGCTCCAATATTTAACTTCTAGCAAGCTTATTTGTAAACATTATCTATTCACATTCCACTTCGTTAAAAAATGCTAATAAGTAGTCACAGTTGCGTGCACGTCTTTAGCACGCCTACGCGGCCATGGAATTGAGCAACAGCTGATTTTCATATTAGTTTTCATTATTTGTCGATTTCTTTATGAAAGTGTTTTTATATCGATATTAGCGCAATAACATGATCAACCGTGATCTTTTCTAGGTCGTGAATCATTAATTCAAATATTATCCATGACACATTCTCATGCAGAGAAGTGACTGTACCTTTCATTATGTTTTGACAACTAAATAGTTGCAAATCATTTAGGTACTTTTAGATACTATTTTCGAATGTATGACCAACACGTCTACACCTAATACACACGCCACTTGTTTTTTTAGTTATTGTGAACTTTTCCATTTTAGGATAAGTAAGTACTTAATTAGTTGTAATTTATACTGTTCTAACATGTTCTACATCAATCAGCTTCTAATAGCAATATGTCCGTGTTTTGTTCTGTTATGATAAGTGTCCGAGACGGGGCACTGTGACCCTACAATACAGGCTCATTAGAGACCTAGTGTAGGGGACAGAGTTACGTTAGGTACTTAGGTCAGAAATAAGGCAAAGGAAAAATGAGATTACCTGTTATTTTTTTTGAAAGAATGTTTTACTTTAAGATGATAGGAAATAGTACCAAAAACCTTGTACCAAATAAATTTTAAGAACCTGAATAAATTATATTATTATTGTTTATCTCGTGATCATGGCGCATGCAACTGTGGCGAAATATCGAGAAGCAGAAAAACTCATATATCATGGTAAATATCCCGTTTTGAGTGAAAATTATATATTATTATTATTATTAATACAGCCCAGCATAATATTGCGCCCACACAAATTAATTATTGATGTCTCGTACGCGATAAATCGAATCCACACGTTTGACCGCCTGCCTAAATCAATGTAGATAGTGGAGATAATTGCGTATAACCTCGTGTGTTATATCACTGCGGCAGGCTTATCGTGTCAGTTTTGCGGTAGGCTGTATCATGCCAAATTCAGTCCCACAGATTACTCTGCAGTAGCTTGACTGTCGAACTACGAAGGCCATATCTGGAGACAATTTGACGACCTCTGCGACGCAGTGGGCTTAGGTCAGGCTGAGACGCAAAAGGTTGCGGGTACGATTCCCGCCGCGGGACCAAATGTTTGTATGATCTGCAAGTATTTGTCTCGGGTCTGGGTGTTTTTATATATACTTAATATGTATGTATTTAGAAAAAAAAGTATGTAAGTAGTATATCAGTCATGTGGTACCCATAACACAAGCTCTGCTTACTTTGGGGCCAGGTGATGCCGTGTGAAAAAAAATATTTCAAAGGTTAGTGTGCTCTATTACTGGCACTGTTTTTCTAGTATGACCAAATTAACATTTTTTTTCTAAAATACGAGACCTTATTTTGCTATAGTCCAAATTAGAATAACATTTATAAATAACAGTTCTAAAATAAGTTCAATTTAAAATTTGATTCCGTGATTTTTTTTTTCCTAGGATTTACCGCAATTTTAATCGAAACTCTTGACATGATGTCTAAATTGCGTATTTAAAAAATTTTAACTAATCTAGCGAAACTACAGAATCAAGGCCACTGTTTCGTTAAATCATGTATGTTTGAAATAAACTATCTTGATCAAAGTTCAGTTCATATCATCATATCAGCCTTTAGGAAGTCCACTGCTGAACATAGGCCTCCCCAATTGATTTCCAGGAAGAATGATTTTGAGCCCTCTCCATCCACCGACTTCCTGCGATCTTTACAATGTCGTCAGTCCATCGGGTGGGGGGTCGTCCTACGCTTCGTTTTCCTGTCCTTGGTCGCCATTCGAGAACTTTTACTCCCCAACGGTTATCAATTCTGCGAGCTATATGGCCTGCCCATTGCCACGTCGACGAATTTGGTTCTTCTACGGATTTCCTCGTTGCGGATTTTATCACGTAGTGAAACACCCAACATAGCTCTCTCCATTGCACGTTGCGCGACTGTGAGCTTGTAAATAGAACAGTATAAACAATAAAATACTACGTCCTTGGTATATGTTGAGCTTTATGATTGTTGAGAGACAATCCAACGGTAATCGAAATATCGGCATTGAGACAACAGTGGTACACGTAATCGAAACACCGGATTTGTCGGTGTTCGATAAAGGAAATAGGAATATAGTGAGTGGTTTACACCGAGTCAGGTTCACCGCAAGCTGTATCATATTCAGTCTAGTATGAAATAGAATAGCAGCTTGTTTTGGCGTGTGGCAATCTCTGATAGGATCTGCGGCTGGCGCTTCGCTTCTAAAAATTGATGAGTTTCGCCTTGATGTTTCTGAATCGTATTATTACTTATCTGTTAATAGCTCGTTTTTATTCTGACATAGTAAAGGGTTTTCAATTACGTCGTATTGGATTTGTAATATGTATACATAATGGCGTCATTCCTTATCTTATCCGTGTAATGTGCGATTACATGCGTAAGCCGAATCAGAATTGTAAACAATAAAACTTACGGAGTTTAGTAATAAACTGTCTCCTATCGAGGCCAACCAGCCCAAACCGAGATAAAGATAGTCGGTTTTCTAAATACCATTAGCGATTTCGCGAACAGCCGCGTCAGGTTATTATTTTCTTTTCAAAATCTTATCGGGGGAACCAGCTAGCTCAAATATTCAAACTTTTACACAATGATGACTCGAAGTTTACTTTTTATTAAATTAGCTGCCCCGCTCGCGACGTCCGTCGTCCGCGTGTTATAATAAGAATGATATATCACAATAAATCACATTTTAAACCCCTCGAGATAATTTAGCTAACTAAGTGAATATTTTATTAGAATCGGTTTAGTAGTTTCAAAGATAACCCTCCACATCCATACTCACAAAATCTCAAACAAAACTAAAATGTTTACTTTCATGAAATGTATTATAGACCAAGTGTTTGAACAACACGTACTTATTCATTGACTCGTGAAATTTTAAAACAACGTCAAGACTCAAGATCCCTAGTACAATTTATCTCCCAACAACGTAAAACAAAATATCCAGTGTATTACTACTAAGACTACTGTCTACTAGGTACCTATTTATAATGAGCACTTTAATTAAAAGGTCAAAAACTTGTTTCTGCAGTGTTTTTTCCTCGTTGGTCTTCGTTTAGGGTCGCATCGTTAATTGAACTATTTTCAAATCTACATATATTTATGTTTTACTAGAGCAGTAATGAGGTGTCAGTCACCACAACTTAGCTCTAGAACACAGGGATGAGAGCCGGCTTTTCCATTCCACCGGAACAATAGGCAAGGCTCATTGACGTCGAGGCCAGCTTTTACGGTCCTAATGACAAGCCATCAGCGCCCCAAATGGCTGCCATTTGATGTCGACCCAGGGGTGAGAGACCTACGTGTCATGATTAGTAGAATTCAGGCTAATTGTAATTGTCGCAACAGCGCCCTTTATTTCAACAAAAATATTTTCGATAAAGAAATTCACAAATTATATAGACATGGAATTTTCCGGTTGTACGATAAATTGCTATTAGACATGGCGACATTTGAATGCGCATGTTTGAAACAAATATCTGGTAGTACAGTAAGAACAATGTTAGCGACGATATACTGCGCATTAAAAGAGTTGGCAAACAAGAATTCAGGCGGTTTTCCCTTGAGTCCTAAGTTTCCAAACTGAAACAACACGGCGCCGGCGTAATGGCTGTAAGGTATTACGAAGTCTTGTTAATAAAGCTATAAAAAGGTACCTAGTCTCAGTAATACACTGGAGATTTTGTTTTATGTTGTTGGGAGATAAATTGTACTAGGGATCTTGACGTTGTTTTAAAATTTACAAAATTTCACGAGATAATGAATAAGTAAGCAAATCGCAAGTTTTATTCGCCAGATCTATATATACTACTCTGTCAAGAAAGTACGGGGAAACGATCAATGATACACAAAATGCTAGTTATTCATCCAAATTTATTTTATCGCCTTCAAAGTATGCTCCTTCAGAAACGATACACGCCAACGAATAATCCAATCATCAAAACATTATTTAAACGCCTTTTCCGGAATTGAGTTCAGTTCTCGCCGCGAATTCTCCTTTATGTCTTCTACCGAATGAAAACGGATGCCATGAAGTGGTAATATGAGTTTAGGAAAAAGTTAGAAGTCGGCTGGAGACATATCTGGTGAATAAGGTGGTTGCTCGATGGTACTTGTTGAGTTTTTGGTCAAAAAATCGTTTACAATGATGGCCTTGTGCGAAGGCGCATTATTGTGGTCCAGTATTTTTTTTCCACACAAATCTGGCCTTTTTTGTGGAATTTGCTCTCTTAAGCGCATACCGCTCAAGTAATATTCTTTAGACGTTTCGGCAAGAATTCCGAGTTGATCTACTTTGGTGATTTTTTCGGTTTCGGTTCAGCTGGAAGGTGCCACTCCAAAGCTTGTTGACTAGTTTGCATGTCAAACTCGTAAACCCACGTTTCGTCACCAGTAACAATGCGTTTCATGAATGTTGGGTCGAAATTGACTCGTTCTAGCATATCCTCAGCGACTCGTATGCGATTATAATTCATAATAATTCATAATTCATTTATTTCCTCTTTTCACATGTTGTATGTACTTAGATATGTCATAACAATATTTGGGATCTTATACAGAATGTGTTTCACAGAATATAAATTTATCAACCAAAGCCTCGTCAATCTTATAGTAACTCTTATGTAATAATAGCCTTTTTACAATATTGAAAAATTCAGGGTCAGATTTAGATTTAGTGTCAGTTGGAATTTTATTATATAATTTAATGGACACACACATAAAACTCTTTAATATTTTAGTCAGTCTAATCTTAGGAATCAGAACATTTTTTTTTCATTGAGTTTTTGGAGAAAATTCAGGTCTTTTGGGACTAGCCGAGCGACATGTTTTATACCCAAATGATTATTTAAAATAGTACAGATCTCATGAGACGAAGAAAGTTTAGCGAATAGCTCTCTCAAACATGAATGAAGATTTTCAGTCACTATTTCCTTCACTTTTGCGATGTTAACTTCTGTTGGAAGTTGTTGATGGCCTACCAGAGCGTGACAAATCTTCCATCACATCTCGACCGCTTTTGAACGCTTTTTACCACTCATAAGCACGTGTTTTTCATAAAGTCGATTCACCGTAAGCTTTTTGGAACATTTTCAAGGACTCCGAATACAAAATTCCTTTGGCGATGCAAAATTTAAGACAATCGTTCGATGTTCGATGTTCTTTGTTCGATGTTTTTGTACATTATCGAAATTAGCAATACACACTAGATATGATCTAACTAAAAACAGCACTTTTTTGTATCTAAATAACAGATGCAACTCAAACTCCGTATCGAAATGGAAAACAGTTGCGCCAATCTAACAAAAAAAAAACGAACAATAAACAAATCATTCATTCCCGATATTTTTCTGACAGAATGTATAAAGGAGATGTCCACTCACTGACTCACTCACTCAATACGAAATCTCCAAAACTATAAGGTTTACAAGTTTAAAAATTAGCACGAGCATTGTTTGAGGGGTGTATGCGCTCACTGAGAACGGATTTTGCAAAATTCAACGCCAACAGGGTGAAAAAGGGTAAAAATGTTTGTATGAAAAATCGTATTCCTTGAACTTACATATCTGTAACTTTGCTCAAATATGCTTTTATATAAATGATAAATGACTAATTTTTTTTTAAATATATTTTATTTATTTTTTTAACAACCCTTAAACCCGTGTCCATTTATATTTTCCATTTGTATTTTGCGTAAGTACCTATACCAACAAACTTTCAACTAATTGCTTTTACGCGTTGTTCAGTTTCCATACAAATTTGAACACCCCCTTTTGAATGGTTTTATAAATAAATTGGTCAAGTGCATGTGATCACGCACAGTGAAGGCTTCCGTAGTCAATAGGGATAAGGATGACTATTGGTCGGTCCCAAACGAGTTCAACACTATCTATGGAGCTTTATGAACAGCTGATAGTAACGTAACGTCCATAGCTAGAGCACATGTCATACAAACATAATGAACGTGTTTACGAATGAGGTCACATTTTGGCCGTGTCTGTTGATACTGAACGCGAGTACGTCTGATTAGCTTGATTGTACAACCGATGAGTCAACGGTGTTGCGGATCCTCAATTGACAGTCTGCGCGAGTTTTTGTGCGCGGATATATATTCTACGTGCTTTGAACTAATGTAAAAAGGTAAATGGGAGTTGTATTAGTATGTGTTGTATTCCTCGTAGCTAAGTGCTGTGATCATCTCCATGGATATTTTTTCCTTTGCGTTATCTGGTAGACGTAGTGCGCACGCGTACGTTCGCGTAATGCGTAGACTCCACGTGGAGTCAGATGTTACTATACCTTGGACAGTCAGAATGACGAATCAATACACAAATAATTCTGCTAAGAAATATTAGATTTGAGCTTGAACGCTTAACATAGATAATTAGTCGCTATTATAAGAAAATCTAGAGGAAACCCCAAGGTCATAGCCCGATAGGTACATATTTAGGACTGTACTACTATATAACTATACCATATAACTATACATACAAATAACCAGATAACGCAACAGGAAAAAATATCCATGGAGAGGATCACGGCACTTAGCTACGAGGAATACAACACATTCTAATACAACTCCCTTACCTTTTATTTCTTTTATTTCCTATTTACCTTTTTAATCCACAACGCACTGTGCAGGACTAGGCATATCTGATTATGCTCTGGGGTTATTTTAGGATATTCTATTTTGACATATCTATGAATCTACGTCTTGGGCTTGCATTGCTCACCATCATCAGCATTATCATCATCATCAGCCCGTGTCAGTCCACTGCTGGACATAGGCCTCTCCCATGGCACGCCATTTAGCTCGATCTTCATCTCTCCTCCTCCAATCCTTGCCCGCTTCCTTACGAATATCATCGCCCCACCTAGCTACAGGGCGCCCTACACTACGTTTGCCGACACGCGGCCTCCACTCAAGAACAAGTCTGCCCCAACGGCCATCGGTTCTGCGGCACATGTGACCTGCCCACTGCCACTTGCTCACCATAACATAAATTATTTTTCAGTATGCGTATCGTAAACACGAATTCGCGTCTCAGTCCTCAGGTAGTAAATGCTTTTCGAAAACAAACATTCAACGCTTCCTAATCTTTCGGCTTAATCGAAAGGGAAAGGCACAAAACCCAACATGTGCTCGTATTACTCAAAAACTCAACAGTCATACTTAACATGATCCCTTTTCCTCTATAATACAGTTGTCCATTACCTTGAGCAGGTAGATGGTCTGGTTTTTCAATTAGGAATCCGAACATCTGTAGCCAACCGGGAATCCTTTACCGCTCGGTTCCGATGCCCTTTTGGTGTACCTACGTTAATAAGAACCGTTTAGAGCCTTAGTTAATTAATTAACTTCGCTTCTAATAGCAACATGACCCGCTTTACTAGATTTGACCAGCTTACGTCCTTGCTACCCTTGTCGGACATAATACGGGGTTCATAAAGCCATAAATATTTAGCACCGTTTACTAAAAACTTTGTTTCCAGAGATATAAATCACAGATAACGAAGGCTTTTCGGTTCATTTAGTTCGCCAGTTTCAGACGAAGTCTTATTTATAAAGGTTTACAGAACATTAGTTATTTATTCGCTCGTTTGAATCGGTTACGCCAAGCTCCCAGTACCAGCATAGTACGATTCCATTCGGTTCGAAGTAAATTCCTTCATTTGTCTTCATCGAGCGTGAAAGGTTCGAGCTCGTATGTAGGTAATTCGTTCGTAATGTTAACGAATCATGATCATTATGATCATTATGTTCTAGTGTCAATACATTAATTGAATATACAGTAATAATATATTGTTATATTAACAATATAACTAGCCAACTGTTGGTAGTCAACTCTGCCTTCTGCGCTGTAGGATGAGGGTTCGATTTCCTCCCAGGATAAACATTTGTGTGATGTGTTTGTTCTATGTTTGGGTGTTATAAAATATCATAAGCATGTATTTAAAAATAATGTGTTCAATCAGTCATTTGGTGACCATAATACAAGCTATGCTTAGTTTGGGGCTAGATAGCGTGTAATGTCCTCCAATATTTTTTATATTGAATACTTGTTATTAATTCTGGCTAGAAACGTTCAGAACAGATTTGAAATGCTCCATCACGCCCTGTGTGCCGTGACATCATGATTAAAAAATTATTATATTAAACGATCTGAAATAAATTTGGTATCTATTGTAGTATCATCACCATCTCTTGGTCGTTTTTATCAGTTTACTAGCTGACCTGGCAAACTTCGTACCGCCTCAGAATCAATAAATAAAAAAAGCAAGCATTTTTTTCATATTTACTCACTTTTTAAACCTTCCCTGGACTTCCACAAATAATTCAAAACCAAAATTAGCCAAATCGAGTTCTCGAGTTTTAGCGAGACTAACGAACAGCAATTGATTTTTATTATATAGATAATTCATGAAATAAAAATTGCCTTTTACTTGGGTAATTTCCTTTAATAAGTTCTGCTGTAGATGTCTTATATTCTGCTTGATTCGTTTAACACCCAGATTGATATACTTGCCCAACCTGGACATGCCTCCTTGCCAAGCCTAGGCCAAAGATAAATGATATTAAGGAAAATGCAAAGACGTTGTCCGAATGCTTCTCAAGTCTCAACAATCCCAATAAGGAAAACATAGGTAATATTGTTTGCCGCTTAATTTGGCGACCCTGTTCGCTAGCACATAAATATTTTATATCCGTTGAATACCTGCCATAAGTTTTAGAGGTCAACTAGATTCTGTCCACGTTTTCGTTCGTTTGAAAAATAAATTAAATAAAGCTCTTATTCCCAAATAGTAAAACCTTTTTATTTGATTGCTTTTATTTATATAAATCTATTACTATATCCACGCTTCTTTTTAATAAAACATTTTTTTCTTACTTACACTATTATTAATTTAACATTTATTAGAATTGTTTACACTATTCATACTTCAAATTTATTAAAAAAAAAATTCTATTTTTTAGTTTGGTTTATTGAAGTGAAACTGCATGCGTAGTTCGCGCACTCGCTGTATCTCTCTTACTCTCATGCAAAGGATGCGGAAAGATATTGATGAATCCTGGCGAATCTAATCAGAATAATCGGATATTTTAATCGAATTATTGCATTGTCATCGGCCTTTGACAGGTGTGCAAAATTTGAATGAAATCTGGCCGTTTAAAGTGGGTCAAAATCGCGTCCTAAGGAGTCGGTTACAAACATACAAACATACATACAAGTGAAGCTAATATAAAGCGTATAAAAAGAGCTTAATCTGACTGACTGACTGATTCATATCATCGCCGAGCCGAAATAGCTGCTGAAGCTAGAATGCTGGAAAATTTGGAAGGTAGCTTCCTTTTACAGCAAAACCACCCACTAAGGCCGGATTTTTTGAAATTCAACCCTTAAGAAGGTGAAAAGGGGTGAAAACTAATGTATGATACTTTTTAACGCGTGATGCGATTGGCTTGAAACTTGATATGAATAAATAAAATGCAAAATAAATGGACACGTGTTTTTCAAAATAAGTTTCAGGATTTTTCAAAATAACCCTAACAAAGGGATAAAATGGGGTGTCAAAGGTTGTACTTTTTAACGGGTTGTGTGATTTCTTAGAAACTTGGTTTGGATACTTAAAAAAAATAAATGGACACGTATTTCAGGATTTTTCGAAATAACTCTTATTAACGAGTAAAATGGGGTGTGAATGTTTGTATGGAAACTTTTCAATGGTGGGTGTGATTGGTTTGAAACTTATCAATAAAATTAGGCAAGGAGATAAATTGCATCCTGGGGAAGGATTTAAGCTATAATTCATTTAAAAAAAGTGCGGACGAATTCGCGAGCAGCAGCTAGTATATTATATGGGTATTCTAAAGTGAGTGCATGGCTCCTCCATGCGATGATCTATGAGCGAGAGCGGTCATTCCGCCATCATACCACCTGTACCATACATGCAATGACATGCATGAAAAACCAAATATATGATGGACATTGCACACAACACCACCTAGCCCCAACTACACATGACTTGTATTATAGTGACCAGATGATTGATAGAATACTAATATATTTTAAAATAATACTTAATAATACTTAATATTAATATCATACTTATGATATTTTATAACACCCAGACACAGAACAAACATTATGTTCATCACACAAGTGGTTGCCCTGGGCCGGAATCGAACCCTAACCTACAGCGCAGAAGGCAGAGTTGACAGGCCAGTCCTGATACCTGTTAAGTACATACCTGAATTACAAAAATAGAGCCTAAATTAGATATGTAACGTCAGGCAATATCTATCAAAGTTTCATCAAAATCTGTTTAGCGACATGTTTGAAACCCTTGGTAATGGTTGACATGGTAATGTTTAGTAGGATGACGGTATCGCGTGATTGGCAAGCAAGCTATCAGAGGTGTGACTGACTAAAATAGCTGCCCGTTGAGGAGTTCAGGCATTTGATGACGTCATAAGTACCGTTAACGAAATTAGTAGTTTCATAGACAAAAAAAACATAGACCTTTCTCACCATGTTGTTTTGTGACGTAAGTACACTGTGTAGCATACATTTTTCGAAAGATTTTTATTTAAAACCATTTTAGATTATTCAGTCGTATGCCTAAGGTACGTGCCCTAGCTTAGTACGAACTAATATTTATTTAGTAGCTCAGGGCCTCTAATCTTGAAATCGACAAACGATATATCGGATCAAAAATCGTGCAAAACCCTACTCTTACCTACATCGTTTCGACTCGTTTTGAGCGACGGAACGAACGAAATGACTTTTGACAATCGATGTCGGAATCCTCCATAATAGATGATACGATAATTTGATTTTGACAACGAGACAACCAATTTGACAGAATTGAACAGAATGTACATTTCAACGACTTTATCATTTCGATTTATCGAAATTGATTCGCAGAGTAGACGGCCAGATCTCGATCTGAATTTTAAGTAGTTTGGTTCAGAAATACGTTCTGAAACCTTACAAAGATGTAAAGGTCCAGTTTATACACAAAAGTGGTTTTAACTTTATATATGTACCTTATATATGTACCTTTGTAATATCAGAGCATATAAATGAAAAACAAAAATGTTACATCCCAACTTTTTTGTATTCGAGGTCAATTTCGTTTGAGTAACTTTGCTGTTTTGGAGATTGCTTGGAGCATATAATACCTTGTTTTTAGGGTTCCCGAATCTAACAAGGATCCCTTGCAGTTTTGCCATGTTTGTTTGTCCGCCCCTAATCAGAGCAGACTATTAGTCTTATCATAATTAAAATTTGCACTGAATAACGAGTTAGTGCCCCTTAACAAATTTATAAAATAAAAACTTCGAAGTAATGGTTTTTAGGGATAGTGATTTTAGGCATCCCCATGTAAAGTGGGGCTAACTATTTTTTATTTTACTACCCCATCGTGTGGCATACCTTTAGATAATATGTCTTGCAAAGATATAAGGAGGTTTCTTGAACAGTTTTTCGATAAAGATATTCATATAATTGTTAATTATTTTTTTATGGCGTCCAGTGTCGTCGTCATCGTCGTCGTCGATAATTATTTGGAATATATACTAATATTATAAATTTGAAATTAACTCTGTCTGTCTGTCTGTCTGTCTTTTTGTTACGTACACGCCTAAATCGCCGAAACGATTTTGATGAATTTTGGTATAGAGATAGATGGGACCTGGGAGAAGGACATAAGCTACTTTTTATATAGGAAACACGCGTGCTAAGCCGCGGGCAGCAGCTGGTACCTAATATTATACTACCGCGGTACCCAGTACTAAAACGTCTCGCGAACCACGAATTCAAGACCGTAAATGGAATGGATTTGGGAAAGATGTTTGCCCAACCCGGTATCCCGGGATCCCGATCAGTTAAATGAGTAACCAACATTAATTAAGTACCAAAAACTGCGTTTAAACATATTTTTTTGAAATAAAATATCCTCAACTCAATTTCCCGAAAAAGTGGCCCTTCAAGCTTTTAAAATTTTGTTTCGTTTTAATCCAAGTTCTTTGAAATGTGACGTTTGTTTATTGAGCCTTAAATCTTCCCTTTTAAAATATTACGTTAAATTACCGACCGGTTTGAATTAATTCAACCGGGCTCGCTGATCACAGTACAAATAAAACAAGCAAACAGAAGTTTCACTTTGAAGGTAACAGCTCTCGCTTGGTCATGCAAAAGGTAGAAAATTCGAAAGAAATTCTTAAAAGTGATTTTACCGTTCTGAATATATTGTGTAGCGGTGGTTGACGCAGTGGATTTTTCGTAATAGTTGCACGTCCAACGAGTTCTAAAAGATTCATGATAAAACGACCGACAACTACCCAGTATCCAGCTAGTAAGACCTGCATAAAATAGCTTAATTAATGTTAAAAGCTCTTCTATAGAGAGTTCGCCAGCTCCGCTAACCTCGCTTTTGCCCGTTTAAGGGTTGGCGCCCCGCGTCGTATTCATAGTGAAATTGGAAACTACTCTCAACGGGGTAATAACGCTCATGTCACAGCTAGCCCTTAATATTATAGTGGAACTCTACGTGACTTCGTTCGCATTATTTTCTTACTCGTTTGTGTTTCTTAAGGTTGAAAATTCCTGTTTAGTGCACTAGAACTTAAGGTTTAGGTTTTCCTTAAACCTTAAGGAACGTACCCTCGAAACAAGTCTTATTTTAAGAATTAATAAATAAATATTGGAGGACACTGCACACAACACCATATAGCCCCAAACTAAGCATAGCATAGCGGTCAGATGACTGATAGAATACTTATATATTTTTAAATATATACAAACGATATTTTGTAACACCCTGACACAAAACAAACACCTATGTACATCACACAAATGTTTATTCTAGGAGGGAATCTAACCCTCAACCTATAGCGCAGGTCTCATTAAGTCTAGGTATATCATCGTTGGCCTTCGTTCATCTGTTGAATATGATTTAGGTGGCGTCGGTAAAGTTACAGAGCAGTTTTTAATTGTAATTGAAATCGTTCGTTCATGGATCCACTCCAGCAAGCTGAGGTGGATGAAGTTTTCTCTTCACTGACGTCACTCTGCCTTGGATTCTGTTTAATAGCGCAGGCCTTCCCAGGTGCCCACACTAACCTCTCGACCTTGCCAACAAGACCCGCAGGAAAGACGAATCAGTACATATTGTGTCGGTTCGGTTGCAGTAGGCATACGTCCGAGTTATTCAATTTCATTTATTTCAGCCTCCATAAGTATATGTACAAATTTGAGCTATATTTATAATTCCTTTATTACAATTTATACAAAAAAGTTAGTAAGCGTCCTTTTGTAAATCCGAATTGTTTACTGTCTAATAAGTTTTTGGTATTAAAATGCCGTTGTAATTGGTTTAGTATAAGTTTTTCAAATATTTTACTAAATGTAGGAAGAACTGATATAGGTCTAAAATTACTAGGATCGGAATGACTACCTGATTTGAATAGAGGCATGATCTTGCTATGTTTCATTAAATCAGGAAATACTCCACTGTCAATACATTGATTAAATATGAAATCTGGTGCAATAATGTCAATTAGTCGTTTTATAACACTGACAGAAATGCCCCAGAGATCAGTGGTGTTTTTTACATTAATCATTTTGAATGCCTTGATAATATCGTTTTTGTCCACATGTTCAAAGTAAAATTGTGTGGCACGTTCAGGTAAACTATCTTTTAACAATAATTCTGCTATTAAATGAGAAGAGTTTAAAGACTGTAGTGGAGACAGGAATATCAGTAAAAAAGTTTCAAATGCCTTTGCTACATCTATATCTTGCTTAGTGATATTATTGTTGATATTTAAATTTATTACACTTTTATGAGTTTTGGATTTGGATTTTTTTTTGTGTTGATTGTCAATAAATGAAGGTTTCGTCGGGGTGCGGAGTGAGTCAGGTGTTCCTGAGGATGCCTTATGGAGGGGCGAAACACGTGTCGAATTCCTTTTGGAGGTAACTCTTTAGGAATAGATTGGCGGAATTGTACTAAATATTTGTCCATCTGTTTAATGTTTTGTAATGGATTTCCGCAAAGTCACGCCTGAATCAATTATCTATTGATGGTCAGTCACATTCTTATATCTATTTTCTCAATAACTTTGCTAGTTATAGTGTAATTCGAAGAGGTTTCGGCCCATTTCATTGGAGACCAAATAGTGTCATAAACTGTCTACTAACACTTTATCATTGCTGTCAATTGTAGGTCATCACAGTAAATTGTTAGTTAAATTGTTATATACTATGGATGAACAAAAAGACAGGCCAATGAAAATATGAATAAATAATGCCGTACATTTCACACAGCATCATCTAGCCCTAAAGTAAGCAGAGCTATTGTTATGGGTATACATGATATATGAACTTCATTGTTTTATATATATATATTTATGTACATAGAAAAACACCCAGCCGAGACAAATACTTGCAAATCATACAAACATTTGTCTCGCGATCGTTAGGTCGTCATAGGTTGGGAGGTTAGGATAAGAGCCTTAGAAGACTTGCTATCAGCTTGGGATTGTATACTCCGGCCGGCGCCGCAATTTTCACGAGCTTGTAATACCATTGGCATCCATAAATAACTACTTTTCGACCGAAACAATAATACGAGCATTACTGTTTGGCATTAGAAAGAAATATGTATAGCGGTTAGTAGTACTTCTCCAGGTGATCACTTTTTAAAAAAACATTTTTTTCTGTAGTTTTACAATAACAGGATAGTAGGAAACGGAATACCATCATTTGTACCTTCCAACGTCACATCCCATTTCTGCGCTTGAGAAATCCAATAAGCTCTCGTTGCAGTGGTGGATTTACTACCATCAGGCTGAGCAACCTAGGGCGGCAGATTTAAGGGGCTGCAAATTTTAAGACCTAATCTTTTTGTTTTAAAAAAAACTGTGTTTCAGAAATCATGTTGTCTTGGGGAAAGAGTAGTGATAAAGCTTTCGAAATAAATATCAGCTCATTTTAAATATGATTTTTACTGCGTTATTTACTAAGTGTCCGAAAACTTTTGAACGAATAAAAATAGAGAAACGACCGAATGAAATACTGAATGTTGCGAACAAATTATCACATTGTTTGCTGACGTGATACTTTTCTACCAGATTAAATTACGTATTATAGAAAATGGGTTAAACCAACCTTATACCTACATTAAAACGATCCTAACCTAACCTAACCTTTTTTTCGGTAGTTTAGTATGGTTTTCGGAAGTTTAGTATGTATTTTAAAAGTACGGTTTCTTTAGAAGTTTATTACGAGAACAAAATGGTTTTTATACGTGTTGCATTTTTTTCGGTAATTCATTTTAACGCAGCTTACTTAGTGTTACAATCAACCACCGAATGCTGGAAGTAGTTTCTTTTTCGGAACCTTTATTATTTCCCTTGCAGGAATAAGTCTACAAGACATTCTTCCGATGACTTTTGCCTATTGCCTTTTATTGTACATTCAATGATGTATTTAACACTCTTCGCATTACCCAATCATACAAGTCCGACTACTGGTATTTTACCATAAAATAAAGCAGGTTGCGATATCTTTGAATGTACAATGAAAGGGAAAGAAAAGAAAAATTGGAAATATGTCATATTTTTACATGACAAGAGCGACAAATTCGGGAACGGTTTTTTTTCCAAAAAAAGGTCTTGGTTTTCTCGTAAAAAAAAGAGGATCCCCGAATTTGTCGCTCTTAAAATATACTCTATGTAAATATAATCTAGGAATCGTAAAGGAAAGGGCAGCAAACATTTTGTTAAATGTGTAAATCCGCCACTGTCTCGCTGTTTGCGTTATGTATTGTAAATCATGACATCTGAGATCCGGGCTGTTATTGGGTTAATAGTATTGGCAGAACGGAACCGTTGCGAGAATTATTGATTACTAGCTTTTCCTCCAACTTGGTCTGCGTATTTTGAACTATCTAGCCATAATAGATAGAGAATCTTCATTCAAAACATAACTTTATTGCGTGCATGTCGTTTAGTTTATACATTCCGGGGACTATTGTAAGCATTCTAGGTTGTTGTTACACATTTTACAAAAACTAATCGGTTAATGGCTCAAGCTGCTTAGTTTCCATGTTTTAAATTCTTTATTATTTCTCAGGTTCTAGCGAAAATATATCTCTATTTAGTAATATTTGTGAGATTTTTATTTCAAAGATTATTTAATTTTGGTATCGTTTACCATTCCTAATAAGTAATAAATATTGTGTACTGTACTGCCTGTGCATGTTCTAGTATTCAGATTTCCGTCATGGTCATGGGTTGGTTACCTATTGTGTAATGTTTTGATCAATAATTCAGCTCTGATTTATTATTCCGTTTATATTTGGAGTTCTCATACGCGTGTTCTTGTTTATCGACTTTCGTCTTAACAATCAGGTAGTTTAGTTACGAATACGTAGTTGTAAGTAGCTCATGTTTTATTTCTAGAAATAGAAGCTATTTGAACTGTGAAGCACAATATTGTTCTAATATTTTATGCAAATAACCCGAGACTCTCCTTTGCAGTAACGGCGGAAATATGATGCCTAGGAAAAGTAAACAGGCCTTGACTTTCGCTCGTCTAATGTCAAAAGCATGTTATCTCCTGCAAACATACATATTCGATCTCACTTCAGTTTTCGCGCCGAAGCGAAGACGTCCCAAAAATCTTCACTCGAGGTCGGTCGGTACTCCACTTACGGAGGATAAACTGCGCTCGTATTAACTTTGAACCATATGTATCAAATAATAAAAACGAAAATTACTTAGCTGATGTGAATTCGCTTTGTGAAATTGACGCGTAAGTCCCGTGTAGATAAAAACATGAAATTATGTTCCATAATAATGAACAGAACCATAAACGATGCTGTAAAAATAAACTTTATTGCGTTGTTTTACTAAAATGTCTTCCATGTTTATTGTCAAGGACAAGATAGCAATATGTGTTAGATATGGATAAACTAAACTATGGTCAGAATAAATGTTAGTTGGCGTAGATTGGGTCTCTCTTATACCTTTATTTCACTCTTAACTAATGAGTTGTACAAAAAGGCTGCAAATTTTTCCTTATTGACATTAAAATGACAAGGTCAAAAGGATTAACGCACCGCAAAATTATGAATGATATCTAATGTCATGTCTAATTGATAACGAACGTATCGATATCGAAATTTAAGATGATGGATCACTTGATTAATTGGCGCAAAATTAATAAATAAATAGGTTCTTTCGTTTTCCAAATAACGAATTATAGCTAGTGAAAATATAGTCGTGCACAATAGAGAGCTATTTTGAGTCTGTGTTTAACAAACTTTGATATTATTATCAGTTTGATCATTATGTGGATTAATTATAATCCATATAATCTTTTGAATTAACCGAACTACAAGCTGATTATATAAATAAAGATTTGTTTTGCACGGATTCGTGGAAAATGGTTCACGGTTGTCGAATAAATTGAATTCGGGATCCGCAATAACTGTTTGCTCTAGCTGTAGACTGGACCATTTCATGCATTATGATGCTGCTAGAACGAATTTGTGCTAATCTTGTCGCATTGCGTGTGCCGAGAACTTGCTCAAATAACCCACGAGTTAATACCGTAATTCATGTTGAACTGTACGTACCCGTAGTAAGCTAATCCCACGTCACATGTAAAAGTTTTTGGGTATTTCAGACGGCATAACAACATTGCTATTATTACGATGCATTCGTTCTGGCTACAAATATATTATACCTTAGTCCCAGACCGTTAATCATATAAAAACAGAAGTTACAATTAACTTAGGTTAATTGATTTTCTGGAACATCAGGCCGTAGGGTGTTCACTGTTCGTGAGTAATTTTCCCTCAATTAGATAATCAAAGTTAGATAAAATAATAGTATTCTTACCCTATCACGACTACAAATTGAAGTGCTTCGCAATATTTAATTTGAACATGAAGGCATGGAATAAGACTGAATGCTGTGAAATATCTTACAGTCAGCTACAGAGACATTATTTATTGCTCTTTTCCTTTTTACGCCATATCATGACAGTAAGCTTTAGAGAGCTGCCGTGACTGTTCCCCCGAGTCCCTGATCATACACCACACGATTGGGCTGGTTTTATATGGATCAGTTAGCATTCAGTTTCGATACAATTAGTTTGCAGTGAGTTGATCTGATAAAAGGGTGAAGGGTGGGAATCGTAATTCCTCTGATGTAAAAATTGCCTTATTTATAGCTCATGTTATACGCAAGCAGTTCTGCTAAATACATTTATCATAATAACTGTTTACACACAACTGTATTATAATGTGTATCTTTAAAAACATGTATTTCACCGTCCTATCTCTCAATATCCAATTTAATCGTATAGTTTATAAGTCGAGTGAATCGTGTGATGTAGAATCAGGGTGCTGGTAGGCATAATGCACGTCACATGAAAATGATTTACGAGCTTTTTGCCTTCGCAGGTCCGCCATTGACAACATAAAGAAAGCCAAAGTCGCCATAAAGAAAATATCACCCTTCGAACACCAGACATACTGCCAGAGGACACTACGAGAAATAAAAATCCTAACTCGGTTTAAGCATGAAAACGTAAGTCATTTTTAATAGCTACTAACTTTGATTGACACTTTTTCGTGGCGATTGAGTTTGATGCCACTTTTTATTTGCAGATAATCGATATCCGGGACATTTTAAGAGCAGAGACAATTGATCAAATGAAGGACGTCTACATCGTGCAGTGTTTAATGGAAACGGATCTATACAAATTGTTAAAAACTCAGGTAACCATTTATTTAAGAAAATGTCTTTATTACACAACATGTACTTTGTCAACACCCCCCGGGACGCCTTTGACCCTTTATAATCTGATCAACTTTAACAGCCCTAAATTAGAGTATTTTGTTTATTTATTGTTTAAATATCTCTTAAGGCCGTGTATTCAAGGCTCTCGTAAAGGCCAAGTGCACAAGGTGCATAGTGTATATAGATAGTATAGATGTGTATAGATGATACAAAGCTTAGTATTAAGCTGGCTAAGTTATACCAGTGCCGCAGTGGGCTGCAAACTTTCCATTAGCAAAACAAACTCGGCGCGCCTCAGCTGTTAGCTTTCAAACTTTTGGAATCCACTCTTCCGAAGGCACTCACCGCTCATCAATACACGTCAATACAAGTTTTAATGAATCCTATTCAACTCTACAAAATAGAAACGCCGCTGGCCATGGTCAGCATTATTTTAAATAATATCTTAAGAACTAAAAAAAATGTTATGCCAGTCTGTATGACATTTATAGAAATAAATATCATGACAGTGCCTTGTTAGTATATATATGAAAATCTAATGTAATGTACAACAATTTTCGATAGTTAAATAAAAAATATAGAAATAGATAAAAATTGAAAATGAAAAATGAAAAAAAAATTAAGATGAACTCGCTGTTCCCAAAGTTAGGCTCGCTAAAGTTAATCAATATTTTATAGAGCACTGTGTACTTCTATTAACAAAGTTTGAGATCTTGTTATAGAAGCGTACACATTGCCGTGTTAGATTTGTCGATTGACAAATTTACAAACGTAATAAAACAGAAACTGCCTCTTAAAGCATAGGTATTATAAAATAACAGATTACTTAGATGATAAAAAAACTTGGGATGAATATGCTCCAACTCAACTTATCCGTAACAATGATCATACAAAACCAGGCGAGTTCTTCTTGAACTGGGGTTACGAGGAACTACCACCTAGATTCACTAGCATGTAGCATGTAAATACGAAAGATCTAAACCGAAGACATAACTTCTTTGCATTTTGGCGAGTCTCCTTTATGTTTGTGTTGTTCATAATCTCTTTTGTTTCAGAAATTAAGTAACGATCACATCTGTTACTTTCTGTACCAAATCCTCCGAGGGCTGAAGTACATCCACTCGGCCAACGTGCTCCACAGGGATCTGAAACCTTCCAACTTACTACTCAACACTACATGTGATTTAAAGGTACAACTCACATCTCTTCAGTTAACTTTCTGCCACACAGTTTAAGTCACACTTTCTGCCACACAGTCTTTACCCTCTATAAAATGTCACTTTTATGGTGTGGGATTAGTCCCTTTTGTAAATAGCTTCTACGACTCGGGAAAAAGTTTATATTTTCTTTTCTTGGGATGTCTGCTACGAGATCACATTATTGAGTCCAATTTGAATACAATTTAATGTAATAAGGCTAAGGGTAAACTCTATATGACGACCAATCGCGTCGTATTTTGCAAGCAAATCCTTCGGTATATGCCCGATTCGGGTATCGGTATTTTTTTCAAAACGAAAAACTTTTTATCTAAACCTTTTTAACTATAAGAGGCGCGATTCGTTCGTTTCTTGAGGAGGAGATATATTTACTGTTAAAAGCTATTCCAGAATTTTATTTATTTTACTTGTATATACTCGTAATACCACAGATTCAGTTTGCACTTGTAGAAAACAGTATGGATTTATGTGATAACTGATTTTTGGTTTATTAAATCATAAATTTATACATATTATATAATAATCTACAGAAGCGTTTAATATACATATGGCGATGTATGACACCGTGTATGTATGTCTGGCCTAAAGCTGCTTGTGTAAGGATCTGTGTGTCTCCTATATTTTTAATAGGTCAACTTTAGTAGCGAGCATAATAGTAAAGAATAGAGTTGTATACTTTCTTGTGCAGGAATAGTTTTTAAAATACTTCAAAAGCTTGCACGGAAAACTATGTTTCTTGGACGAGCCACAGAATAATTCTACCTACTACTTTATAGAGCACATAAAGCATTTTAACAATAGTACTCCGTGACTGGGACATTGTGTGGTTCATATGCAACTTTGTTTATTTGTTAGGTAAAGGTACTTTTCCGCTGAAGTGTATTAGTACGGTTTTGTTGAAGCACATCTCTGCTTTAGTGGGATCTCACCCTAAGTCTGGTTTTGTTAGTATACCACCGCGCTGGCCGCCGCTTTTACCACTGTAAATTGGTTTTGGTTGAGTATTTTGCTTTTTGTTTCCTACCCTTAGGCCAGGATAGAATGTACCACTTATTTTTAACCCCGAAACAAACAGAGGGGTGTTTTAAATTCAATGTAGTATCTGTCTGTATCTGTTTGATTTTGTTTGAAAGGTGACTTGATTAAACGTGTTTGAAAGCTATTATATAAGAAAATCTGTTCAGCCTTTTGAACAGACAGCAGAATACCCAACTCCTGACCAATTTATAGCAGAGGTATCGTGCTTGGGCTCATTAGTCTCAATTACTTATAAACTTAAACACTGCCTAAACAATGCCTAAACACTGCTTAAGATTCGCCGTGTCACTATTTGTCACTATCCAACAAAAAGGGATGGCACTATTTTAAACAGTACCTTTTGACAGAAGTTGAGGGACGAAGACGAAGAAGTTGAGGTTATCGGGATTCGTCCCCGCTCGTGATAACATACTAGTTCCGGGACACCTTGTAGATAGATTTATTTTTCAGTCGGTTTTTTTTATGTAGGTATACTTGGTATCCAGGTCTAATGCGACTAAAGCCAGAAGCCGGTCCATCTAGTTATTTATAAGCACTCTATGACCAGCTAAATCGTTGACCGCGAATCATGGCCGAGCAGCCGTTGTGTTAATAACTTACTTATTAAACCGCATGAGGGAGCATAGTTCTGTATTTTAATTACTTTTGTGATACTAGGCAAGTTGGGACGTACCCTACTCATGCTCACTGGCACATGGTACACTACCGCTGACCGTAGTACCACAGGCGTTAACAAGATAATCTATTCTGCATTTAACTAATTTACATCAATTTTCGTTATGCATTCTTTTTATATCAATGAAATATACAGATCTCAGTTTTGATGTAAAACTAAATAAAACAATAACACAATGACTGATAAATATAGTTTCTCTGAAATTGAGCGTAAAATTATAACTGCTCAAATTAAGCGCCGAGCTGAAATGAGGAAAATGTTTTTGAGGCTTCGATCAGCATGCCTTGGAAAAAGGCCTCGGGCTCTGGGGCTTGGGTTAGGAGGAATTGGCACCTATATTCACCTAGTATGTAAGGCGTTTCAAAGTGGAATAAAGTATCTTTTGACTTGACTTTGACTTTGCCAACTGTTTGACCCAGCCATCCAGAGATTCATGTCGTTGAGTGTATCCCATCTAGAATTCTTCCAAGCTAGTGCATCTTCCATTAATCTTGGAGTTTGCGGGATTATAATGCCATTGATAGCTTAAATAGCTTAAGCTATCAATAGCATTATAGACCCGTACCCTTAATTATGGTCATTTAATATGGAATCAGCGCACTAAGATAGAGAGACATAAGAAGCGGCAAGCTGAAGTATCGCGATAGATTATTCAAATTTCAATGAGAAACCTTAATTCCTGGCTTTGTGTAAAGCTATTGTTAGTTTGTTTTGTTTCTGCAGGGCGCTGCAAGGTTTTTTGTTTGTTTCTGCTTCTAGTTTGCGTTTAAAATAAATAGTTTTTATACAAACTTTCCATAGTTTACACAGACTAGCGAGGTCGCTAATCTGTCAACCATTTACGGCCCGCACCTTTACGTACCTACAAAATAAAACAACATCTTCCTAGCGCTAGTATATTTGAAACTTAATTCACAAATTGAATAATTTCATGGACGTCTGTATAATAATAATAATAAGAATGCTGGACATTTCAAACAGCATCATCTGGCCCCAAAGTGTATACTTTTTTTTGTAAATACATGTATATTATATGTACATAGAAACTCCCAGAACTGAGACAAATACTTGCAGATCATACAAACATTTATGCCGCGGCGGGTTAGAACCCGCAACCTTCAGCGTCTCAGACTGACCTTAGCCCACTGCGCCACTGAGGTCGTCATATATCCTCCCAATTCTAACCCATGGTCCTCAAGCATAGTCCCTTACTGGTGTTAAGAGGACTAAACTCGAGGTTTGTGAAAGGGAAATGGAGCGAAGCATCTTCGGCATAAAACGACAAACGCACGTGCGGTCTAAGTAGCGGGCAAGGAAATATCGAGTGAAGATGTTTATGTGTGTTTACGTCGAACTAGCGGCGGAGCGCGCGATTCACTCGCGACGTCAGGTAAGTTCAACCAGCTTGAACTTGTCGCTTGAACTTGAAACGATAGCACGTTACCATGTAATTCAATACAGAAGAGTTTATTAGTGCTGTTCAGGCTAGAACTCCGATTTGGCAAAGTAAATACAGTCATCATATGATCAGAAACACCTGGCGGCCAATGTGAACACGAGCTCGCCATGTCTACCGCGCCCGCGCGTTCCTACGTGAACAAGCACTTAGTGAGCCTTACCATATTTCAAGCTTTCAAATTAACTATGTAGTTTAGTCTATTGCCTTAATTATTTTAATATTCTACTATAACTTTATAAACAAGCTCGTCCACTACAAGCCGTTGGTAAATTAATTGAGCCCAAAATTATTCTCGAGTTAATTTATGTGTCCCCCGGGCTTTATAATATTTATTTATGATACTCATATTAATATATATTTATGAGGCTTTTGTTTATCTTGAAAATACCCAATAAATTTAAACACCGAAATTTTGTATGTTCACAACAACACACATAAATATACATGTTTTTCTTTCATTTTGTTCCATCAATTACTTTATTTTTGAGATAGGTTCTACATTGTTGGTCGTGATATCAACTTATGAAATGAAAATGAAATACCTCAGGGCAGGACTTAATCCCCAAGCTCCCTAGACATCTCCTCAGATAAAATTTCCGTTAAAAAATCCTGATAAAACTCCATTAAATTGTAAAATAAACGACCAAAATCGACCGGATTATTTATGACATTTTGAAAAATTATACAGTTGTTTAAGAAATAGGTTAGTTTTCATTAAGTTAATAGGTATTTCACATAATTTTCTAGACTGTTAAAGTAATTTATTTTGTGTAAAAAATAAATAATTGTAAAAATAGTTTTTAAGTTTTCTCTTTTTATGTTTTGTTGTCACAACAGTAATACTATTTCCGTTGATAAAATACTTTGCCAATAACATAAAACAATAGATGATTCTTGTTATCCTTGGAACGCCCAGCTGTCTTGTTTTCTTATGAATCTATCCTTATTTTCGTGAAATGACGCGTGAAAAAATATTTCTTATCCCATATATCTCTTTTCTAAGTAGAAAATTTCCTTAGGTTATTTTACAGTCAATAATTCTATTTTACAGTCAACAGAATTATTGACTTTAAGTTATGGAGAACTGAAAGGATTATGTTTCTCCGAAGTTCAGTAGGTACCCTAGTAAAGGATCCCCCGAAATTCTACCCTTAAACAGCGGGAGCTAAAGTTTGCAAGAATGCTAACGAGGTCACAGGCGTTTCAATAGTTATAAACAAGATGCTAATCTGCCACTTAACTTCTTCTGCGCGACTGAGTTGACGCTAACTATGTAATTAGATACTTTAAAGTAGCTTTCAAGCATAATTAGTCTATATTTTAATAGAAAAATTCTTTTAAAAATGAGACTTTCTAGATGTTGGTTCAAACAAGCTGAACCGATGATGTTTAAGAAGAGATCATCCAATCTTATACCCTCTTAGAGGTTGAATTTAAAAGAAACCCGCCTTAGTGGGTAGTTTTGCTGTAAAAGAAAGCTACCTTCCAAGTTTCAGCTTTCTAGTTTCAGCGGTTTCGGCTCGGCGATGATGATTCAGTCAGTAAGTAGTCAGGTTAAGCTCTTATATAGGTATAGATAACATCGAAGAAACCATTTATTCGACTAGCAAAACGTTATTACATCGGACAACCAACTAAGTTCCATGATTTCGATGTTAGATATTCCAGTTCGATGATATCGCCATTCGAATCGAGACCATTATATCTTTGAAATGGATTCTTGATGACACTCGATGGGCAGTCGAGAAGGGTCACTCGAATTTATATCTCAAGGGCATTGGAAATCTTTGCGTAAACAAATACTTCGCTGTCGGTATTAAATAAAAATAAATATTGGGTGACATTAAACACACCATCCCACACTAAGCATAGCTTGTACCTACTATGAAAAATCAGATGACTGATATGTACTTATGATACTTTATAACATCCCGACAGAATAAACATCTATTGTCATCACAAATCTTTGTCCTCGGTGAGAATCGAACCTACAACATACAAGCTATAAGGTTACTACCAACAGAGCTATGTGGCAAGTCATTCGTCATTAGTGTCAGTACTCAAAGATTCGAAGTTAACCTGTATTGCGTAACTCACGACAACTAGCAATAGGCGTGAATCGCGCTTTGACGTCCTTTGTTGCGCAGTGGGCCAACGCACGGCTGTGACGCATAACGTTGCGGGTTCGATTCCCGCCGTGGAACAAATATTTGTATGATCTGTAAGTATATATTTCGGGTCTGGGTGTTTCTATGTAAATTATCTATGTATTTACAAAATAAAAGTACATAAGTAAATCAGTCATGTGATACTCATAATACAAGCTCTGTTTACTTTACGACCAGATGATGCTGTGTGAAATGTCCGGCGTTATTTATTTGATTTATTTATTTATCAATGCTGTCAAACACATTTTATAGGTACGCTAATATCTGCGCTATAAGCGTATTATCGCCTGGAGTTGGACAGGCGATTAAAAAGTAGCGGCTGGATTCCGAATCTGCAAATATTTCTGTTGCATTAATGTAGCAATTTACGTAATAATCCTGCCACGGCACCGACGCGACGATAGAAAGATTATTACGAAACGTGTACTCACAATCACGTTCAAATCTCATTATAACTTAAATTACATTTTAAGTGGCCATCTTTTTTCGTTTACGTTAAAAAGACAAGGGCATAATTGCTTTGTACAAAGCTTTTAATGTCAAATGATAAGCTTGGGCGTTATTCAAAGTAAATCCCGATTGAACCTTAAATATAATTAATTAAGTAAAATGTATAAACTCGATAAAATTGACATATTCGAGTGAATTTAGTAAAATTAATTTGAGAATTCTCAAGGGAATAAATTAATTAACTAACTTAGCCAATTTACTCTTTGACTAATGCCTGAAAATATAAGAACGAGTTTGTTAATTAAAATAAGAATAATTAATAAAGTCCAAATCGACTTACCCTGTACTAATTAACAGATTATTGGATATTGATTTTGATAAGGGATTAAAATTATAGTGAAATTTATGTTTTATCGAAGGAAATAAAGCGTCCAACAAACTCAGCATATCATTACTCAGAGCAGTATCAATTCCTCCTTTATTATGAAATCATTTGTCATAACAGTTCATTATGCTTCAGATAATAGATCTTTAATAAGAAATGAAAATATTTTATAGACAGATATAAATTTGGTAAAAATATATTAGTAAAATATGGTCTTCGATCATACGATGTGCGTGAGTTCGGGCAAGCAAGTGTCTCTGACGCGTGTAACATGATTCACCATAGCGACATATATGTCGGGTATACAGGGTATAACCCTGTATCTTATACTCACATAATTAGCTATCGTAGGGCTAAAGTATGTTTTGTCCTTGTCATTCTAATGTCTAAGAATAGGGATGGCAACAGATTTTGGTTGAGTTCGATTCTCTCCTAGAATAAACCTTTTGTGTTATACATAGGTGTTTGTTATGTGTCTGGGTGTTATAAAATATCAAAATTAAAATTATAAGTGTTCTTAGACGACCTCTGTGGCGCAGTGAGCCAAGGCCCGGCCGCGGCGCAGAAGGTTGCGGGTTCGATTCTCTTGGCGGAACAAATGTTTGTCGGGTCTGGGTGTTTCTATGTATAATATGTATGTATTTACAAAAAAACTATATAAGTAGTATATCAGTCATGCGGTGAGCATAACACAAGCTCTGCTTACTTTGGGACTAGATGATGGTGTGAAGTGTCCGGCATTATTTATTTATTCTATCAGTCATCTGGTCACCATAATTCAAGCTATGTCTAGTTTGGGGCTCAACGGTGTTGTGTGAAATGTCCTCCAATATTTATTTATTTAAACAATTCATTAGTGTGTGTTTGTAAGGAACACATACTATAGTTTTTTTAAACATTATAGTTTTTAGCTATTGGCCCTGATTCTGTAATTTCGCCGGCCTAACTAAAATGTTGTTAAACACGAATGATTTTATCACTACATAGTATAAAACGAAGTCGCTTCCCGCTGTCTGTCTGTCCTTATGTATGCTTAGATTTTTAAAACTACGCAACGGATTTGAATGCCGTTTTTTTTAATAGATAGAATGATTCAGGAGGAAGGTTTGTATGTATAATACATGCATAATATAAAAGAGAAACACTAATAATTATAGAGGAGAATGTGATGTCGTAAATAAACACATTTGTAGTATATTTAGCCCCGGCTTCGCACGGGTGCAATGCTATCAGCATATCGGTGTCGGGTCGATAAAGTCGGGAAGACAAATCGGGGCGGGTCGCCACTTTTGTAAAAATCAAAGTCTAAAATAGAGTACTTAACATTTTTAAGTGACACTGAAGTTTTTGACGTGTTTCATCATATGATGAAACACGTCAAAAATGAACACATCTTCTTAATTAAAACTGCGGAAAATCATAGGAAAATCAGTTTAATAAATGAAAGAATATCAATGTTAACTTATCAAAAATGTTACTCTAATTTGAACTTGGTGTAGGCAAAATTTTAATTATTCGTATTGTATGAAATTTTACCTAATCCGCGAAACAACAGAATTAACAGCATAATCTCCTATCTACAAGGGAACTCCTGCACCGATCAATCACCGACCAAACAACCATTAGAATAATGTCTGTTTTACCAGTGGCTCCCAATTCCCAAGTAGCTAAATGTTTCCTGCGCAGATCAACTTACGTAATTCCTTTGTCATCAGATTTGTGACTTCGGGTTGGCACGAGTAGCAGACCCTGATCACGACCACACCGGCTTCCTGACGGAGTATGTCGCCACGCGCTGGTACCGCGCGCCGGAAATTATGCTCAACTCCAAGGTAAGATATGCTTTATAACCTCCACCTTAAGGTTCGAGAAGTAATTCGTTTTGGTTCTAGCGCTTTTTTACCCGACAGCGCGCAAAGGAAGGTAATGTGTTTATTAGGTAAGGTATGTTAGTTCCTTTGTGGCGCTCTAGAGACCAAACGTGTGTGCCGATTGAGATGTTTCTTACGTCAATAGATTTGTCCTAATCTCGCGAGAGTCATGATAGTAATCAAAATTCAATATGGAGACAAGCAGACGCCATATTGTGAAAAAGATAAAAAATATGTCGACGAACTATGTTAAGGTGGATATTATAGAATAGGTATTTGAAAATCATTTGTAAGTTTCGCTTTAGATGTTTCATTAAAATGACTAAATTAAGGGGTTTAATAAAAAAACAATTTTAAAATAAAAAAACTCTGCTTTGTAAAAGTAAACATCTAGACCGGCTCAAATCATCCCAACTTTTAAAAATCGCAATGCATAAGAATATATTGATTGTTTTATGTATGTATCGATCATGACATTATTTTAATAGTATAGTTATTAAATATTTCTAGACCTAGCTGTCTATCTGTTAAGTAAAATTTAAAGTTCCATTTTTCTATTCAGTTTTATTCAAAGTTTTTTTTACGCAGTCGGGTATTTTGGTTTTACTTATTTTATTGTATGATCCTTCGATCTTTTTCGATCCTTCTTATATACGAATATGATTTATTCATTTTAAACGATTCCACAATATATGATTCAATTCTGAAGCTGTGGTGCTGAATAAATAAAGTGCGGCAGACGCTTTTTACGTATGAATATTAAAAGGGGAAATGGAAAGAGCATCAGCAAACATTCTCATAATAAAACTATGGAAATAACACAAGGGAATACTACTATTTTCATTTATATCCACCAACAATCTGCTCGACTATAATGCTATTCGAATTTAGAAGAATTTATTTCAAAGTTCCCTATTCATAAAATGCATAGCCTTTTAAATTGCAACGCTAGACGAACGCGTCGTCTGACGTCCTTTGACGAACGCGTAGGCACGGTTCAATTCAGTCGCGCTTTTTAAAAGCAACGTGAAAGCTTCCCATTTTTAGGCTGAATGCACACGTCTACGAATCCAAACGAAACCTAATGGTTTTTAGGCAGTATGACATATTTTTATGTGAAGCATAACAATTTACATAGAAACACTGATGGAAACCGCTACTCCTTTGTACTCTAAAGTCATAAAGTTGATTCCAATTTCCAATATAATTCGTCCAAATTGAAGCAATATTCCGTTTGCCTCAAATATAATTTATTTCATTGAGTATTCGCAATATTAATCGTTCACGAATGACGAGGGCTGGCTGTTTGCGGCATTTTGATAATATTCTCGTCTTGCGACAAAGGAGCCGGCTTACCGCGGTGTCTTTGCTAGCTCCTGTGATAATTTCCAGCTTTGTGATGCTCGGCAAGTTGCGGAACAGAATTAATCTTACTATATCTCCTTATCCATCCTAGGATATTCATTTCAAAGGTGCGATGATTATACTAAAATATTCTTAAGAGAAAACTCGATCAATTGCTAGAGGACCTTGTTCACGCATGCATATATATCACCTCACACTTTAATCAACTAGTTCTCTGCCTAGACGTAGACTCTGGGTAGTAATGTGATCATTTTTTTATGCCAAGTCCATCGGGAATACAGAGAGCTTTAGAATGTCCACACTAAAGCTAGAAAAAACAGCTCAGGGACTCCGTGCTCGTACCTATTGAGCGAGGCTTCATTCTGAAAAATGAAAAGAAAGTAGTAGGCGAAGTCATTTGAGTGCGGATAAACAGCTAAGGGTAGAGTACGCGGTTCAGTTTCTCAAAGGAACGTGTTTTGTGTGTTGGTTTTTTACCGAACTAGACATCTGCATAGCGAGTCTGATATCAAATAGGCATCACATTTTAGTAAAAAGAACGAATAACACAACTTATTTGAAATTAGACTGCTATACAAAACTGTTCGTTAGCTTGCTGAGTAAAATACATAAAAAACGTGTGCGTCTCGGGACGCCCGACAGAAGTGATAACTTAAACTAATCTAACTAGCGCTGTGTGAGAGAGGAGGAGCCTGCCTACCGCTGTCGTATATGTGACAGAAAGGGAAGCCAGATAGACTGGCGCCGTAACGCGTTACGTAACGAAGCGGTTTACCTTCCCATAAGATGTTATCACTTCAAAACCAAAACCATTTTATCGTTACACTTTCATATTTATCACAAGCCTGGCTTTGCACCATAATAAAATAAAATCACCTACGTGTACCGTCCCATGACATATTTTCATCATCATTAATAACTGGTATTCATGTTACGAATTTCATTTATCTCGGTCTATTCTGACCGCTTGCGGAACCCGTGATCGCTCAATGTCGCTGGCCCACTTAGCAAATGGTGTACAAAATCTTTGTTTGCCCTCCCTATACTCTGTGTATTTACTGCGCTGAGTGTTCTCAATAACTTTTGCTTGACGGGGCCATAGGGACTGAACCCTATTTTAGCGGAGAGTTTTGAAGCGAACCAAAAAGCTCTTTTTGTTTAAACGACGACCTCTGCGTAAGCTTACGTCTCAAAAAACAATAGGCTCTGTGTAAATTACAGTAAAATAAATGTTATTTGCGATAACATTTGGAAGATGGTTGGTATTGTTTAATCTACCATTGGGAAACTGCGTACTTCATTTTATTACTTTGGGAATGACAATATTCCAAACTGGAACGGTCGTCCTCCAATTCTACCAAGTCTAAGTTTATTTAGTTTAAGGTTACAATCACAATTCACTATCTAACTTCTATGCTAATTCAAGAATTACTAGGTCAGAATATTCTGTCCGCGCCCAACTATTGTTGGTGAACGTGAATGAGCATATTTTAATGTTTTAGTTAGGTTGAGATTTGTAGACCTTTGTTTGTCAAAGTCAAAGTCAAAGTCAAAAGATATTTTATTCAATACAATCACAAGGATTACTTTGAAACGTTTTACATACTAGGTGAATTTAACTGTCAATTCATCCTAACCCAAGCCCGAGAAGAACTGGCAAGAAACTCGTCTTGGTCAGAGCGAGCGTTTGTTCAAGTCATAACCTCTCATTCTCAGTGATCACGAAAATGATCGTACCGCAAGCGTATCGACAATCTGTTAATATATTATTTATGCAGTGACTGTATTGCAGTGTGTGACATGAACTACCAAAATGCCATACACATGCTACTTTGACAGCTTGTCATTAGCTGGCGATGGATTCTTCGTCTGTCATTTTATGACATTATAAATGAATTAAATTTTTTCGTGTTATTTCACGTTTTATTGGGAAATCTTATCGGATTTTTCACTACATAGTATAAAACAAAGTTGCTTCCCGCTGTCTGTGTGTCCCTATGTATGCTTAGATCTTTAAAACTACGCAACGGATTTTGATGCGGTTTTTTTATAGATAAAGTGATTCAAGAGGAAGGTTTATATGTATAATACATGCATAATATAGTAGAGAAACACTCATAATTTTAGAGTTATCAAATCACATTAGACATTCAGTAGTATATTTAGTTTCAGCATTGCACCCGTGCGAAGCCGGGGCGGTTAGCTAGTAATCAATAAATTGTAAATTCTTAGCAAAAGTGTAAACAATTGAATTAGAAGTGCCCGCGACGACACGATTATGATTTGCAAGTAGATAATGTTTTTTTTGTTTGTGCGTTGTTTGGATACGTCGTTAGTTTCCTGGGATAGCTTTACGACTGTTTTATTGTTGCCGAGGCATGTTTTAAAATGTATGCTTTAATATTATTCCTCATGTAAGTGAATTTTTATAATTTAATTTTGAGAAAAATATATATTCTAAATCAGGATGATGTCGATTGTGATCTATACTACGAGGGAGCAAATTCTAGGCCATTCCGTAATGACGTTCACGCAAAGACGATTCTTCTTCTTCTTCTTCTTCGTTAATGGCATGTGTGACAATGACAATTTTGCCAATGTCAAGTATTTAGATTGTTTATAGTAAGACGTCACAAAGCCGTATGTTGTTGTTCGTCGTTTGTTATTTTATAAAAATTGGTGTCTCTTTGTAAAATAATTATACGGATTATTTTTGCTCGAATCACAAAGAAACACAAAACTTTCTTTCTTATTATTTACACCCGAGTCCATAACTCTTGATTTATTTGAATAAAATCACCAAAATTACAAATAAAACCCTAAATAACTCGAGAAAAATAAATAATATCAGACAATGTGTACTCCACAAAACGGCCAAAAATAATCCACAGACGATCGACTGCAATATCTTCTTCGTTTTTGTCATGTGTCATAATGATGACAATTTTGCCAATGTCAAGTGTTTGTTTGGTTAGACTTTAGTTTCCCGTAGCACGAAAAGGGATTGCCCCGTTCTCGAGATATTCAAGAGTTTAGTTTTGTTGTTGTAGCAGATTTTATGGATGGGCTCGCTACGCTCGCCTTTTTTATATACAACCCTAACCTAACCTACTCATCTCGTACTTAGGGCACCAGATTTTATGGAGGCAAACAATCAAAGTCCAGAGGATAAGCCAAAATCGTCGAAAGAAGCCACAACAAAAACACTACAAAACACCGACACAAAGAGAACATTCGCGAGATTCGAGGAGAATGACTGAATGACTCTATATTATTACAGTGACACGTGACACAAATGACATGAATGACAGGTTTTTTACGTTCCGTTCACATCAATTTTGCACAGCATGTTAAACCACAGACAATAAATACGACAAATTTGGTTGTCATCTGACAATGTTTACGTTTCGTATCACGTTTTATCTGATTTGAGGTTAGAAATGTTTTTATAATTTTCTCGAAAACTAAGGATTACCTTTTGTTGAGAGTGGTAAATATGTAATCAGGAAGCGAAACCCTACCAGATTTAGCATTTTCACCATCCAATTCGTGCTACCGGAAACTAAAGTCAAGCTTTTATTTTTTCGAGAAGTTCATGGTTTTATTAGAAGATTTTATTTTATTATTTTTTTAAGTGAAACCTTCTTTAGCATCGTTGTGATTTGAAAGTCGATGAAACGAAAAAGCGACAGTAAAAAGAGACAGACACATACATTCATAAGATTTAACGTGGGAGAAAATGAGCCATTGAATGAAACAATTCATTATACATGTTTATTATTACGTGTTTGTGCGCGCATGCGTAGTACAAAGCTTGAGAAAAGGCATCACAACAACCGTGGTGTTTTGTATACGTGTACGTATTATACGTTTGTTTTTAGATGGTTTCACTTCTGCCACGTGTGAATGTTTTTTTTTTCTGGTGTGAATTGGAATTAAATTTTGTGATTTAACACATCAAAATGATCATTAATATGCAATTATTATAGGAAGAAAAGATAACATAAGCAACAATTGTAATTTTATGTCGCTTCTGATACCTTATATCAGAAGCGACAAGTCCAAGTCTCATATTTTTCGATAGTTGTAATTTTAATTAATTCATGTACTAATTTACTGACGTCTTATATTCTTATATCTCTCGTCTTATATCTTGTACGTCATGTACTGACGTATATGGCTACTTTTTAATGATACATTTTACGAAAACGGAAACACGGGTCTTCCTCCCATATTATTTTGTAGATGGAGACACCGATTCTGTTAAGGTTAATGTGATATTTTTGTTTGACACAGGGCTACACCAAATCAATAGACATCTGGTCAGTGGGCTGCATTTTGGCGGAGATGCTCTCTAACCGGCCCATATTCCCCGGCAAGCATTACCTGGACCAGTTGAACCATATCCTGGGGGTACTAGGCTCGCCGAGTCAGGACGACCTCGAGTGCATCATCAATGAAAAGGTATGTTCTTTTTTGATAAAAGCGATTACAGAACAGCGATTATGGAACTTTTGACACTATCAATGTCTATCAGTTTCGATTAGTTTGAATCAATCAATCAATAGAAATAGAAATAGAATCAAGAAATAGAATCAATCATTAGTTTGATTGTAATTGGAAGCAGTTTTGACATGGTCAGTATCGGTTTATCTCACTGCAATAAATATAGGAACGGAGCACCGCGAACAACCAAAGTGAAACTTCAAAACCGTGCTGGTAAACACCCAAACCATGCTCCTTGCTCTTAGTACATGTCACGTCGTACTGAACGTACCTAAACATTGTACAAAAAATATTATACTATCAATGTTTCTATAGTATCAGAATTCTATAATCACCAGGCAGGCTATTTTTGGTACTATTACATATAGTCCATTGAAAAGTTACATTTGGGTATGCATTTGTCAGAGGACGCAATTTTATTTTTTTAATGTGTAGGGGGGGTCAGTAGAAGCTTAAGTTCAAGTTTGTGGGGTCGGCACCCTTGTCCCCCGGCCGCCATCTTGGAAAAGGGGGTGCAAAGGGTTTTCGCGCTGTATCTCGTAAACTAGTTACCTTACAGAAAATTTAATCAAACATAAAATGTAGCAAATTAAATTTCCTACAATTTTATTTCTATTACTTTTTATCGTCAAGTGACCAACAAAAAAGTTATAAACAAAAATAAATGAAAATTTTGTTTGTTTGTTCTAGGTTTTACAGCGCTCCAAACTTAAACGGATTCTCGAATGCTCATAGGGATGCAATAAAAACTAAAAATTAGGCTTACTTTTCTATCTATATTTTTTTTATTCATACAATTTATTATGATCTTAACATTCCTATGCTATTATTGAACTATGTTTGACCCTTTTACCCACCACCTATGAGGTATAACATGGGCAAAGTCAAATTTATAAAAATTTTGCAGAAGCATCCAGAGTTAGCAAGTGGAACTAAATTATTTATGAGTGAGAAAGTCGAGTCATCGTTACTCAGTGTTGTTGGCGAACGTTTTTTCGTCTTTTTATATGGCGGAAATAAAGACGATACTCTAGACACTCTGCGATACAAACGATTTGCTAAGACAGTGACAAAAAATGCATTAAAAAATGCATTAAATTTTTATAAATTTGACTTTGCCCATGTTATACCTCATAGGTGGTGGGTAAAAGGGTCAAACATAGTTCAATAATAGCATAGGAATGTTAAGATCATAGTAAATTGTATGAATAAAAAAAATATAGATAGAAAAGTAAGCCTAATTTTTAGTTTTTATTGCATCCCTATGAGCATTCGAGAATCCGTTTAAGTTTGGAGCGCTGTAAAACCTAGAACAAACAAACAAAATTTTCATTTATTTTTGTTTATAACTTTTTTGTTGGTCACTTGACGATAAAAAGTAATAGAAATAAAATTGTAGGAAATTTAATTTGCTACATTTTATGTTTGATTAAATTTTCTGTAAGGTAACTAGTTTACGAGATACAGCGCGAAAACCCTTTGCACCCCCTTTTCCAAGATGGCGGCCGGGGGACAAGGGTGCCGACCCCACAAACTTGAACTTAAGCTTCTACTGACCCCCCCTACACATTAAAAAAATAAAATTGCGTCCTCTGACAAATGCACACTAAGGCCTAAAAAATGTAACATTTTAATGGACTAATAGTATTATTGTTAGTATATTAGGTTGGGGAAAAAGTCTTTTCGCATTATAGTATGATACTATTTGTATCTGGTTGGTTTTGGTATCATTAAAAGTTTAAAATTTTAAAGAATATAATTCTAAATTCAAATTAGGAAATGTGTGATTTTTATTTGTTTTTCGTACTGTCAAGATGAGTGAATCTAATGAAGAAATTCGATACATTTTAAAATTTTACTACAAAAAAGGTATGTTTATGGACCTAGTGCAGTGTCTGTGAGAGTAGCACAAATTTGGTTTAAGCGTTTTCAATCCGGAAATATTGATGTCAAAGATGCTCGTCGCTCTGGTCGCCCTATTACGGATAAAATGGATGCCATTTTTGAAAAAGTGGAGCAAGATCGGCATATCAGTAGTTACGACGTAGCTGAAGAACTGGGAATTGACCACAAAACAGTTTTGGCGCATTCGAAAAAAAACTGGGTACCTAAAAAAGCTCGATATTTGGGTACCTCACGAGCTCACTGAAAGAAACCTAATGAACCGTGTACTCATTTGTGATTCTTTATTACGACGTAATGAAACCGAACCATTTTTGAAGAAGCTGATAACTGGTGATGAAAAGTGGATCACGTACGACAAGAACGTGCGAAAAAAGTCGTGGTCAAAGGCCGGTCAGGCTTCACAGACTGTGGCGAAACCCGGGTTAACTCGCAACAAGGTGATGCTGTGTGTGTGGTGGGATTGGTAGGGCATTATTCATTATGAGCTGTTACCACCAGGCAGGACCATCGATTCTGAACTCTACTGGGAACAACTGATGAGATTAAAGCAAGAAGTTGAGAGAAAGCGGCCGGAATTAATCAACAGAAGGGGTGTGGTTTTTCATCATGATAACGCTAGACCTCACACATCTTTAGCGACTCAGCAAAAATTAAGAGAGTTTGTCTGGGAGGTGTTAATGCATCCGCCGTATAGTCCTGACTTTGCACCTTCAGATTTCCACCTGTTTCGGTCTCTTCAGAATTCTTTAGGCAGTGTCAGGTTAACATCACGAGAGGACTGCCAAAACCACTTGTATTTTGATCAGAAGTCCCAAAATTTATATAGTAATGGGATCATGTCCCTACCTACAAGATGGCAAAAAGTTATCGAACAGAATGGTACCTACATACTTTAGTTAAATGTAAATAAACTATATTAAAAAATGTTTTGAATTTTCTTAATAAAAAAAAATGCGATGAAACTTTTTCCCCAACCTATTATATGGGAATATGGTGCGTTTTGAAATGACAAGTTATTAGGAATAAGAACAACTATCTTTGACCTAATTCATCATCATTATCATATTCATTGTTGAAACATGGTGTGCTTAAAAGTATACTCCCGCCTAGAATATCCTTGTATCCATACACTTTGAGTGAAGTTTCTTATTGCCCTCGGCAAGTTTTCCCAATAACTCGAATATCTAAAGCAAAAATAAATGAATAACGTAAAGCTGATTTACATTTTCTACAAAGAATAATATACCAGTCTGGCTGGAATTGATAAATCTCGAGTTAACTTAAAAAATACAAGGCAAAAATTCAACTACAGATCAAACAGTGAATAAATAAACGGTTGAAACTCGCTCCGTCTGGTCTCGATACATTCTGCTTGCTCAGTCAACATCAACACGACACGAATGTATCGATAAAGCTCAATACTCATAAATTAAGGTATCGTTCGCTTTTATTTAAATATTTTGCTGGATATAGCGTTGATCGTTTCGAAATGTATTCTAAATGCTGAAAATATTAATTGAAATATACCGTGTACAGTAGATCACTGTAGATCAATGTTCATGTGGTGATAAGTAGCCACACAGCATTGCAATCCTAGAATCAAAAATATATTATAGTATTCTTATAAACAGCGATGATCTTACAATTTGTCACGCCAAAACTACTTACTGTTCTTTATGGATTTAAATAAATAAATAATCCCGAACATTTCACACAGCATCATCTGGCCCCAAAGTAAGCAGAGCTTGTGTTAAGGGTACCACATGACTGATATACCTACTACTTATATACTTTTTTTTTGTATCATCATATGCCTTCGTTCATCTGTTGAAGATGATTTAGGTTGCGTCAGTAATGTTACAGAGCAGTTAATTGTAATTGAAAACTTTCGTTCATGGATCCACTCCAGCAAGCTGAGGTAGGTTAAGTTTTCTCTTCACTGACGTCACTCTGCCTGGGATTCTGTTTGATAGCGCAGGCTTTCTCAGGTACACACACTAACCTCTCGACCTTGCCAACAAGACCCGCAGGAAAGACGAATCAGTACATGCGCTGTTGGTCCGGTTGCAGGTGCATTACGGCTGCCACCGAGCCGGGCTTGTAGCTTTTTGTATATCCATACATATTATACATAGAACCACCCAGACCCGAGACAAATACTTGCAGATGATACAAACATTTGTACATTTGGAATAGAACCCGCAACCTTCTGCGTCTCAGCCGGACCTTAGCCCACAGCGCCACAGAGGTCATCAATGGTCGTAAATGTTGACAACAACCACCAAAAGTGGTACCAACAGGCATGAGAAATAAAATAAACCTTGCGTTTAAATAATATGGCCACCGTTACCCTTGAGTATATATATTCTATGAAACTTTTTCAATACCCCTTGATAACACAAAATTGGAACGCGTTAAAAGTTCTGTTTATTTAGGACTTTATATATTTTTCATCGCATAAAACATTTCAAAAAACTTTTAATGTAAACCTTACATTATTATGTAAAATAATACGATGTCATAAAATGTCTGGATATTATTTTTTATAAACGTAATAAATAATTTAAGTTATACTATTATATGGCTGTAGAAACTTTTACATATAAAATACATAAAACTTTGTTGTCTGGCAAGATTATTTATAAAATTTGAGAGGCCTCAATACTATCCAGGCCAGTGGCTCCCAAAGTTGACTAGACCACGACTCATCTTTGTGTCATCATACAAATAGTTCCAAATTCAGGACTTGCCTCTTGGTTTTTATGAAGAAAAATGGGGCATATACGAATGAAAGCTGTTAGAAAAAGTTTCGATCCATGGTGGTAATATTTAAATACAAATAGTGCTATTTTTGAAGTGATAACTTATGGGAGGGTAAACCGGTTCGTTACGTAACGTGTTACGGCGCCAGTCTGTCTGGCTTCCCTTTCTCTCACGCATACGCTAGCGGTAGGCATGCTCCTCCTCTCTTACTCTAACACACAGCGCTAGTTAGATTAGTTTAAGTTATCACTTCTGTCGGGCGTCCCGAGACGCACACGTTTTTTTTATGAGAAAGATGCATTTGGTTTCGTATTTTTGTCATTATAGCCTTTATCATTATTATAGTCATTATCTACTTCAATTTAAGTTCCTTTTAATCGCAACAAGTGTGATACGACTAATTTATTTCCGTATTTAGTTTTAATATAATTCATAGCCGAAAATCCCGTCTCACAAAGGCATGAGGTACTGAAGGAAGGACTTCCATAGCTTTATTAAATGCTAGGGATCTTCAACCGAGCGCCAGAATTTCGTTGCGATTGAAACTATTGTTCAGGGCCCGACCCAATATTCCCTTTTTTACTTTACGTTACTACTACGTTACGTTAATTACGTTACTACATACCTACTTTGGAAACCGCTGACCTAGACGTCTGTTCTGTGTCTGGGTGTTATAAAATATCATAAGTATGTATTTACGAGTATGTCTATGGGTCATCTCGTTGCCATAGTAAAAGCTATGCATAGTTTGGGGCTAAGTGGTGCGTAGTTTTGGGCAACTAGAGCGATTTGACTTTGTTTGTTCGACGAGAACTTTCGCATTGATCCGATCTACATGAAATTTCGGTGGTCGACAAATTGAAAATGAGAAATGGGCTTATAGAACCAAATTGGACAAGGAGTTGTTAAGATATAAGAATCGAAGGAGGAAGAAAAAATCAAATATATCAAGAGCGTCTTTTGAAAGTGCTTTGTTTGTACATTCCAAAACGATTTTTATTTTTCCTAGAATAAATAGTTATCCAACAACTAGAGGAAACTAGAATAGAGGAAAATAGAATGAATGAATAGAGGATGCAACGTAAAAATTAAACCATTTAAACATGAGCTTGAGAGTTAGATCTGAACTTAAAACAAGACGAGTTGAGAAGTGTCTTTAATATTTTCGTAATTAAAACATTATACACAAAGCTGGTAAGTATATAATTAAGGTGTCAGCGAGCTGATTTAATGAAGATGTATGAAACGTCTTGGTGAAAATGAGTAGGTAAAATATCCCTAATAGGCGGAAAATAAGCTAATTATAATATTAAAGGCTAAAAAAAATTCAAAATTCTTTGAATGTTTTCTGATAAAAAAAATGCGAAGACTCCCTGATCAATTTTCATTTCATGGTGAGCGCCTTGAAATCAAAATTGATCAGGGAGTCGTCTTTATACTTTTTGTCTTTTATGTAGAGTAAGTAGGTACAAAATTTTCGAACAGCGACAAGACAGGACATCGCGAAATCTCAGTTCTGGGCTAACTTATAATTTATATTTGTCGTATCGCAAGATTATCGTTAATGTATTGTCATTTACGATTGTATTGTAGTGTTATTGTATCTCTGTAAATTTGACTGCTTCTCGTTACGATAGTACCTATTTGTGCTTAAGCATAAGAAATTGAGTACACGAGTGAAGACAAAGTCATGTTTTACATATAGAATAGAAATAAATTTCGAGAAGGATCACGTGCATTATCGTTTTTAACCCTTAACTATAGTAGTGAAAAGAAGTCACACTTCTGTCAGTCCACGGAACCCACCTATTATATATTTCAAATAAAATAAAAATAAAAGCCAGTTTAACAGATTTTTTATTATTAAACTTTACATTATAACATTAACAATCGTAGTTTTAAACAAAATCAACAATATAAACTTTTATTCTTATCTATAATGGCACTTCTTTTAGTCAGTCATTATTTACTTAACTTAAAAACATGCTTTAGAAAAAAATCTTATAAAATAGAAAAACACAAAAAAAAACTTTTATCATAAACAAAAAATAATGTTTTTTATAGGAATTAAAACAAAAACCTTCTAAAAAAATTTTGACAGCATCAGCATAGTCATTTAAATTATAATACGCTTTATGAAAGCTTTAAATTTCTTAATTGGTAGTTTAGTTGCATTCGTAAGTTTATTATAAAAGCGCGCAAGTTCCTCATAAAGGATCTATTTACTTTTTGTAGTCGAAACTTAAGGATGTACAAATTGATTCTGTTCCTAGTATTGATTCTATTAATCTATACCTATAAAAGAGCTTAATAAACTGATGACTGACTGACTAACTGACTGACTAATTCATCATCGCCGAGCCGAAACCTCTGAACCTCTGAAGCTAGAAAGCTGAAGGAAGCTACCTTTCAGCTTCCTTTTACAGCAAAACCTCCCACTAAGGCGGGATTTTTTGAAATTCAACCCTTAAGAGGGTGAAAATGGGTAAAAACGTATGTATGAAACTTATTAACGCGTGGTGCGAGTGCTATATAGTATATAAGTTTCTGCTATATAGTATATATAGCAGAAACTTATATTGGTGTCATCGATATTAGAACGCCATATACTCATACAGTTTTGAAAACACTTTAAGAAGTTACATCTATCTGAGTCTATCTTCGATTCCTGTGGCACATTTATAACGTTGGTATAAAGTTCAAAATCCAATTCACAAGACTTCATGAATAACTCAACCGTTAGTTCGAAGTTCCAAGACAAGTGCCAAAGTAGCCGCCGAGGCGCACTTTAAGCCTTTCACTTCAATGGTTCGAACTAACTAGTACACGATACGAAGTTGTTGAATAATTTTCATTATAAACGGAATATTTACTATGATCTATAATTTTATCTATTTTCCGATATTTCGGCACAGTTGCATGCGCCATGGTTGCGAGAGGAACAGGTCTGCGATAGTCAACATATTTTTAATTAGCAGACAAATCGTTCTATCATCTTTCGCACTCTTTTACTACGAATTGTATTACCACCGGTTTCAATATCATCTCATCTTTTAGCTCGATCGGGAATTAGAAATACTCATTCAGTCCTTCCCTTCTGGCTGCCGTATTGTTCGGACGTGCTCTAGTATTTTAATTTAAATATTGAATAATATAATTGTTGGGGCTTCGGCGCGGAGTCTTCGGATCCTTTGCTGGTGCTGCTGGTGCTTCGCCCTTTGACGCTGTGGAGATCGCTCGATCCGTGAGTCGTTCTCAACTTTTTGCGTTTCCTCGGATTCGATCCGACGCCCGTCGGCATCTCAGCCGCACGCATCGCACGCCACACCAGGGATTGAGTGAGGAGCCGCGGCGAAATTATCGTGCGCTTGAAGCGTCGTGTGCTACGTGGGTCTACGTGCCTATTACGTCATTCTAGACAGCTACGTATTCGCTACGCGCGACGGCTACAGCGATTTCTCTGTGGTCTTGTTATATTGCTTGCAGTTGGGACATTTTATTCTACTTAACTTCCAACATGCCATTAAATCGTACACCTCCACCCGTAACAACATCACCTACGGGTCTAGGTCACACTGCAGGTCACACTGCGAGTGTACCGCTACTACTGCATAGCACATCGGAACCAAGCCTTACTGCAGAAATGAATCCCGAATTTGGAACTCCCAGGGGCACTACGCCTACTCATGCGTTCAGAAATTTTAAACGCAAACGCGATGAAGCGGATGATGCGACTCTCGTAACATTTATGAGTGACATCAAAAAAATTATGGTAGACTTTCAGGAGCAGCAAAATTCTAAGTATGAGAAGCTGTTTGCTGTGGTGGAGGAATTTCGCATAGCAGTGGATTTTTTAGTTCAAAAGAACGAGTCGTTGCAAACTCAAGTCAACAAGCTCGAGACAGATAGGACTGCAAACCTAGAGTACATTACTGCTCTAGAAACGAAAGTAGAAAATTTCGAACGCTGTGCAAGGTCTACTTGCCTAGAAATTAGAAACATTCCCTCATCCCAGTCTGAGACTAAATCTGCTCTTGTAAGTAACGTCATCCAAATCGGTAAGGTGTTAAACGTACCGATGCAAGCGTCCGAGGTCAAAGATGTCTTTAGGATAAAAACTAAAGACCCGGCGAACAAAACAATTATTGTTGACTTTGCCAGTGTACTGCTGAAGGAGAGATTTGTCACCAGCTACAAGAAATGTAACAGGGAGAAAAACCGACTGACCACTGAGAAACTAAGACTTGCAGGGCCTCCTAAGCCTATTTTTATTTCTGAAAACTTATCAGCGAAACTAAAGAAACTATTCTATCTGGCTCGGGAACATGCCAAAGCAAATGATTTTCAGTTTTGCTGGGTCTCGGGCGGCAAAATCTTCCTGCGCAAACGTGAGGGTGGATCGCTTGTAAGAGTTAGCAATGAAGCAGACCTCTCCAACATGTCTTGTAACAAGTGACTATTGTTCGCTTATCGTCTACAAATCCACCTTGAATCTAATTTATTCGTATTAGTATTTATTTTCTATTCATTAGTTTGCATTTTTTGTTCGCCATGTGAGAATACTGAGACACCCTTACACACTACACTTTCACTTTATACCACAAATACTACACACACAAAACGTAGCACACTCTTATGTAACAATACTCGTCATTTCTTTGTATTTGTTCCATTCAAATGGATAATACAAACCTACTTTCAGCTAGAGATCAGGCAAAATAAGTCCTACTTGTTCTTAGACCACCTGCTAATTTTTACATTGCATAATGGATGAACTTGTTTCAATTACTTCTGACATCGAAAAGTTTTCTGTAACAGACTCATATATCTGCTCCCCTGAAGAAACCGGTCAGTACTTTTTAGATTGCAATTCTGCTCTGAAAATATTACACCTAAACATCAGGAGTATTAACAGTAACTTTGACAGTTTTACTGTACTCTTACATAGAATACAATCAGATGTAGACATTATAATACTGTCCGAGTGCTGGTTGAGTAAGTGCCCATGCCTTCCTAATTTGCCTGGGTTCAACTCTTTCTCTTCTGACTTCAAGACACAGAACGAAGGTGTGGTTACGTACATTCGTGTCGGTTTAGCGTGCAGTGTGGAAAATCTAGTAATTACGGATGCAAATTGTCTACTAATAAAATGTGAGAAAAGCATAGCTATTGTGGCACTCTATCGTTCCCCTTCGGTAAAAAATAATGACCCCTTCCTTTGCAGTCTTGACTGTACACTAACCACATTAAAAGAATTTAATACGATTGCTGTGGTTGGTGATTTGAATATAAATATTGCTCCGAACTCTAATGACACCGATTCTGATGATTATTTAAATCTCTTAGCTGCTCATGCTATGCTTCCCACCTACAATTTTCCAACCCGACTGAACAACTGCTTGGATCATATCATTTTAAAGTCACCTCACTCAGCAGTATCTTTAATCCTAAACACTATGATAACTGACCACGCTCCATCTCTTTGTTCCATTAACATGACAACTAAATCTAAACCAACAAAACCTAACACAAAAACAGATATTCCTGCAATTATTAAAGAAATTGAAGGTACTGACTTTTCTCATATCCTCTTATCAGATAATCCAAACTGTAACGCTCAAACTCTAGTTGAAACTTTGTCTAAAATTGTAAAAAATCATTCGCAAATTTTGACTTTTCCTAGCAAAAAACGTGTGATTAAACCTTGGATTACCCCTGGCCTTCTAAAATGCATTCGTCACAGAGATAAGCTTTACAGAAAATATAAAAAGAATATTCATAACGAAATTCTAAGAATCACTTTCACTCGTTACCGCAATTTCTGTAATAACCTGTTAAAGAAAATAAAGCGTGAACACGAACGCAATGAGCTTCTGAGGGCCAGGAATAGTCCAAAATCTACCTGGAAACTTGTCAAACAAATTGCCAATCTTGATCGTAACCGTTCATCTTCCGAAGAACTACTGAATATTGCTGTCTCTGCCAAAGATTCTGTAAACATAGTGAACAAGTTTTTTGCCAATGTCGGAAAGAATTTAGCATCCCAAATCAACACTCCACCCATTTTATCTAGTACCTTCCCTATCGAAGTGCTTCCCAACACATCACCTCTTCATTCCATGGCACTCCTTCCTACTGATCCAATAGAAATTGAAAATATAATTCTAAACCTGAAAGACAAGTGTGCTGTGGGCTGGGATGGCATCCCCACCTTAGTCATCAAAGGTGCAAGAAATACTTTAATCCCTATTTTAGATCACATATTTAATCTCTGTCTATTTACTGGCACATTTCCCTCTGTTTTCAAAAAGGCTCTTGTCCATCCTATACATAAAGGTGGTGACAAGCAAAATATAAATAATTTCCGGCCAATTTCGGTTCTGAGTGTCTTGTCAAAAATTTTTGAAAAAATTATTAATCGAAGACTACTTAATTTCTTAAATGAGAACCATATTTTTTCTGATAGCCAGTTTGGCTTCCGTAAATCCAGATCCACCGAGGATGCGGTAGTTGAATTAACATCTACTATTGTAAAAAATTTTGACAGGAAGCTCAAAACAGTTGGTGTTTTCCTAGACCTTTCCAAGGCATTCGACACCGTTTCAGTTCCTTTGCTACTGGATAAGCTAGAGCGCATTGGAATTAGAGGCACTGTCAACGACCTTTTCAAAAGCTACCTAACCGATCGCTCACAAGAGGTCGTCGTAAATGGCGTCTTTAGCAATGTGGAACTGATTCATTTTGGCGTTCCTCAAGGAAGTGTTCTCGGTCCTTCTCTATTCCTCGTGTACATCAACGAACTGTGTAAACTCTCTCTTCCTAATTGTCAAATAATCACTTACGCAGATGACACTGCACTGCTTGTTAGCGGACAAAGTTGGGAAGAGGTACAACTGCTTGCTGAAGCGGCCTTAAGAGACGTCCTAAACTGGCTTTCAACCAACCTTCTTACCCTCAATGTCAAGAAATCTAATTTTATTACCTTCTCTCCCACTAATCGAACCCAACCACTCTCCTTTTCCCTTCGCGCACACACTTGTCCAGTCGAAGTCAATTACTTTTGCTCCTGCCAAACCCTTCATCACGTCACTTCGACAAAGTATCTTGGCGTCCACGTCGATAGTTTCCTCTCCTGGACCCCTCACATCGAGAATACTATAGCTAGAGTACGCAAACTCATGTTCGTCTTTAAGAACTTAAGAAGTGTTGCTGATTCTCAGTGTATGAAAGTTGTTTATTTTGCTCTCGCACAATCCATCTTGAATTACTGCATCACTGCATGGGGCGGTTGCATCAAAACTCAGATGCTTAGAGTGGAGCGGGCGCAGCGGGCTGTCCTTAAAGTGATGTCCTCTAGACCAAGGAAATTCCCCACCAAAATTCTTTTACAACAATGCGAAGTTCTTTCAGTTAGGCAACTATTTGTCTTAGCAACTGTTTTACGTCAGCACCGGCACCTGTTTTATGACCCTAAACTCCTTGAAAATAAACGTCGCTCAGACATAGTGTGCAAAATTCTACCACGAAGAACAACTATAGCTAGCCGCCACTTCTGTTATCTAAGTTCTCCACTGTATAATAAGGTTAACAAGGCTATAGGTATATACCCGCTCCCTCAACACAAATGTAAAATGAAATGTTTAAATTGGCTCTTAGCTCTTTCATATGAACAAACAGAAGATCTCCTCCTTCCTTTCTCATAACTGCTAAAGACAAGTTACATAAGCCACACATCCTTAGGTACATATTACACACACACACACACACACACACTCACATACACTCACATACACTCCCACACACTCCCACACTACACACTTTTAACTCACATCCCCACACACTCACACCTATCATCTCCTCCTCAGTCATTCATTAGACTTTCTCATAAGTGTTATTTCTTTTAATTTTATTTTAAATAGTTCTTTTATACAGAACCTACTCATCAGTCCTGGAGGTGGGCGTTGAGACTGCTTCACAGTTTATAACTTTTGTAGTTTCATCGTTTTACTTGTAATTTATGTTCACTTGTGTACTTTGTTCTGAATAAACAAATTTTTAATTTTTTTTTTTTAATTTTTTCATAAATCATGGTAAATATTCCGGACGATACATTTTGACCCTTGTGGCCCTTGTTGTCCAACAATCATTGACACTTTATGTACGAAGTTTTGCTAAGCACTACTGCTGGCCAATATAAATTTCCTATCATATAAACGACCTTATTTTACTTGTCGGTGCAAGTAAAATAAAGTCCGAATTAGTGTATAATTTTTTTTACTGTTCATGACATCTCAATTTAGTAAATTAAAGGAGTATTTTAGCGGGGTTTGGTCATCATGTAAAATCAATTCAATAAAGGCATTCGCCCGTAGCATACCTCCGCTGCGAAATAAGAGTAGCGAAACCGCTGGATGAATTCCGCTGCGATCGAGTGTAGTTTGAGTAGCGGAACTGGGCGGAAGTGTGGTTGGCGTTAGCAGATCGACGAAACCGCGCGGGGATAAGAATTATAGTTAAATCTATGCGTTATGCGTTACTGCGGTTCCGCTGTTATGGTTTCGCAGCGGAGGTGTGCTACGGGCTTATTTTAGAACTGTCATTTAATAGTATTACTCTAATCTGGACTTTGGTGCAAGCAAAATAAGGTTGTTGGTATTTTAGGATTTTTTTAGCTAATCTAGCGAAAGTACAGAATCAGGGTTACTGTTGTTTTAGTGCTTGTTGATAAATCAATTGTTAATGATTTATGTTAATGATTAAAATAGTTTTAAAAGTTATATGTTGCTGAATGTGAAAACTTTTGCCCCTAGGCTCGCGGCTACCTGGAGTCGCTGCCATACAAGCCTCGCGTGCCATGGGTGGACCTGTTCCCTGGCGCAGACGCTCGTGCTTTGGACCTGCTCCATCGCATGCTAACCTTCAACCCACACAAGCGTATCACGGTCGAAGAGGCCCTCGCGCATCCCTACCTGGAACAGTACTACGACCCCAATGACGAGGTAATGTTCCCTAGACCAGCTAATAGCTTAATACCAGTAATAGGGTTAATCTGCTCCATCGCATGATAATTTTCAACCTGCATAAATGCATCACGGTCGAAGAGGCCCTGGGCTTCTCTACCCCAGTGGTGAGTTAATGTTCCCCAGACCAGCTAATAGCCTAATATCAATGTTAGGGCTAACCAGCTCCATCGCATGTTAACCAACCCGCATAATCGCATCACGTTCGAAAAGCTATCGTATAGGCTTATACGAATAATATACGAATAATATATAATATATCGGTAGGCTTCTCTACCTGAAACAGTACTACGACCCCAACGACCAGGTAATGTTCCTCAGACCAGTTAATAGGCTATCACTGATATGGTCATCCAGTTCCATCGCATGTTTATCTTCAACCTGTTTAATCGCATCACGGTCGAAAAGACTATCGGGCTTCTTTACCTGAAACAGTACTATGGCCCTAACGACGAGGTAATGTTCCCCAGACCAGCTAATAGGCTAATATCACTGATATGGTTAACCAGCTCTAATTAATTTTCAACCCGTATAATCGCATCACCGTCGATGACAGCATACTTGAGTGCACAGGCTTTGTTTTAGTGACTCAAAATTAGTATTTTACGTATTCTAGTATGTGCTATATAACAAAAAATTTGTTTGTAAAGTCGGTTTACGGACGATAATTTTACGTGATAACGTCATAAGACAACATTGATTAAAAGATGCATTTTAACCTATTAAGGTGCGTCGCAAGCCGAACGCTTAGGCGGATCGTGCCTTTCTATCGCTTGTTGCGCGCTCTTGCTTGCACGCTCGGCTCAGGCGGAACGTGACACTTTCGTTCATGCGTGCGTCCGGCGTTCATCGATTTATAAGACGTTATCACGTCAAAATAACAATATTAAAAGTCAAATACTCCCTCGCATTAATTAATCGTATCTTCAATACTATAAGTTGCACCTCGTTTCTGTCTAAAAATACGATATATTGAAGACAAAATACGCCAAACAGGTGACGCCCATGCAAAGCGTTCAGTTGATTGATCGATGTTGAACGTGACTAAAGCGAGGTGGGCATAGAATACCTAATAGTATATGAGGTTATTTGGGAAATAACGGATGCCTAAGACCTTTAGCCTGAAATATCATGGCATTCTTGCTTCATATCAGCGAGCTGATCTAATATAAAGGAACTCTTCAATAATACACTGGCTATGATCAAAGTAAATTTAAAACAATTTTAAAGCGACTTAAAAAAATAAGGTTTTCAAGTATTTTTTTATGTTATTGAAAAAATATTTTTTAAGTAAAAGGATATACTTTCCGATTGGTCCTATAGACATTATACCAAAGTCGCTTCGGTAGATTGGTTTTTGAATCAAAATAGCTGGAAAAAATATTTAACTAAAAATTTAATTTTGCTTTCCTGTGGCTTTCCAGTTGTGTATACTAATTTCGTAAAATGATAAAATACTAGAAAGCGTAAAATAAGTACTTAGTTTTAAAACCGACTTAAAAAAAAGGAGGAGGTTTTCAATTCGGTTGAATTCTTTTTTTCTGAATTATAATCAATACTACAAGGACAGTTTTGACTGCTAGGTTAATTTAGGTGCTGATTGCTTCTAAACCAAGTCCAAGAATAATCAGACAATTAACTAGTCTTTGCCCTCGCGCTTTTTTGTATAATCCTTCTTAACTATTGGTCGGGATGTTTCTATGTATATATTATATGTATTTACAAAAAAAAGTATATATACTCTGCTTACTTTGGGCCCAGATGACGCTGAGTGAAATGTCCGGCAACATTTATTATTATTATTAATAGCTCGCGGCTACGTTCAAATTATACGCAATGGCGACTCGCACGCAACGGAAGAATATTTGCAACGTCCGCAAAAAGGACATACATCTTTTACAAAAAGCAAGAAAAATTGGTTCGATCTCCCTCGGAGGGGTACAGACAACCTACATCACAGACTATCCATTCTCCCGCAAAACTTGGCGATGGGCTCTGTTATACATGACTAGCCATGTTTAAGCAAACGAGTCTAAATATTACGAGGCTTTGAGCTTCGTTAAGAAAATAATTAATGAAGATCTAGAAAAGGACTGGTGCATAATTAAGCTCGTAATGGGCGAAAAAAACTCCCTGCTAAGAAAAACTTTGTGACGTAAAAAGTCGACGCTCATTTCATCAGCCCTAATTGAACTGACGGAACATTTTACAGTCAGCTTGCTTTAGCATTCTTAATAACTCACAGGAAATTCAACCCTGCGGAAATTCAACCAAAGAAAAACAGAATTAAAACTTTAGGCAGGGCGCAAACGTGGAAACTTTTGTGTCTTGTGTCAGATACAAGCTACCGATGAATATTTTGATATATAAAACCAGTATGAAATCATCCGCGCCACAGACTACCTCTGTGGCGCAGTGGGCTAAGGTCTGGCTGAGACGCAGAAGGTTGCGGGTTCGATTCAAACACAAACAAATGTTTTCGGGACAAATGTTTGTATGATATGCAAGTATTTGTCTCGGGTCTGGGTGTTTCTATGTATAATATGTATGTATTTACAAAAAAAAAAGTATTTAAGTATGTGGTATCAGTTAGTCATGTGGTACCCATAACCATAACCATAACTTACTTTGGGGCCACATGATGCTATGTGAAATGTCCGGCATTATTATTATTGTTATTATTATCCACTCCCTGCGCATACGTAAACATTGTTTGTATCCAGTTGCTCCCACTTAACACATTCATTGACGATCAAAAAGTGATCTGTGTCGGTAACTGGAAAGTAAAAGTTTTCAGTTGAAGACACAAGCAACATTAAAAAAAATCCTTACAATTGTACTGAGCTGCGCAAACGAATTGTATTGTAATTGTACAAGCAACGTATTGGCCAGTGGCCAGTAGTAGCAACGGGCGACTGTGTCCGGTCACCGCTACAGGACACAGCAACTACGGTTCCCTGTGATGGTGTGCCGTGTCGGCAACAAAAAGTGTCTACGTTTGCGCAGCGCCTTAGAATAAACTTTTGCGTACGGGTAAACTGCACAGTTTACGTTAAGACTGCTTTTCCCTTGAAGCGGAGAAGTTCTAGAGTGGAAACCACTTGTACTACTGCTTGTACAAAGTAGATAAATTCAAAAATAAATTAAAAATCAAAACTGTTTTCGTGCTACGTGAATTTAGGTACCAATTCTTCCTAACCCAAGTCCGAGACGTATTGCCAAGAAACTTGTTTTGGTCCTAGCTCTTTTTTGTATGATTCGTCTATCCTCATATCTACCTTATCTACGAAAACTATTAAAGCTAATTATTAAACTAACAAGGTACTCAGTATGTGAGTATAGATATTGCAGATCCGTCAGGTGTCAGAAGGCAGAGCAACATGAGGCCATGCATTCCTATTAACAATATAGTAACTTATATACTTATATACTGACTGGCTTGTCAGCTCAGTTGGTAGTAGCTCTGCCTTCTGCGCTGTAGGTTAAGGGTTCGATTCCCTCCCAAGATAAACATTTGTGTGAAGAACATAGGTGTTTGTTGTGTGTCTGGGTGTTATAAAGTATCATAAGTATGTATTTAAAATTATATAAGTATTCTATCAGTCATCTAGTCACCATAATACTAGCTATGCTTAGTTTGGGACTAGATGGTGTTGTGTGCATTGTCTAGGAATATTTATTTATGTATATTGTAATACGTTTTCTTTATTCTTACTCCTTACTAATATTATAAACGTGATAGTTTGTATGTATGTTTGTTACTCTTTCACGTAAAAACTACTGAATGGATTTTAATGAAACTACAATAATAAAGCTTATACATCAGAATAACACAGGCTATAATTTATAAAGGTATTGTATAAATTGTCCAAAATATAACGATAAGTGTCAAGAAAGTAGGAACAAATTCTGCCATCTGCGAGCTATTCTGGCGTGCGCTGCTAAAACCGTTACTAGTAAGATTACCCTCTCTAGCTCAACTTAAGTGTAGATATCGCTAGCGCAGCTAATAAATAAACTTATTTATTTCCTTATGACTATAAACCCGCTGTTATCTCCTACCTCCTTAAAATCATTACATAAAAAACCTTGTTTGCGTATATATAAAGCTCCTAATGAGTCTACTCCAATAACTTAAAAGGTTTAAAGATCCCATTAATACAATTCACGTTGTATATATTGTTAGCAATAAACGATTTTCTATTGTTATATGGATGAAAAAAGTGATTTCACTGAATGCCGACATCCCATAGGGACTTTTACACGCACAAGTAAAGTAACGAGTTATGTTACCAATTAAGATAAATGTACACAATAGCATATTTCGAGCAAGAGTAGTTAGCACTAGCTTAGCCGCTGGGACTTGGCCTCGCTCTATCGCAAAAGCTTACAAGTGAACGCTCTTAGTTGAATTATAAAGCTCGCGGTCTGCAGTATGAACTCAAAAACTTCAATTAACACGACAAGTAATTTATGTGAGTATAAAACAGCTTTGGAAACAGCTAACTAAGCCAATCCAATCAGAAATGAAATCGAATAATACAGTAAACGAAAGCACTGACGAAGCTGAGACGTTATTAAATTCTCATATTATTCAGTCGCAGATACTCGTCGATGAAATTCAGAGTTTTTGCGTAGGCAATTCTAAGTAGCTGGAGATTTGGGTTACAAAACTTGAGAATACAGTCCTGAGCATGTAGGATTGTTTGTTTTTTTGTGTAGGCAATTTCTATTTAACGCATTTGTGGGTGTGTTACTAAACATTAAGGTGACACCTGATAAAGTAAAATTTTTAAAGCACTTTAATATGTTAAGAAAGACCAAGAAAACATTTTAATGCATTCATTTTTAAAAGGCAATTAAGATCGTGATTTTTTTATGAAATCATGGCATTCGTATTCAGAGAAACTGAAACTCTTCGACAGTTTTGACAGCTTCTTAAATAGCTTATTTATATAAAGCCAATATACCAATTTAAACCAAAGTAAACGCTTTTTTTTTAATAAATTTCAAATATAAAATAAACGTACAAATACTAAATGCTACATAAATTAGTTAATGCGATGCATCAGCCGCTCAAACTCAGTAATGTGGCATCTTGTGGGCCTCTTAACGCTTTTCCGCGGCTTTGCCCGCGCGGTGCCTACTTAAAGTAGCTCTTATGCTATTCAGGTTACTAACTATATCTATACCAAGTTGTATCCAAAGCTAATTGAGTGTGAGTGTAATCACTCATGAGTAATCATTTACACAAACCTCCGCATTCATAATATAAGTTGCATAGCTATACAATTTGATAACCACGGGTTTTACTCACGTATTATTTTGTATGAATCTGTTTCGATTCATCTAGTTTGACGACAGTGCAGGCGCAGTGGGCTAAGGTGCGGCTGAGACGCAGAAGGTTGCGGGTTCGATTCCCGCCGCGGGACAAATGTTTGTATGATTTGCAAGTATTTGGCTCAGGTCTGGGTGATTCTATGTATAATATGTATGTATTTACAAAAAAAAAAAACGTGTTTAAGTAGTATATCAGTCATGTGGTACCCATAATACAAGCTCTGCTTACTTTGGGGCCAGATGATGCTGTGTAAAATGTCCGGTATTATTATTATTATTAGTTAGAAAATCATCATCAGGGTCCGCTCGTTGCCGCTCGAGCTCACGGGTTTTTCTCGCTCGAGCTCGTATTCACGAGCGGTATCGAAACAGTGTCGATGCCTCCATCGACAAAATAATACGCAAGTAAAACCTGTGTATATCAAAAGGTATATAGTACAACTCACGAAAGTTTTAAAAGTGAAATAATCGCATAGCTGACACAATACTTCATAGAATCTCGCTTGCACTCGGTACTCATCCATATACCATATTACACATACTTTGACTGATTGTAATACAGTCTACATCAACTCTTTCCGAAAAAGCTTAAAATGAGTAGACTGTTCTGCACTCGGTACTCATCCATATACCATATTACACATACTTTGACTGATTGTAATACAGTCTACATCAACTCTTTCCGAAAAAGCTTAAAATGAGTAGACTGTTCTGCACTCGGTACTCATCCATATACCATATTACACATACTTTGACTGATTGTAATACAGTCTACATCAACTGTTTCCGAAAAAGCTTAAAATGAGTAGACTGTTCTGCACTCGGTACTCATCCATATACCATATTACACATACTTTGACTGATTGTAATACAGTCTACATCAACTGTTTCCGAAAAAGCTTAAAATGAGTAGACTGTTCTGCACTCGGTACTCATCCATATTCCATATTACACATACTTTGACTGATTGTAATACAGTCTACATCAACTGTTTCCGAAAAAGCTTAAAATGAGTAGACTGTTCTGCACTCGGTACTCATCCATATTCCATATTACACATACTTTGACTGATTGTAATACAGTCTACATCAACTGTTTCCGAAAAAGCTTAAAATGAGTAGACTGTTCTGCACTCGGTACTCATCCATATACCATATTACACATACTTTGACTGATTGTAATACAGTCTACATCAACTGTTTCCGAAAAAGCTTAAAATGAGTAGACTGTTCTTCATAAGCTGTCGCGATGTAAGCATGCTCCAGGGAAATCAACCCTTGTGAGTGGTAAATAACGTATGGCCAGTTTCCCTCGTTATTGCATCGAAATTTATTGCTACCGTGGAAATATTTGCATCGAGATTGCAAAGGATTTTGAGTTCTGAACCGCTTGTTGTAGATTCTGAACTTAGTTAACCTAGGTATAGCGCTAAGACTGGAGGTGATCCAGTCTTCTTATCATATCATTTCAAACCAGTGTGGTGAAAGATATACAGTGCATCTCAGAAGCTCCTTTCTTGCACTTCAATTCCAGCAACTTCAATACCTTTCACCCAACCCAACTAAAATATGTATTACCAAATTAGTTATATACAAACTTACTTTTAACTAATATTACAAATGCGAAAGATTCTGCGGATTTTTTAGATGTTTATAATAATAATAATAATCATCTGGCCCCAAAGTAAGCAGAGCTTGTGTTATGGGTATCACATGACTGACATACTACTTTTTTGTTGTAACATACATATTATAAAGGGTTTTTCATTAAGCGTGTCCTATCTTTAAATTTAAATAAAACAAAGTGTGTGTGATATATTATCGAAATTATTTATTTATTTGAAAGATGTAGTGATGCCATTATGTGTGGAATATGACATCATTCAAATGTCCGCCACGGCTTCTCTGGGTGGAGCGCATGCGAGATATCCAATTTTCCATGACTTTTGCGCATAAATCAGGCTGAATTTGACTTATGGCTTAGGTTATGTTGGCTTTGAGGGCCGCTGTGATTTGTGGTTTATTCACATAGACCTGCGACTTAAGAAAACCCCACAAGAAAAAGTCTAGCGGGGTTAAGTCACAAGATCTCGGTGGCCAGTTCACATCAGCTCCACGTGAGATGACCATGCCCTCAAATCTCTCATGCAGAATATTCAATGTGGCATGAGCTGTGTGGCACGTAGCGCCGTCTTGTTGAAACCACATGTCGTTGGTGTTCAGATGATCCATGATCTCAAAGAAATATGGCCCGATGACGCCGCCATCCCAAAACCCACACCAAACTGTAACTTTTTCGGGATGCATTGGACGCTCTTGGATCTCATGTGGATTGGTATCGTCCCAAATTCGACAATTTTGTTTGTTTACGTACCCATTCATCCAGAAATGGGCCTCATCGCTGAAGATAATTTTTCTGTGAAAATTACGGTCAGTTGCTAACTGCTCCAGTGCCCATTCAGCGAACACACGTCGTTGTCTATGGTCGTTTACCTTCAATTCTTGGGTGCAGGCCCAAGTCACGACGCAAAATTCGCCAAGTTGTGGTCTGTGAAAGGCCGAGTTCTTGTGTGCGACGCGAAATCGACTGCCTCGGATTCTCCTGCACACTCTCATGGACAGCGGCGATGTTTTCGGCAGACCTTGCGTTTCGTTGACGTACGGGTGTTGGTCGATCATTTACCGAACCAGTGGACTCAAATTTATCCACCACACGACCAATATTCCTCTCGGTAGGACGATTATGGCGACCGTAAAATGGGCGAAGCGCGCGGTGCGTTGCCCGAACAGAACACTCATTTTGATAAAACAATTTTATCATTAGCACGTGTTGTTGAATGCTATAGCTATCCATGATGATTTGGCAAAACAGAATGAATAAATTACAACCAATTTGACTGATGTAGCTTCAACAAGATGGCCGCTACCAACTGTCAAAGTTCGGACGTGCCTATTGGAAGACCTTATACATATTCTAAATTCGATAGATTGCTAGGATGCTTGGCCGTTTGATCTATCATTGTGTTATGTTTAAAAAAAAAAGTATTTAAACTTATCTTTATCTTATATTATCAACTTTCACGCGTCCGAAGCCGCTAGCAGAAGCTTGTGTTTTAATAAAACAATCTGATCATACGCTTATTTTTCAGCTAGACGTAATTGGTCCGGCCAAATTAGATTCACGAATAAAGCGCTTGCGATTTGCATTAATTTTCCAATCTACTCGTGCGGACTGAGGAAAAATGTGGTAAAACATAAAATACTATGTACTATGTACATGGTATTTTACATGGCAACAGAGAAACGTACATTTTAATGAAAGTATTTACATAGTTTTACGGGTACATGAATAATAAAATACTGTAGCAAGAAAGTACTTTATTTTTGTATTACAAGCTTTCAATGCGCTGACTCGGCACGTCTTAGGTTATGATTTAGAGATGTAAACTCACTCTGTGTTTACGCTTCGTTCACGTCTATGAATGTTATCCTATGGGTACGAAGAATTTTACACTGAGATGCGGTCTTGTCTTGAAGTACGAAAATACCGGTACGGAAAAGTTGAGAATCGGTAGGATAGCGTGGTATGGGCATATATGGAAAGATGAATGTGAATTGACGAGAAGAATGTTTAGTATAAATGTGGAGGTATTATAAGGCAAGTGGTAGACCAAAGAAAAGATAGACGGATTGTCTGGCATACTGCACTGACGGTTGATAGAGCAATACATTGTGCCAGAAAAGTATTCGACGTAAAGTTGGAGAAAGGCAGGGATAAGGTGATGATGCCGTTTGCCTGGTCTTAAGTTTCTTCGTGCGTTGTGCTCTTTCTTTATTAAAACATATGTTTTTTTGCAGCCGGTGGCCGAAGAGCCTTTCCGATTCGCGATGGAGCTCGATGACCTTCCGAAGGAGACCCTCAAGAAGTACATATTCGACGAAACATACCTGTTCAAGCAGATGAATGAAGATGCGTAGATTGCCTGGTAAAGTTACATCCTGTCGTCGGTACTATAGACTTTAATTCAAACTACGCACATGCGAGAGAAAACTTTATAATTAAAAAAAATATATAAACTTTGTCTCTGATTAAAATATCGAAGGTTTTGTTTTTACGCATTTCAATATAGCTTGATATTTCTTGAATTTTAATATTACATAAAGGCATTTTTTCAATCAATAGTATTATTGCAACTGGAACCAGTTGACAAGATGTGTTTCTTTAGACTATATGTATTTGATATTACGTACGTTCGGTGTCTATTCATATAACTGTATGTGTTACAACACCACAAAATAACGTCACAGGGAAATTACAATACGAGGAAATATTGCCACCAAAAGTACAAAACCTTACCAATTAAAATCAACCACACAATGCCATATAGGTAATGATGACGTTTCAGTTTACAAATCTGATATAGATGTTGTATTCTTCTGTTTTCACAATATCAAGAAAAATCTGTATCCATTTGATCCAGATTTTCAATCGCATGCGAATAAAACGAATCAAATCAATCTGTTAAACAGCGCCATCTCATGTATAATATAATATTGAAATGCCATATTGCGTCAAACAGGGATTTAAATTCAACGAGATTTAAAAAAATGTCCCAAGCGCAAACGGCGATGTCTGCTCACATGTGCGTGGTCTGAAATGTTTTTACCGCGAGGTTCGTGTGTTTACTCATGCCACTGACGTTATTGTTACGCCAAAGCAACTCCTTATCCCATTGCATTATCTAATCGCCATTACTCAAGCGCTTAACCAGAATATCGAACGATGTCTCGACGCTGCGCTATAACAGGAAAAATAATGGGGAAAACGCACGGAGCTCGCGTGCTATGACGTAATCTATGTAAAACTTGTCGAAGTGAATAAAGAGTATCCATTAAAGTGGAGACGCCTTTGTTTACGGAGATTTGCGGTTATTCGCGAATATTGTTGGGAGGTATTTTTCGGTTAAAGAAACCAACTCGTTAACCATTATGTTGTATTATTAAAGTATTCGACTATTAAGACCCGTTGCATTTTGAGATCGCCGCTCGTTATTTTATTGCCATAAAATCGCAACAGACCCTTTGCGGCTGTAGACAATTTATCAATGGAAGAGAAAGTGTAATTGTTTGAGTGACTCTTTGGTCTTCTCAGCTCCAGGTTATTGACAGCGCATGTGATAAAGAAAACCAGTGCCGCGACGAACGAAATGAGGTAAGGGAGCGCTATTGAAAGTCGCTGAGCCGTGCTTTCGGAGCTATCTACTAATGTCTTGAATGTCGTGTCAAGCTCCGGTTGACGGCGGCAATAGAGTAGGTATTCTTTTGTGTATCGTCGAACAATGCATAATAATGGACTCTAAAAAATACTGCCAAAACGAGTAGTATTATAATATTATTCAACTCGTTTGTGTATCAAAATTACTTAGTTTTATCAGATTTTGGCGGAAGAAACGGTATGACTGGATCGCAATGTAGAAAAGCATACCCGTAGTTACTCGTAGCGTCATAGATAGGACTTTTCAGAAATTTATAAACGTTAATACCTAGTCTTACAGTCTATTAAGATGTTTGAAGTGTTCGTCGACGTATGAAGATCTACAATAGTGGGTATTTTACAGTATTACAAGGCGAATTCAAATCGTAGTGTGATCTCGATTCGATGTTGTTTTTAAATGGGTTTTGGGAAATAACATCGGAGTTTGAACTTTGAGGGTTAAGCTGTAGTTGATGTTCTTATGAGTACTTTTTGATGTATAACGTGAGAGCACATTTGAAATGCGTTTACATTGTTCGTTTGTTTAACTGCCGGTGCTTATACTTATTATCCAAAAACAACACTACCCAAGGTTGTAGGAAAACATAAGATTTATATATTCAAAGTTAATTTAAAAGCTTTTGTTTGTTAAAATACATATGATTTGGCTTAATGCCTTTGTAACGCGTGAGTTGGAATATGTTTTCAGCTTTTATAAACTGAGTATGAAAGTTGCTGCATTCGTTTACACTGAACTCACGTCACTCCTGCATATTAAAATAAAGCTGTATATAAGCATCTGCGGTTAAACGTAACGCGTCTTAAAGTAAAGCTACGAAGGTGTAAATATTTTACATTACCTACGAATAAATGTGTTTGAAGTGTCACCGTGTAATAATATCGAGCACTGCTAACTTTTATTCAATAATTCTGATGTGATCTAAATTACGAATAAATGTATTTTGCGTGTGGCGCGAGTTGTTCGTTGAAAAACTTTGACGTTTTTTTGATGTTTCTTAAAATTTTTCGTCTTCCTTGTATTTTCATGTTGGCGCACAAGAAAACTTTAGAATAGTTCGTCATATCAGATATTATTGTTTGTTTTGTGCGATTAGTCGTATCAAGTTTTTCAACGAACTAGATAAGGGTAACAGAGAATTGTCGTGATACGATAGAGGACAAGACAGGCAGAGTCGCCGATATAATCTGTTGTTACACTTCATAATTGACTATAAGATGTTGTTGAAATGATTTAAGCCCACGTTTCCATACTGTGATTCTCACATAACATACAGAGTGCTAAAAACTATGAGAAAACTGCCAACGGTATTTACAGTCCTTTATTTTCTCGCTCTTTGATCTACCTACAGCTATCATGTTAACTCTATTGTATGCGCCGCCCGTCTAATCTTACCTAAGGCTTGCGATATTGCCTTTCAGTATTGTTGATTTCTTTTATACTATAAATACCTACCGACATCGAGAAAGGATTGAGCTCATGAGCAAGTTTCAGCACGACGCGACGCTGCCAATATCACGAGCGTATTTTGTATGGGATGTTAGCCGAATTCCGCAATGTAGGAATGCAATGCAGAAACATGTTATAAAAGGACTCGTAAATTATTGAAATTGAATAGTTATTGCGATGGGTTAGTAATATGTTTTCAAAGATTTTTTCGCACTCTGTATTCGGGCAATCGTTACTGTATTTCTATACTTACTAAGACTTGAATAAAGTTGTTTGTTGAAAGTATTTAGGGAGGATTTTAGAAATTAAATATTTGTCATTGTATATTTTAACGCAGTACATTGTTTGTCTTACATTTAGTTGGCAACAGGAAAGGCCTTTGTATATTATTAAAATACGTTTAATTCATAACTAATTGTACCAGTTATTTGAATAATAAGAACAAATTTCATCTCTGAAATAATATATGTTACGTCCTTACCAACATTTTAAAAATGACGTTTCATATTGTGGTACAATTATTTCTGCGATGAAATAAACGAGTTTAAAACAAAATGTGGTGAATGTTTCGCCAAATAAGTACGACTATTTTCAGGAAATTCCAACGATTGTGAAAATGTTCAATTATGATGGGCCCTTGGGTAAAAATGTGCTACCTGCATTGCATGTATCTATACTTGCTTGCTACACTTTGAATGCAAGCGAATCTGAAACACGATTTCTGCTTAATTTTAGGCAGAACGTTCAAATCTCGCGTTTCTATATAGTCCTCTGTAATAAATAATTAATAAGCTGAAATACAGTGTGTTAGTTGAAACTCGTTTATTTCAGTAAAGCATTTCTGTCTACTAAATTATTCTATAAGTGTTCAATTTATTAGTACTTATTACTTACTTATTTATAAAATATGTTGAACATCATTCGTTATTTCATCGACATTTAAAGGTTTTAATCAGAAATTCGCTTATCATCCTGGGGGCCTACTCTTCAAATCGATTAACGATATATCGAGACAAATCCTACTCTTAGCTACATCGTTACGACTCGTTTTAGCAGTGGAACGACCGACATTACTTTGACGATCGATACCGTAATCCTCCATAACAGACGATACAATAATTTGGATTTGTCAACTGTCATTTCGATTGAATTCGACGAACATTTCAACGATAGTGTTCCGATATATCAAAATCGGTTTGCCGAATAGAGGCCCTGGTATAGTTACATTTATAGTTTATTAATCCAGACCCTACTCCTTTATATATAGATTTTAATAGAATTACTTTAAAAACTACTTCAAGAGTCACTTCAACTAAAAATAATAATCTTGTTGCGCCTACGCGGACGATAATTTAATGATTAATTATATGACCATGATAATATTGATGTTCTATCAATGATTATCATGAAAAACCATCTAGTATTTTTATAGAAACATTTTTCCTGTTTTACCATTTTCAGAAATGGCAACACTTAAAACATTAAGTTCGGTAAGATAATACGGAAAAACACAATAATATATAATTCAACAAAATCTTGTGTCGTATCGGTAAATTCAGAATGTCAGCGAATCTTGTTAAACTTACCTACTTTAAACTCAGACATTCACATAAGCTTATATAAAAAGATATTAACATGTTTTATTGCTGACAAGCAACTGTCTGAACTAAATTTCATTGAAAATATTCAGCAATTCAATGTTAAAATCTGTTGTTATTCAATTAAATAAATTTCTTAATAATCATTAATATGATAATACTCTTCATTTCATAAATCCAAATCATAACTTCAGATCAATTAACGATGTTCTCTTGAGCCAAATTCCAACAATGAGCTGGATTCTGTTAATTAAACCGAGGTTTCTGACGTGTATAACTCAACTTACGATATAAACTAAAGTAAAGGTGGATTTACACGATACTAGTTAGTTGTGTCGAGTCCAAACTATTTGAATAAAACCGAATGACCGGTCGAATTTGAACTCGCGATCGTAGTTTACTTGTATCATGTAAAGTAAACCCAAGAGTACGAAACAGTAGGGCTCTTTCGTAACACCACTTCTAAGTATTTATTGTTAATATATGAGTGTTGCCATATTCTCTTTAAGTCATTATGTACAAATTGGATATTGTAAGATCATTTGTTATCTGTCAACAGTTGAATATTACGAAAATAAATCAAATCGAAAAATGTTGTTGTCTTATTCTTTACCTCCTTACAGCTCCTTATATGATAATATAAATTAGGATTAACATTGTGCAATGACCCATAGATGCATTTAGTTCAATCTCAGTGGATCTATTGTCCAGATCCATAGTGGATCTAGTGAGATATTTTTTTCTCTGTAGATCGGTTTGGATCTGATAAGAATTTTTATTGCAAACCACTCGGTTAGGTTATGTTAGAGTATAGAAAACAACGCGCAAGGCGAGCGAGCGAAGCGAGCGTGCCGCCGGAGCGCCAGAAGAATATACTTAGTTCGTCTGTCATTACCTCCAGTTGCTAACCTGTCCAGATTTATCATTATAATCATTAGAACCAATTAATTTTAAAAATAGATTAACAATAAAAATTATCATCAGATCCAAATTATTGGCTCAAATTTCATTCAATGAAGTCGGTTTTCTTTTTATATTTGTATTGAATTTATTTGTCAAGGGACAGCTAAAAAGCGAAATATCTCTTCTCCCAATTATTATTGTATGTTTTATTGTCTTGTAATGATTATTGTTAGGTTCTCTAGTAGGTATATATATATATAATTTATTTGTTAAGCGATAGCTACAAAAGCGAACTATCTTTCTACTCCCAATTATTATTGTATGTTTTATTGTCTTGTAATGATTATTGTTAGATTCTCTAGTAGGTATATATATTATTATTTATATGGGAATACGAACTGGAGACTCACCAAGGAGGCATCTAAAGATTTGATTTTGTAATGTAGGTACCTACTTACTACTTCTTACTATACTACTTGAATTTAATTGTTATGCTATTATAGGAATATGTACCTAACTACTAAAGGGTGGGTTTTCTAATGTAGGTACATCTACATCGTTACTATCCTTGAATTTAATTGTTAAGTTTTTACAGGTACTAGGAACACAGAACAGCGTTGGAGTCACAAAAAGGTTAGAATTAATAAATTTATTGAATGTAAGTAGGTGGCTACGTCCTGGCTGACGAATTGGCACCTAAATTCACCTAGCCTGTCGTAAGTGAGGCAAACATTTTGTAATTTATGGAATTGAAACGAGGTGATTACATAATCTCATTTGATATATTCAATCTGCATAACTTTGCCAGGAAAATAAAACGAATCCCTCGTTTAATGGATCCACGTTTCTAGCGATCAGTTTTATTGCGGGGAATAATATTGGTTTTAAACTAGCAAATGCTTTTAAATTAATTGCTTGCTGCCCGTCGCGTCGGGACTCTGAGTAATCGACGGCTCGGGCCTATTCAATAACGGATATTTATTCATATTTATAAAATGAAAATAAATCAATCATGCTTCTACTTCTTTTCGGTTAAGGATCTTCGCATCTGTGTGCAAAGATCTGGCTACATTTACAAATACTATCTAATGTAATGTCTAATCGATCGCGCAAAAGATAAGCATAAAACGTGACGTTGTCGAAATTGTTGTCCGATTCCTTCAACTGGCCTGACAGCTCAGTAGGGAGGAACTCTACCTTCTGCGCTGTAGGTTGAGGGTATGATCCTAGGAAAAACATTTGTGAGATAAACACACGTGTTGGTTCTGTGTCTAGGTGTTATCTATACCTATAAAAGAGCTTAACCTGACTGACTGACTGATTCATCATCGCCGAGCCGAAACCGCTGAAACTAGAAAGCTGAAATTTGGAAGGTAGCTTCCTTTTACAGCAAAGGCGGGATTTTTAGAAATTCAACCCCTAAGAAAATAGGTGAAAACGAATCTATGAAACTTTTTAGTGCGTGGTGCGATTTGCTTGAAACTTGATATGAATAAATAAAATGCAAAATAAATGGACCCGTGTTTCAGGATTTTTCAAAATAACCCTAACAAAGGAGTAAAATGAGATGTCAAAGTTTGAATGCGAACTTTTTAACGGGTGGTGTAATATCTTAGAAACTTGGGTTGGATACATAAAATACAAAATAAATGGACACGTGTTTCAGGATTTTCATAATAGCCTTCATAAAGGAGTAAAATGGGGTGTGTATGTTGAATGGAAACATTTTAATGGGTGGTGGGTGTGATTGGCTTGAAACTTATCAGTAAAATTTGACAAGGAGATAAAAAGCATCCATTAAAGCTACAATTCCTATTAAAAAAACATGCGGACGAAGTGGCGAGCAACAGCTAGTGAAGTATATTATATATGTCAACCGGAACAAAAGGTTGGTTACTTTCTCCAGCCTGGAGACCCTGTCTGCACGGAACGTATTATGGTAACGATGTGGAGCCTGTTAGTGATAGTGTCAGTGCTGTATGTTGGACGGTTCCGAATGTTGAGGGCACGAGTGGTGAAATCGAAAACCAGCACCAAATTTGCTACCGCCTGCCGTGACAACATTTCCCCTCTACCTACACGTACGACCCGCGCCCGAGATACGTTACCCGCAGTGCAAACCGTGAACTCTAGCGGCAAAGAGCGGACCGCGGATCAAACTCACCCTGATGAAGATTCTCTAGATGAATCGAAACAGTGTCTGTGTCTCCATCGGCAAAATATATTAAGTATACTATCAGTCATCTGTTCATCATAATACAAGGTACGAGTATGCTTATTTTGGAGCTACATAGATTGTGTCGTGTGCATTGCACTGCGGGTGACGTATCTCGTGCGCGGGTCGTGCGTGTCTACTAATATTTTATTTGATTTATTGGTGGTTCCTTCCAAAAAGGCCACTAATTTTGCTTGTGTTAAATGTACAGTTTCACAGAAGTAACGTCACAACCACAGTCGTATGATGCCATTCGTCATTTGTTATTTTATAAAAATAGATAATCTTTTGTATAAAATGACTAAGCTGATTAATTTTAACGAATTAATTTTTGACGAACTCTGTGGCGCAGTCGGCTAAGGTCCGCCTGAGACGTAGAAGGTTGCGGGTTCGATACCCGCCGCTAGACAATGTGTTTCTATGTTTAATATGTAGATATGTATTTACGAAAAAAAAAAAAAAAAAAAAAGGTATTTAAGTAGTTCATCAGACATGGGGTACCCATAACAAAAGCTCTGCTTATTTTGGGGCCAGATGATGCTGTGTGATATGTCCGAAATAAAAATAAAAAATTTTTGGGCGAATCATAAAGAAACAGTACTTTTATTCCAATAACCTTCGCATATTTTTCACATATAGTTATTATGGGAAAAATTAGTAATTAAACCCGAAATAACTATAACTACATAAATCAATCTATAAATAAATCATATAAATCTATCATAAATAATCATATAAATTTATCTGATTTATAGAGTTATAAAGTGTAACTACGGGTACATAAATATGTATAATTTTAATATGCGAACATTTGATGATGCTTCGTCTGCATTACCTGCCATTGTTTTTCCGGTTATAGCTTGGTATAGGTGTTGTAGGCAGCGGCGGCCTTATCCATTGCGAGGCTCCGGGCGGCAGGTCTTTGCGAGGCCCTTTATCCTACGGAAAAGTACCTATGTGATGCGAAAGTAGGTCTGGTTGTTTGGTAGGTATTCGTTATGTTGGACGAGAAATGCTAAAGTTATACAAATAAATAAAATTTGAGTTTTAAAATATTTTACTTACATTAAAAGATTTACTTAATCTTTAATTATAGCACAATAATCTAAAGAATGAGCTACGTCATTTTCGATTGCAAGAATAGCAAGGGCTGAAAGCCGATCCTGTGTCATCGAATTCCTCAAATATGTTTTTATAATTTTAAGCCTCGAAAAACTCCTTTCAGCAGATGCAACCGTAACAGGTGTGGTGGCAATAATTCTCAGAACTATCTCGATAGGGTAAACTTTAGTTATTTTTTTTTCTATTATGTATTTCAGCACCGAGATAATGTCATTGTTTCCTTCATACACACGGATGAACATATTCAGTTCTTCGTACAATTCATGTCCATCAACATCACATGATTCTCCTACTGTCATAGATATTTGCAAGTCGCTGCATTGCTTCAAAAGTTCACTATCACTAATTTCCTTTAATCTTTTTATATTATACATGAAACCAAATATGCTCTCATGGTGTTTAAGTGCCTCAAACCTAGGATGGCAGCTTGCGCGCACATTGACGACAATAACATAATAGTTTATTTTGAAAATCTCTTCCGCATTCAATTCATGAGCTTCATCTTCCCTTTCATAATCAAAATGCCTTTTTTACGTCGTCTTCTGACTTCTTTAAACTGTCAATATAATTTTCCTTGGCTATTTCTCTCGCTGTTACAAGGGATGACTGAAAACCATTTTCTCGATAATTATCGAGCCAATTTGTTAATGCGTCTAGGTATTGTATAGCCACATCTAAGTGCATGTTTTCGCTTTGCCACATTTTACTGATAACATTTATCTTTGTAAGAATGTCATACTATATGACAAGTGAAACTACAAATTCGTAGGTAGTTATTTCCTTTTCTATTTTTCACTGACCAACTGACAATCTGTTGTATTTTCTGCTAAGTCCTTTAAAGCATCACATATATCGCTTAGTTGGTATTTAACGGCCTTCACCGATGCTACCCTGCGCTCCTATCTAGTTTCAGAAAGGAGCAGAACATTATGTCCCGACTCCCGAGTCACAGACTATATAATACTATACTAGTCCCGAGTGCTATGCGTTTAAAAAACCGATCTTCAAGTGTTTCGAGGAGCGATATTTAAGTCAAAATGAATTTATCAATTATGATTTGAATGAATGAATTAGTTAATTAACTTTATTTTAATTTACCGTTATGTTATAACCTTAATAAATAATTAAGAATCAAAATCAAAAGTTTTAAATATAAAAAAATATACATAGTTAAAAAAAATCTGTATTTTTTTTAAATATGCTTGACGCGAGGCCCCTGCAAGAGCGAAGCCCCGGGCGATTGCCCTGTTCGCCACCCCCTAAGGCCGCCGCTGTGTGCCGCTGTATTTGACATTAAAGTGGTTCGTCACGGGTAGGGGGAATTTTGCAAAATTGCTCGTACCGAAACAGCCTTATTTAAAAACGACTCTGAACTTCCTGTCAAAAGTTAATCAGTGTTTAACATACGATCTCTCTTTGTAATATAGTGACAAATAGTGACAAGGAGAATCTTTAGCAGTGTTTAGGCAAGTGTTCAAGTTGAGAGGTGTTTATAAGTAAGGTCGAATATGTTTAGCGAAGTTATCTATTATTATTATTATACCTATAAAAGAGCTTAACCTGACTGACTGATTCATCATCGCCGAGCCGAAACCGCTGAAGCTAGAAAGCTGAAATGTGGAAGGTAGCTTCCTTTTATAGCAAAACTCACAAAGGCGGGATTTTTTGAAATTCAACCCCTAAGATGGTGAAAAGGGGTGAAAACGACTGTATGAAACTTTTTAACGCGTGGTGCGATTTGCTTGAAATTTGATTTGAATAATTAAAATGCAAAATAAATGGACACCTTTACAAAGGGGTAAAATGGGGTGTCAAAGTTTGTATGGGAACTTATTAACGAGTGATGTGATTTCTTAAAAAATTGGTTTGGATACTTAAAATGCGGGTGAATAGGGGTGAAAACGAATGTATGAAACTTTTTAACGTGTGGTGCAATTTGCTTGAAACTTGATATTAATAATACTATAATATAAACTCGATGGTTTCTCGAAAAAACGCGAGGGAGAAGTCGCGAAGGTTCCAGCTAGTAATCTTATTTATAGTTATCTACCCTTATGTTTTCAGAAAAAATGGAGAACCATGACTTGTGATTTACATTTAATGTAATTAAACCTACCGATGTGTTTTAAGTCAGAGCTGTTGTTTTGGTATTAAAGAACAGAAAACCTCGCTTTTGCATATTGTCATTTTAAAAGCGGTTGCTCGTTTTATTCTCGTTCAAACTCGGAGCTGCTGATCAGACTAAAAAATAACAATAAATAATTAGGTTTGACAGTTGATTAAATGTCAGAACGAGTAATATAGTTGCAATGCAATACAATTACAAATGTTTATTTCGTTTCCAAAAATACATAAATTAAAACAATGATAAAACCTCCTTTTAAGTAAAGAATACTTGTCATAGGAGATTTTGCTCTTGCCTTGGTTCATTTAACGAATCTTTGAGGTGATAACATCATTAAACATTTGAAAGTTATGTACAGGTAGGCTTTAATTTTAAACACAACAAAGTATAGCGTAACGTGTTTTTGTTGTTTTAAGTGTCTTTGTGTGTGTGATGTGTGTGTGAGTGTGTGTTTATGTGCATGTGTGTGTCAGAGAAATCGTGAAGGTGTGTGTGCTTGCCTAGTGGGTAAAGTGAAATGTGAGTATAGGTGAATGTGTGAGTATGGGTGTTGTGTTAGATGCCAATATTAGATTATTAAAGTACTTATATAATTTATATAATGACTTCGAGAAGTGCTTCAGCATCATCGTAGCTTAGAGACATTAGCCATTTGGTCAAATTGATTTTACAGTTGTAATTATTCAGTGGGTATATATTCAAATGCTTGTTTATTTTATTGTATAGTAGAGCAGACTGTCTAAAATATTGTCGTGTTGCATATTCGATTATATTTTTTATTCGATTATATCTATTACAATATCTTTTCTTCTTCTATTTGTTTTAGCAAAGTTATATTCAAGTGTTTTATGTAGTTTAAGTATAGAATTTAGAATGTACAATTTGCGTACAGAAAGTATATTCTATTCTAAATACAAAATTTCAGTAGGGTACCTATATGGTTTAAAAAAACATAACCTTTAGTAAAAATCTTTGCGCTCTTTCCAGGTCTATGAAATGTGTTTTGGTAGCCCCTCCCCAAATAGGAATACAATAGCCAAGTGTTGATTGTACTAGGGTAACGTATATTTGTTTAAGAAGGGTGTGAGGTGCAACGTGTCTAAGGTTTTTAAAAATCCACATGAGTTTTCTAGTTCGGCACATAAGTTTTTCTAACTGCGCATGCCAGGATAGGCGTTGGTCTATGATGACTCCGAGATACTTTGTATTTTCTGTTTTGTTGATTATTGCACAGTTACAAGACAGATTATTAAAGCCACATTCATGTATTTTAATATTAAAAGCAGGATCAGGTTGAGTTCGATTGTACATCGTGAAACAAATATAGTTGGTTTTAGCTATATTAAGGGTAAGAAGATTCTTTTTTAGTCAGATATATATCTTTGCGAGGCCTTTCTCTGCTTTATTTTTAACTTCACACCAAGAGTTGCCAGAGAATACGATGGCCGTATCGTCTGCATACGAAAAGATATGTCCATCCTCAATAGTCATGTTACACAGGTCATTGATATACGTTAAAAACAAAGTTGGACCTAGTACGCTTCCTTGCGGGACACCATATGTAACAGAGACATCCTCACTAACAACTTTCCCAATCCGGACTCTTTGTGTACGGTTATGAAGGTAGTCTGTTAGTTGAGCCAGTGCCGGGCCTCTGATGCCAAGGAGTGCCAGTTTTTGCAGAAGAATGGGGACGGATACGGTATCAAAAGCTTTTTGAAATCTAAGAATATAGTTATACATTTTTGTCCTCTATCAACCTCTTTTACAACAATAGTACTTAAAGCTGTAACAGCGTCTTCGGTTGAAATAACTTGACTGAAACCAAACTGTGATTTAGAAATATGGTTGTATTTCTTAAAATAATTTAGTAGTCTATTATTTATAAGTTTTTCCACAACTTTTGAGATTGAGGGTAAAACTGAGATCGGTCTGTAATTATTAACGTCATCCCCGTCCCCACCCTTGTGCACAGGTGTTATAATTGACTGTTTGAGCGCACAAGGAAAAACTCCTGTATTAAAGCATAAATTTACTAAGTGGCAGATAGATGCAATTAAAATATGTTCAGCCGATTTCAAAAACGAAGTAGAGATATTGTCCCATCCGGGGGCACATTCAATGTGATTCAAAGTCTTAAACTTTGAATCACATTGAACACTTCATTGTGATCCGTATCAAGTAGGACAAAAGATGAATCTTGGTTGATAAAAGGAGCCACGCACATGCTAGAATTATCGTGTAATGTGGTTTGTATTAAAATGCTTTCTGCCAGAGCTTGTCCAACGTCTGCGAAGAATTTATTAACACGGTTAATTGATTGAATCGAAGTTGTTTCTAAGCTAAGAAATTTAGTGTTTGATGATTTTGTACTTTTGTAATGTGTTATGTCATTAATAGTGTTCCAGAGGGCTTTGCTGTTTTGTGTAGTTTTAGATAATTGTTCCCTTTCATACTTTATTTTTAGTTTTTTGATAAGGTGCTAAACGTAATTTTAAGTATGACATCATCAGGAGCTGTACGTAATTTTAACTGCATGCTTTACATGCAATTAAAACTACGTAAAGTTTACACAAGATATTAGGATCATTTAGTTGTAGAAGGTCTATAACGTTTAATTCAAGATCCTGCATCGCTTTTTCATAATTTATTATGGCTTTAGTTGTTATAGTGCACGTCACGCTAGAGACTCTAGAGAGGTTAAGTAGTGAGTGGCGGTGATCAGTCGTAGAGGTGTGGAAAACTGCAATCGTCGCAATGGTTTTAGTTTTATTAAGTTTGATTATAAAGTGATCAAGACAACTTCTTTCTCTGGTAGGTATGTAGTGGCCAGGAAGAAGACCATGCGTTGACAAAACATTTAGATAATGAAGTCTGTTATTTCTTTCATTGCTGCGCTCCTCTACCTTAGCTATAATATTAATATTAATATCTCCTACAATAACGATTTTCTCAAAAGTTTTTAATGTTTCTAGGTTCTAGGATTGTTCAATGAATTTATAAAGGTTTCAGCATTACTCGTGGAAGGTGATCTGTAGATGGATAAGATGTTATAAATATTGATTTGTAAACATGATGCATGCTCTAATATTACTTCTACAACACGAAAATTGTTGTTATTCTTTATATAAACGGTAACTCCATCACATTGATTAAGATGACTACTTGTTGTAAATGAAATATAGTTAGTTAGGTAGGGTGTGGGTTTCGATGCATTGAGTCTGCATTCTGTAAGTACAATAACGTCTACTTCGAAGAAAAGTTCAGCTAGTGATATTTGCAAGTCATTAAAGTTACGATATATGCTTCGTATGTTCTGCGTGACTATTGAAAAGTCAGAAATGTTTCTGTGAATTTTGTGCGGGAGATCTTCAATTTTACATTCAAAGGAGCTTGCGATTTCTGTATTGTCTAATTTGTTAATTATTTCAAAGGACTTATCCATCATGAAGAATACTAGAGAATGTGGTCGTTTTATCAACATCAGAAGCTTTGATAACAAATTTCAAAACAGGTGCATAAACAAGTGCATAGTGTGAATGTCTTTGTGTAAGTGTGTTGGTAGTGCAATAGTGTAGTGTGTTTAGTGCAGTATGTGTACATGTTATGAGAAATATAAAAAATATATAAGTTAAACTAGAAAGGCAGACTTGATGTCCCGACGATACCAGTAGTGGATATAGTCATGAGGCCTGCAATAATCCGGTCACCTGGATTTCACTACTGATTGTTATTATAGGTGCGTTTTCATAATTTCTTACATAGACTCGTCCGTATGAGGTCCAGCAGAATTGGTAGTTTTTAGATTTTGCAAGGTCTCTTGCGAGGTAGTAAAGTCGGGATAATAATAATAATAATATAATAATAATTCCCTGCTAATAATTGCCGGGATCCCTTTACGATGAGCTGTTCAGAGACGAAAATGGGTGTTTCTTCGTCTTTCGTGAAGCCCAGATGTTTAGCCCGAAGTTTGCTCTTGTTCTTCACGTTGAAAGACTTACTCTTCTTCAAGACATCGGTCTTCAGTATAGTAGACGAGAGCTCAACGATAATCGGTGCGTTTTGTCCCTCATTTTTCCCCCTTACTCTGAATATGTCGTTGATATCCCGACTGTTAATGTTGCAGTCGACGGATTTTCCTAAGCGCACTACCATATTTACCATATCTTCCTTTGACTCATTCTTATTCTTCGGCACATTCTTTAATTCTATGCTGTTTTTCCTGTCAGCTCTTTGAATATCTTCTATTTTATTCTCTAAAATAGAGATAAATTCGCAGTCCTTCGTCTTTTTTTGTTCTAACATAGCAACTCTTTTTGTCAATTCTTCATTCTTGTTTATCAACAGGGCAATAGTACTTTCTATGTTCTGGTTGGTTTTTTGTATATCAACAAGGGTAGGAGAGAATAATTTCTTGAGCTCCTTTTCTTGTTCAGCCATCAGGGCTCCCATCATTGTCTTCATCTCAGCCTTAAAATCCATGAAGTCTGAATGCCATTCATTTTGTCTTTTATTTCCCTGAGGAGTGGTCTCGTTCCTTTTACACGCTTTATCCGGGTTACTCTCGCTAGATGATTTTTCAGTCAACCTTCTATCAATCAAATATTTATCCATCATTGCAAGATATTCTACTCGTGTTTATGACCTTTACGCAGTGCAGAGCAGTGAAATAATACGCCACGAACAGTAGCGCAGTGACGAGTGCCGCGTAGCAGATCGTAGCCACTCCGTAGCACGTTGCTAGTTTCGTAGCAAGCACGCTTCTGGTATTCGTAGCACTCGAGTTAGATTGCGTAGGTTCATTTCGTCGAGGCTGCTCACTGTACCTTTGGCGAAGTTGGTACACGCATAGGCTGAGCCGCCAGCTGACGCCGGATCGAGCCCGGAGAAAAATGCAAAAAGTGGCGCTCACAAAAATGCAAAAAGTGGCGCTCACCTACTCCGGCACACACGACGTGAGGCGCGTTCACTGGAGTATCCGAGGGGCAGCCTCAAAACAAGCGCAGTCCTATCTAGCTGGGGCGCAGTCCTAGCTTGATGCAATTATTGCGGAAATAAATCGACACACATCGGTTCAGTGCGAAAGCATAGAGGCAAGAGGAGTTGCGCCAGCTTAAAAGTGATTAAAAGTGAACTAAACTATGTTTTCCAGACAACTCTTTGTGCCTAGGTATAGCTATTAGAGCTTACAAATCGTGCGTTTGTCATTAAGTTTGGTGATGCAGATGAGGGAGATGAGATTTTACCTCATCTAAAAATATGCGTACCGCGCTAAAAGAAGTTTTCACTTCAAAAAACAGTGACATTTTATATCCTTTACTAAATCCCGCTTCGGTTTCGCACGGGTGAATTATACACCTAAACATTCCTTGACCATTGTTAAAAACCGCATGAAAATCCGTTTGGTAGTTTTTGAGTTCACACAGACGTGGCGTATAATATGTACTGATAAAGTATCGAAATACTTAGTAATATAGCAGTAAGTACTACCTTTTATCTTATATTTACTTAACTGTTTTTAATTTAATATATTTGCCTCGAGCTTCTTTGTTCTAGAGAATCTAACTCTAAAGCAGAAGTTACTTAAGTATTTTATTTTGCAAATTATAAACTTCAAAGGTATCAAAAGACGGCGAAGAGCTGTGAACAACCTCTGGGATCCTTCACTCTTCCATCGCTATTCGTGCACGTACAGTAATAAGTTTCTGTTCTTAGTAAAATAAAGATCTGCTTTGGCTAAGGCGATTAATATATTTAGTTAGGTAAACATAACTAGGTACTTAATAAATATTTTCCACTTTGAAATTATTAAAAGGAAATTATTATACAAAGAGCTGGTTGAGAATAAGGTAAGGAAAAAAAAATATTCAATAAAATGACAAGGACCACTTTTTATTATTTTTTGTCTTCTTTCGAAGCAAACATTGCGCTCTATATATATATATTATTTAAGTATATTAAAAAATGTTTTGTTGATCCGATCGCTAGCAAACTTCAAAGGATCACCAAGCCAATCTAAAGATTTCCTAAAAAAATTATCGAAAATTTCGATTTCGAGGCCGTTTCAGAGTGTATAAAGATACAAATATACACATATCGCCTTTTATAGAAATAGAATAGATGACGTCTCATCGTAGCATAACGGGCGTAGTGCGTAGTTAATGCATATCTTATCTTACTTAATATTATAAACGCGAAAGTTTGTATGTATGTTTGTTAAACTTTGTAAAAACTACTGAATGGATTTTTATGAAACTCTACAAGTATATAGCTTATACATCAGAATAACACATAGGCTATAATTTATAAAGATATTGAGTGAATTGTCCAAAATATATCGGATAACTGTCAAGTAAGTAGAAAAAAATCTGCCATCTGCGAGCTATTCTGGCGTGCGCTGTCAAAATAACAATTTAGTTAGAATTACACGACGCACTAATTATGCGCAGACGAAGTCGCGGGCACCAGCTAGTTAGGTATAAAGATACTAATAGGTACTTGTGATGGGATTATGATCGGTTCTGCTTACATCATTTGGTTTTAGAGCCCATAAATATTTTAATATACATATAATTTTCTTATACTTACGTACTTATGTAGGTAATTGAAGTTAACGTGCGTAGGTCGTTAATCATTTGAATTTTGTACTTCATGTGGTTGACATGAACGACACCCTACGACTACTTTTATCAAACAGACTCTAGCAAGCCCGTGTGGTTACAATAGAACCACACAAACGGGAAGTGTAGTCCGTGTTCTATGAATGGAACCGTGCCTTTATTTCGACTTAAATCTCACTGAACAAGCGGCTTACGAGTATATCCTACATTTTCAATTCCATATTGCGTCAGTTTAGAACATTGTTGCAAACTATTTTATCAAATAACTTTTATACGGTTTTATTTCATTCCATTTCATTTTATACGTACGTACCTACGTAATGTTATCCCGCAGAAAACCTCATAAATTACGATGGAGAGGCGATCGTAATTCTGCGGTCGTCTCGTGGTTTATGATATGACCGTATCCTGCCTGACTGCGATCGTATGCATAAAATGTTATTGTATGTTTTATTTGATGTTTTTATTATAGAAATTCTAAAATATTACCTAGGTACCTACGAGTACAACAGTATTGTGTAAATCATGAAATCTGGTGCTTGGGTGTCCTCTTTGCGCAGTTGTGAGTACCTACGGGCTTTTGTGTAGAAATAGAAATAATTCATTTGCAAGAAATATGGTAGGTAATAGATATTGAGTCTTACAGTAAGTTCACATATTTTACCAAAGAACATTGGCATGCAAATATTAATGTTTTCAAAAACATAAAGTTAAACAATACAGTATTCTATTTTAGCCTTAATCAATTATTTTTATTAGTTGTCATGAAATTCGTTAACAGTGTAATAACTTCTGTCAAAAAGCCACAATTAGATTTTTTTACAAAAAGCTTTGATGGCCTATCAAAGTCCTATATTTCGGCAGGAATTTTATTAAATACTAGCTGGTGCCCGCGACTTCGTCTTCGCATAATTTGTGCTTCGTGCAATTCTAACTAAATTGTAATTTTGACAGCGCACGCCAGAATAGCTCGCAGATGGCAGATTTTTTTCCTACTTACTTGACACTTATCGTTATATTTTGGGCAATTCACTCAATCTTTATAAATTAAAGCCTATGTGTTATTCTGATGTATAAGCTATATTATTGTACAGTTTCATAAAAATCCATTCGGTAGTTTTTGCGTGAAAGAGTAACAAACATACATACAAACTTTCGCGTTTATAATATTACCTATATAGTAAGATTTGTCCACGCATTGCACAAGAACTTTTATTATATAAGGCAGTACTAGGCACTCTTGATAAAACAATTCTCTCAGGGTTTCTTTCACATCTATGATATATGTCACGAGCTCTTGTAAAGAAAAAAATATATTTATTGATGCTCAATATACCATAAATGAAACCTAACCAGTTTTATTCACGCGGCTTCTAACGTAGTATATACCAACACAGAAACTAGCCTATATGATATTACATGTTACATCCAAATACATTCAGCATTATTATTATTAATATTATTGTTACCTACATAGATTATAATATTAGACGTATTTTATAATCGCGTAAGTTATTTTGCCTTTTTAAACGATAATGTGTTTAGACAAACATAACCATAAGCTTAGAAACACTATTAATCAATGTTTGTTACAATTTTTATGAATATAAATACATCTATATCTATTTATCATATATGTAATATTCAATAACAAAATTTTGATTTACTCTGAAGTGTTATTTTGAAATATATCAGCATCATTAGATTGTATGGAATCAAAAGTCAAAAAGTCATGTCAAAAGATACTTTATTCAATACAATCACAAGGATCACTTTGATTTTGCCAGCAATACCTACCTATTGCGTCTACTTCGAATGACTTTGTGATATTTGCTTCGGGTTCTTGGCTTGAGCCTTGAAGTAAATTTAATTTCGCGCAATTTAACGAGCGGTCCTTTTCTTTAGGGGCTACGCTAGCGGGGACGATAATGACTGTGATTATTTTAGTAAATTAGTAAATATAAAATACGGACCAGCTTGGGCGCTTTTAAGCTTTATAAATAATCTTGTATTCATAAAGAAATTAGAAAAAGCTTTTAAAACAATTATTTTTAGCATTAAATCTATTATTTAATGTTTATTAAAATACTTTGGTTAGCTCATTTTTTATGGTAGGTTAAAAATATTAGTACAACTGAGTAGTACGTACTTCAAGCTTTATTTCAAGCGGAACTAATTTAATTAACATTAAACAAGTGGACAAATATTAAGTACTTTTCCGCCAATCTGTTACTAATGAGTTAGACACGATGCAGACACATGCATCTCTCTCTCGTCCGCAATCAAAAAGCCATGCAAAGCCTTAATTAAAAGATAGAGCACACAACACATGCAACCTTATAAATAAATTCGACACGTGTTTATCCTCTTCACGAGGCATCCTCAGGCACAATCGACTCGCTCCGCACTGTAACGAAAATCACCAAAACTCTGCATTCTTGTTGCTTCGCCGAGCGCTGGAATTACTTTCATTCCAACGCTTTTCATTTCATTCCATTATTGAAAATTATAATATGTATCTACATAAGTACTTAATCAGGTTGGTATCTTTGGCACGGTAATAATAAGCTTTCAGTAGAAATAAAATATCTAACATAAAATACAAAACATTTCAGTAGAAATAAAATATCTCACACAATACTTCCGATCGGCTGAAGGAATAAAACTTGGAAGTAGGGCGATAATATATCAGCTTGGAAAAAGTAGGTTTATATGTACTTAATGTTGTTTCTGGTGAAAACCTTGGAGTAATAGAACTTCGCCTAAAGCCTTTCTGATATCATTATCCTATGATAATATTATAATAATTTTTACCCATCAAACTGTCTTTATATAAAGTTTACATAAAGGGTAGGTAGAAAAAAGTACGTATTATAATATAAATTACTATATTATTGATAAGAATGCATGGTCTCATGCACAGAACAGAAAGAACAATAGAAATAGCATGATGACTTTTTATAAGGAGAACCCGTGTAGCTAAACTCACACATGTAGAAACAAACACACTTAGAAATATAAGTTATAATTGGCTAAAAAGGACGATAAAAATGACCAAACCATAAAACAAATGTTTTTGATATAAAACCTTAGTACCATCAGAACATGGTTCAAAACTCAATAAATTAAACAGTACTAAAATGTAAGTCTACTTACCAAGAGATGACGCTTTTGTGAAAGATTTTTGTTTTAGTCTCTAACAAGAAATATAATTGATAATGCAATGGCTGTTCTTTAATTGCTCACTAAACATAGCTACTTCCTTAGTGATGTACCAAAGGATACAAAACGAATGTATCGATATCGATTATTATATCTACCTACTGATGGATATCGAAATACGAATATGATGGGTACGTCAGGTTATATTTGTGGTGGGCCAAATAAACAGCTTTTCTTTATTTTAAGACAATCACACGCTTGTGTTTCTTTGGCGTTGAGGAAGGTTCGGCTGATAAATTTTGTGTCTGTAATTTTTAATACGTTTCATTAAATTTAGATTTTACGTAATCATAATATAAATGAAGGTCATTAATTATAATATAACGTCATGAATATAAACACTATAATAACCTGAAAAAACAACACTTTTAGAGTCTGTATAGCTGTGTCAACCATGTATTTGTTTCCACTTTTTTTATTACAAAATCTTGGTCCTTAAAGTGGTTTGAGCAAATTGTGCTTGTTTTTGTAGAAACCAATTTTGTTTCCGAGTTGCATCAATCCATTTTTTTAATGTTTGGTGCCTTGGGAAAAATGAAACCAGAAGTTTATTTTTTTTAAATACTTACTTCTGTTATTTTGCAATTTATCTCCTTGCCAAACAATAAGTTGGCAAACAATAAATTGCATCCTGGGATAGATTACTATACCAATCCCACCCATAAGCCATTAAAAAGTTTCCATACAAAAATGAACACCCCATTTTACTCCGTTATGAAGGTTATTTTGAAAAATCCTGAAACACGTACCCATTTATTTGCATTTTAAGTATCCAAACCATTTTTTAAGAAATCACACCATCCGTTAAAAAGTTCCCATACAAACTTTGACATCCCATTTTACCCCTTTGTAAAAATTATTTTGAAAAATCCTGAAACATGTGTCCATTATTTTTCAATTTAAATATTTAAATCAAGTTTCAAATAAATCGCAACACGCGTTAAAAAGTTTCATACATTCGTTTTCGCCCCTTTTCACCCTCTTAGGGGTTGAAATTCAAAAAATCCGCCTTAGTGGGTTTTGCTATAAAAGGAAGCTACCTTCTAAATTTCAACTTTCTAGCTTCAGCGGTTTCGGCTCGGCGATGATGAATCAGTCAGTCAGTCAGCCAGCCAGGCCAGCCAGCCTCTTTTATAGGTATAGATGATGCATACGTAATAGGATATTAATGTTTCGACACTGAAGAAGCCGCGACCCGTTTTAGTGGTTATCTACTGTGTAGTTCTCTAAAGATTTTTAATTATTCAATATCTCATGTCTCAAGTATTTGGAACGAAGTTTCTTATCGCACGGTACAGACTTTGCAGATAGGGGCTAGACAAGAAAGTGTAATATTTTTCCGTCACGACGCTTTCTTTAGTGTAGACGGTTATCCATAGGGTGACACGAATGAATGAATTAGATGTATTCAACAATGTATAATTAATGTTTATTTTCACAACTCAAAAAAATATATTATTTACAAAATTTCCTACCCTTCCTTCAACTGATTAGTTTTTTTTATGTTTCATTGAATTGCTCTCTCGTATTTGTTGATCAATAATATAATAAGTTTATCAATAATAATATACTACGTCCCGGCCGAGTGTTTCACGACATTCACGTGTTTTTATTTATTAACATTTTAGAATTAAAGTCATCAGAATCTGTCCAGGTTTTTCGAAGGCATTAGCACAAATGACTATGATCCCATTGCATGGTTTCTAACGTGGACAAGCCTAAGCACAATAACTACGTAAGTAAAATCTGTGCTAGCAGACTACACTGCAGAGGCGTTTAAAGTGTTTAAAGAATATAACAATAGAGATTAGGTGTATTATACCCCTAGCTGTTGCCCACGGCATTGCCCGCGCGGTAGCTTTGTAAATAAAACGTTGCCTGGTTTTTATTCCAGGCCCACAACTATATCTAGCGGTCCCGCAGTTTGAAACCGAAGAACTAACACATGCACAAAATTACGCATTTTTATTAGTGTGATCGTACTCATAGTAATTCTACTGTTGCTGTACGGTTTATGCAAACCATACAATATTTGTATATGCTTTCCCAGGTCAGCATTTTACGCTGTGGCGTGGTTTTCTGGCCAATTCAAGTCAGTTGTCAACTACCATCAAACCGAGAACACGTTACAGCGTTGTCTCGCAAACACAACTCATACATAACGTAACGAATAAACAGTGAACTTTTACTATATACTTTTACTACAATTATCTACTCACAACTTTATAGGACGTAGGGAATTACGAACCTACATCTTTGTTTTTTTTTATTTTACGTTGAACCTTCACAACAACTGAAAAACAGTGGTTTGTATATGCTTTTCGGTAGCGATTCGGTTTAACTGGCCTCCCACAAGCGGGTCTCACCAGTTGAATTGAGAAGGCCCACATACTGTAGAGTATAATACAAAGCCACGCATTTTCACAACTATCTACGATTCAACGCTTACAACATGAGCAACATCGAAGATACTCTATCGACTCAGAACCAACTAATAATTAATAGGTTAAGAGTATGCAATTTTTCATCAATGTTTTCTTACGACGTTATCATGTGAAATTATTAATTTTACGTGATTTTACGTGACAACCATTTTTTTATCATTTCACTAGTTATTAAGTAGTGAGGTGAAAGGATTTAAGTGCGACTTAGACTCATTTTCGTGCATTTGTCTACGAACTTTATAAGTTCTATAACATGCCAGTTTTCTCAAGATGTTTTCTTTCACCATTTGAGAGTACTGGTACAGCTAGCGCACATACATTTTTCTAAATTTGGTTTCAGTGGTTTCTGGTGACGATTCTTTAAATGTATCGAATCTGGGCGTCTTCTCTGAGAACCGATATCGATATATCGAATTAATAAATTTGTTGTAATGTTCGTTGAATTCAATCGAATTGATAGTTTTTTCGTTGTCAAATTCAAATTATCGTATCGTCTGTTATGGAGGATTACGACATCAATTGCCAAAAGTAATGTCGCTCGTTCCATCGCCCAAACATAGTCGTAACGATGTAGCTATGAGTAGGGATTTGTACGATTATTTACCCGATATAAGAGTAGGCCCCCAGTGTTGGTGTCTTTTTCGACCAAATAGTAAGTAAAACCAGTGTTTCTATAACTACACAAGAATCACTACCATTAAGTAAGTACTTCTATATATATAATTAGTTGTGCCCGAGCTCAAAAGAACCGCATCACTTCGAGGCACGGTTGAGCGGTCATAGCTAGTACTCTATTGTTCTTGGGTACCCTGGAATGAGATTAATAGGTCGACACTTTGTCTAAAGCGGTTTTCCCGAGAATATCCCGAATTCTTGCGTCGGCCTCCGACCGAAATCTCAAGATAATTTTATTTCATTTTACTCAAGTAAATTATTTAGTAAAACAACCTCTTTGTTGTGGTCTTTGAGAATTAATCTTGTTTAAGTAACGTGGAATGGAGGTGACATTTAATTTATTTTATCCAACTCATGGTTTCAGAATATCTAATAGTGAGTTAGTACTAATAAGTATTCTGTGGCTTTGAGGCAAAACACTCGTAAATGTGAGTCATTCCCGATTCGGCTCATTGTGTAATACCTTCTTAAGTTAACCAGATACTCTTAATATCGGCTTTGAGAGTCTAATCATTAAGGTAACTTGGCCAAAAAGGCGAATCATTTGATGAAATCACATATATTTCTGAATGTTCTAAATGAAACGCTAAAAAAGGTATGCTTATTTAGTTTATTTACTTTAACTTTACGAAATGAAAAACTATGATGAGCTATGAGCTATGAGTTATGATGGTTTAATATAATTTATTAGGTAATATCATCTGTGCAAAGTACGAGTATATCTATATCTATAAAAGGAGATGTGTGTATGTATGTTCCCTAAAGACTCCGAAACGCCTGGATCGATTTCGATGAAATTTTTAGGAAATCTTCATATTGGACTAGCGGGTGATCATGTGAAGTTTGTTGGGTATCAGTGGTCAGATTATACAACTCTACCTGCTTAAATGAAAACCATCAATAGTCCAAGTATATTTAAAAATAAGCTTAAAAAGCTCTTGCTGGAAGGGTGCTTATATACCGTGGACGAACTCTAGAATAGTATTGATGGACATTGATTTATATAACATTATATTTATAAAAAAAAACTTATATATTTGTGTATATTTTCTAATAAATGTTGTTTTAATTAAATGTAATTTTAAGGTAATTTTGTTCTATATTCAAATACAATGTAGGTATATTGTTTTATGAATAAATGAATTGAACTGGCAGTATTCAGGCATAACAGAGCTATTGCGCAAAACTGGATACGTCTTACGCAACACGTAATAAGCTCCCTTCAATAAATCTACTTTAGTTATTGAAACTTTATAGCGCTTGTGACATAAATAACTAAGCTACGATCTGACCAATCTAGTTCAGCAACGGTGTGTCTGTATCTAGGTGGGTCACAGTAGTGACATTTTTTCGGGCGGACACTGAACTCTATCAAAAACTGGCAATTCAAAGCTTAATATTTATCAAAAGAATATCAGTATCGAAAAAGTGTTTAAGAAAACTCATAGTCTTTTTTAAAGATCTATCCAACGATATGCCACACGATGTGGTAGTAAAGTATTAAAAAAATCAACCCTACTTTACCAGTCGCTAAAAACCGTTTTTTTTTGTTTTTAACCGACTTCATCAAAATGGACGAGGTTCTCAATTCGCCGGAATCTTTTTTTTTTATGTATTTTCACTGATTACTCGAAAACGCCTGAACCGATTTGAAAATTTTTTTGTTTGAAAGGGTATACTTCACAGGTGGTCCCATTTAAATTTTATCAAAATCGGTCGAGCTGAAAAGTCAAAAAATTGTATACATCGATGATATTTTCGTGTACTTCGATACCTCGCTGTCTCATTGGAGCAGTGCGTTTATTTGGCCTCCCATATTATATATATACAAAATACATCTTCTTTCCACTAAAAATGTATTATATGCTCAAATTTCATTCAATGAAGTCGGTTTCTTTTTAGTTTTTAAAACGTAATTATTATTTCATAAATTTGTAAGGGTATACGTATTACCGTCCAAAATTTAATTACGAGAAAACGAATAGTCTACGATTAAGATTAGGGGCGGACAGACAGACTGACGGACATAGTGAAATAAGGGTATCTGTGGTCTTCAGAATTCTGAAAAAAGCACACAATATGCTATTATATGTACTATATTACTGAAGTGTTTGCTCTAAGAATATTCCCTAGGGAGATAGAGCACGCCTGAGGCATTGTTCTGTGTTACATAAACTTATGAGATTTTAGGAGATAACTAGTGAAATTCCCACGTTTCGTCCGCATAGTTACAATTTCCTTACAACTGTTGGAATTTTAGAAGTTATTTCTTACTAGTTTCTGCCTACGACTTTGCACGCGCGTACCTATATAAAAAGTAATCTATATTCTGCCCCAAGATACAATCTTTAAATTTATATCCTTTCAGCCGTGAAAACGTAATAAACAAACAGAGACTCTTTCCAATATATAATATTAGTATGGAAGTATGGATGTACACATCTTAGGCTTCTTTTTTCTAGTTATTTATTCATTCGTTGTACAAAATCCACAGCTCTAAAAATAATATACACAAAACCGGATTTACATTATAACTAACAAAAAAAACCGACAGTAATCAAAGTATCAACAGTAATAAACCGACAATGCTTGTATGTAATTATGTGAATGTGTGTGTGTGTGTGTTGTTTGTTTGTGTTAAAAAGAAGAAAATTATACACTAAATGTGTAAGACACATTATTATTTTGTATGTAGGTGTATAAACATAAATACTATATATATACTCACTACACTTATATTAAACATGACACTAGGTAACATCTTTCAGCACACTACCTGCCTCGCGCCTAAAAACACTCTTACTACTGTAAAACTTACTTCTTATCTTGTTACTAGTTATTTCGAATCCGTGTGGTGATTGGTTACGGCTTTGTTTCAATAAGGCAAACTTATTCTTACCTCACCTTTTCGTTAAACGAAATGCACTGAAATTAATCTTGAACCTCGAACGGCAAATCAGATACGCTCCTTTCAGCTGTTGGGTGTGTTTTGATACCTCGTCCGTATATTCTGGGTCCAAACAGTTCTGATCCAACGGTATGTTTATTTTTATACAAAAAAAGGCAATTTCTATTTCACTGCGCACGGCACGGGTAAATTCGTACATTTTTTCACTCCAATTATTTGATTTGACGGACATTCAATTCAATATCCAATACATCTAGTCTAGGTTAAAATATATTTTCTATTTCTAGTCCCCGTCTACCCTTTTACCAGTTACCATTTTAGCCAACTAATCTTACTTATATACATTTGAAAGTTTGTGTGAATGTTTGTGCTCTGAAATTGATATCAAGAATACTTTGAGCGTAGGACCGGGATAACGTACCACGCAATTTGTAGGACAATATAACTATTAAATTATATAAATATTAACTAAGTAAAAATAAAATAATCAACTGGTTAGTAATCATTTATGATGACCTCGTTATCGACACATGTTGGAAGGAGGGGACTCTTTGATCAAACCATAGATTTTATAGGACAAATATTTTTTCGAATAATTTAGCTAATTATCTTGAGATTTAACCAAAAAAAAAATCTGTTAGTAATAAATATTTGAAAATCATAAAATCGACACATATTTTCCTTGCTTCCTCTGTTAGCTACCACGATAGAGAGTTTCGTACAGGAAATTGTTGGGCGTCTCATCAAAATGAAGCTACTCACGGAAAATTAGTTTAATAGTAATCAAAAGCAAAAATGGACCAGGGATCCTGGACTATTAGTATTATAATCTCTCAACGGACTTGAACGAAACTTAGCATAAAAGAGCGTGACAGCATATGGATGGAACTTTTTTGTTTTACGGATGCAAAGCCACGGGCAGAAATTGTCCAAAATAATTTTACCACGTAGCGTAGCTGTAATCCCCGTAGCGGCTACATGGCTACATCGCTACGAGCTATGCCGTAGCCGCGTAGCATATATCGCTGGTGGGCTCGTGAAATTTAATAAAAAGTTATAACAAAGGGTTTGTTTTCAGTCGCTCCTGACTCTGTTGTTTCTCCGGAATAAGTAATATTTCGTAAAATACGTTCGATCGAACGATCTTATTTTGTTTTCTCCTGAGTCTGAATTAAGGTAACATTTTGTAGATAAAACTTTTTTTTTATCATAGATAGACTTTCGTTTGACCACGAACTCGTCTGATGTTAAGCGACGATGTGGCGCTGGGGCACGCAGGTCTAGAAGACACCTATTTACTCGAGACTTGAAGAGACCTAGATGGTAGTTTTCAGGAAAGAGAGACGAGGGCAAAGAATTCCAATCCTTGGCTGTACGCATTATAAATGTGGAAGCAAAGCGTTTTGTTCGTAAGGGTGGTAGACTGACAAGATGTGGATGGTACGTCTGCTTGTCCAGTTGTGAAAAGGAGATGGTGGAATTAGATAAAGCAATTCCTGGGCACATTCTCCGAAAAGTACTCTATATATTTAACCTCTTAAACCTTTTAAATTTACAAAACGTTTGTGTAACTGACATATTTTAGCTAGTTTTAGTCGCCATGTAAATTGATGACGAACAAAACCATGTAAAATATTTAAAAAAGTTAAAAAATATAAACGCATTAAAATAATAAAATGTTTCAACTTGTTTTAAATCCGACATTGTAACATGATACTCGCGTTTAGATTTTAGTGTAAGCAAAATAAATTGTATTTTGCCAAATTTTTACTAGTTCGGGAAAAACAGAATCGGAACTATTTTTATTTGCCAAAGCAAACAGAGAGGTGATGTGTTTCACGTTTATATCTGTGTATATGTACACAGATATAAACGTGATGTGTCTATTGCATCGTAGCTCTAGCTAGCTAGCTAGCTAGCTGTAACTCAAGAACATATATCCAGACATTTAAATAAATAAATAAAACACTGATACCCACAGCTTTCAACAATGTCTATTGATTGTATCAAAAGTTTCATAATTGCTATTCTGAAGCTGCAGCTTCACCTGGAGTATGTAACCTAACTTCTCACCAATTTATTGCAGAGGATCGTTTTTGGGCTCATAGGAATGCTCTCAATAGGTTACCTATCAATAGATGTATTATTTTTGTATCGGTGTTATTTTATTATCAAAACTAAGCCTGAGTTTACCCACAAGTTTATTAAAATTCAGTGCTCTTTGATATACAGTAATTTAGGAAGTCTTTTTCCCTGTTTGAACTACGCCGCAGGGATCTTAAAATATTATAAAGATCAAGGCTATGATTTATTTTTAAATGGTATGATAAGAACTTTGACTTTGTTCTTCTTTGGTATTGTGGTGTATTACATTACAAAGGACTCAGTTACACGTAAAGATGATATCCATTATACTTGTTAAAGTTATAATAATAATAAATAAAACATGTGTGCAATTCACACATAGTAGTAGAAGTGAAGCTTTTAAAAAACAAACGTATAATACGTACACGTATACAAAACACCACCGTTGTTGTGATGCTTTATCTCAAGCTTTGTACTACGCATGCGCGCACAAACACGTAATAATAAACATGTATAATAAATGCTTCCTATCTCATTTTCTCCCACGTTAAATCTTATGAATTTATGTGTCTGTCTCTTTTTACTGTCGCTTTTTCGTTTCATCGACTTTTAAATCACAACGATGCTAAAGAAGTTTTCACTTCAATAATAATCGTTTATTTCAGGCAACAAATAATGGTAGGTATTTACTTATAGGTGAGAAATAATGTTGGCCCATAGATAAATACCTTAAAGACTAACATACATACAAAATATAAAACTTATTACTAGATAACAGATGACGTTCGCTCGGTGTCTTGTGTCAGGGTTCCGTTGAATTTCCTGAACACGACACCTTTCGGCCAGTTATAATTCTTAGCGGTGGAAACGGAGTGGTACTGAAAAAAATTCTTAATGTTGACTATAGTGTACGTGGATTTACGTTAGCGCTTACGTATAGGAAATACGGTTTCATTGTATGTAATTTAATTTGTTTAGCGAAAAACTGGCTTCCATCTGGCCCAGCGTATTAGCATTGCCATTCAACGTGGCAATGCCGTTAGTGTCATGGGGACGCTGTCCACTGGCAGTGATCTGGATCAGTTGAGCTATCTATACATCGTTTTAAATGATTCTTAGATAGCTTAATTGTTTCACATGTATTTTATATTATTGTATATTTTTTTCTGTAATTACTTAATATGGTTGAAAATGTGAAGATTTTTAACAAAGACTTCAATTATTCGTTTTTTTAAGATTAAAGATAAGTAACCCGTGTGTTCATCTAATGTCGCCATTTTAGTTCCACGTTGTATAAATTAATAAGAGTTTTATAAATAAACAAGCTACTGCCTGTGGCTTTGCTCGCTTGGTACATAAAAATAGCCTATGTCCTTTCGCAAGATATAATCTATCTCATTACCAAATTTCATCAAGTTCCGTTTAGCCGTGTCATCTTAACAAACAAAAGAAATATAATATAATATAATATTATTGTAGAAATATTATTATATTATTATTATCTATCTTCTATATCTACTATATATTTGTCAAATACTCACTCATTCATAACGAAATCTCAGAAACCACCGAACGGATTGTAATTAAATTTGGTATGCAGCTTCCTCTAGGGTCGTCGATGGTCGCTAAGAAAGGTTTTCAAAAAAAACACTCGGGATCATGGTCAAACCTTGAAAACCGCGATTATGCTTTGTAATGTTTCCGAAACATGAATTCATTCAATTATTATCTTGCTACTTTTTATCTACCACGCGGACAAAGCCGCGGTAAACAGCTAGTATATTATATATTGGTGGAGAACTCACACAGCAACATCTTATTTAAGCATAGTTGTACAAGATAACTGATTAAATACACGTAAATACCTACTTGTGATACTTTATAACACCCAGTGACAGAGCAAAAATCTATGTTCATCATTGTTTGGCTTGGGGGGGAATCGAACCCACAGCCTACGGCGTAGAAGGCATAGTTACTGGCATGTATTAAATGAAGGCTTTTATAAAACCTGCAAAGTCTTACTTACTTCCTGTAGGGCGATTATGGAACTCTAATTACAATCAATTTCTATCAGTTTTCATAGATTTCTGATAGACATTGATTGTAATTAGAGTTCCATAATCGCCCTACTGCTTTCGGTGAAAACACGGCCAAGGTTTATAGTTACACGGAAACAGAAACAGAAACCGAAGGTTTATCAAAAGCTTTCACACAAGATTAAGCGAGCAGCTTAAAACACTACAGAATTACTCAAAATTGGTACTTATCTGTACCGTACAAGACACCTCACACTCTCTGGTAAAAAGAACCGGTAGGGTTCAATTACGTAAACTTAGCAGTAATAGCAATAGCAATAGCATTGTGATAGCAATATCTGCTAAAACAAACGTCAAAATTCTTACTACGCAAGGCAAAAGCTGCCGATTGCGAACCTGTCGCAACCTGCAGACGATAATAACGTTTTAAAAACTAAAAATAAAACCGACTTCATTTAATGAAATTTGCCCATAAAAATACAATCGACTGAGACGCAGAAGGTCGCGGGTTCGATTCCCGCCGCGGGACAAATGTTTGTATGATTTCCAATATTTTGTAATATATGTCTCGGGTCTGGGTGTTTCTATGTATTATATGTATGTAATTACAAAGCTTGAACAAGAGCTTTTATTAGGGACGGACAGACAGACAGACAGACGGGCATAAGGGTTTCATGTGGACCACGGAACCCTAAAAACTGTGTATCTCAGCAGTTATCGCGCAATTTAAGCCTGTTGCTACTGGTCGTGAGTTACGTACGAGTTACGCGAGTTACGAGTTACCAAGGCGTGTTAATACCTACCTTTGCCTTACCCTAACTCACTCTTTACGGACTCACGGTCGTCCGTACGCAGGTGTATAAAACTTGATAAAAGGTGAAATTACCTTTTATATTGCGTCGCTGAACCAGAGATGAGATGCCTACATCGCTGTCTATGCTTTTTGTTTTATTTTATTACTAATCTACGCTACTGCAGCACGCGGCTACGCACGCGTGGTACCTAAATAGATGTAGTCTATGTCTCCAGGGCACAGCCTCCGTAGTGAATATATCAAGAAATAAAGTTGTGAACAACTTTAAACAAACGTTTGAAACAAACAAACAAAAAAAAACAGACTGAAAGACTTTATAATTAGGTCAAAACATATGATTTCAAAGATCATGTCATCTGGTCATAGACTAGATGGCGCCACAGAAAAAATATGAACGCGCTATCGTTGCGTTTTAGAATTTCTATACATATCTCGCGATACTCAACCTGATTTAGAGATTTATAATATTAGGAAGAAAAAAGAAAGAAAAGTTAATTTTGTCTCACATTCAGAAAGGGTGAGTTATAGTAGATTTTAAAATGCTCTTATATCGCTCGTCTTAGGCTTCGTTCACACGGCATTGTCCTGCACGTTTTTTTGTAATCGTTTTTTTAACGTATAGTCAACCGGGTGTTCATATGGTAAATTTTCATTCGTGTAAAAACGAATAGCCGCAGTTTCCACACAGTTGTCACAGTGAGTAGACGTCACTGATGGATCCACGCTTGGTTGTACTTTTATATTGGTATCGAAGGCGCCAACGGCCTCGCCGCCAACAAAACAGACGGTTTTGGGTACATCCTATTAATCAAGAATCTGTGCGTACGATCACATTTGAAAAATTATTCGGAAATCTTAGAAATGATGAAAAAATGTTTTTTAATTACTTTCGAATGTCTATTGAAAGTTTTGAAAAGTTATTAACTCGACTGGAAAATTCAAGCCTACCAAAATCAAATACGAATATGCGGAAATGCATTAGTACTAAAATGAAATTAGCCATCTGTTTAAGGTGAGTACACAAATAAAAATACACAGGTTGTGATTATTTAAGTTTTATTAATGTTAATTATTATAATTAAAAAAATATTTAAATTTGAACAATTTTACTATAGTATATTCGTGTTTCGTATTAAAAGCCATTGTAATCCATATCCGTGTAGTTAGAATAGCAGGATTCGACAGAGGACGGACTTTGAAGAGAAGCTGCTGTAGTTAATTCTACAGAGGCTGGACTTTGAAGAGAAGTCGTTGTAGTCATGTTTGTAATGATAGAATTTGTAGCTTCTTGTGTAATATTACTATTTTGGTATTGTTGTGTAAAATATCCTCTGTGACCTGATGAGAGATTGAAAGACGACAATTCACGAATTTGGCGAATGTTTTTAATTTTTTTCATTAATTGTAGCACACCCATTTGGAATTCGAGGACTTCATCATCGTCATAATTATCTAATGTTGGTAATATCCCATTAAAAAATGAAAGATGCCGATTCATTGTTTTAGGTTCGTTATTTGAATAAGAATCCATAAATTTCATCATCTTCGCATCTACAGGACTAATCATATTCTTTAGAGATCTTTTAGGTACATGATTAGGTATTGGGCTCTTTGCCGCCATTGTGTCATGTGTCTCTATAGAGTTTGTTTCCAATGTTTCATTTCCTCCCTCAGAATTATTTTTCTGGTTTTCGGATTCTGTGTTATTATCGGATTCCGTGTTGTTATTTTCGGTAGTAACATTATTTATTGTCTCTTTAGGTTGTATTACTTTCTGCAGAAAAGATAACTGTTTACTATATACATAAGGCTTTGCTGTTTTGGCGCCACTTCCTGAGCTTTTCTGATGTTTTATATTTTTATATGATCGATTATAATTATCTCTTATTTGAGTCCACCGTTGAATAATCATTTTAGCTGTAAAAGACAAACATGATAAGTAATACGGTACATATACATTTCTTTTTTCAGGTATTTAGCATCGAGGTGTTCCATGAAAGATTTACACTATTCATACAAAGTTGGAGTATCGACTATAAGTGGTATCATCTGGGATGTTTGCTGGACTCTGTGGCATATCCTTCAGGGAGAATATCTTCAAACGCCTTCTACAGAAAGTGAATGGATGAAAATAGTGGAAGGTTTTGAAAGAAAGACTAATGTCCCTCATTGTTTAGGTGCAATTGACGGGAAACACATAAAAATCTTAAAGCCTCCTCATAGTGGATCCATGTACTTCAATTATAAAGATTATTTTTCAATTGTGCTACTTGCGGTGGTTGATTCGGAATACAGATTTATATATGTAGACATAGGATCATACGGAAAAGATTGTGACTCATCCATTTTGAAAAATTCCGTTTATGGAAAAAAGTTAATGATGGTTCGCTGAATATACCCAAACCAATGCCATTATTAGAAGGTGGAGAAAGTACACCTTACGTATTTATTGGTGATGAGGGATTTGCTCTACATAATAATTTACTACGCCCTTTTGGAGGAACACATTTAGATTTTCGTAAAAAAATCTTTAATTACCGCCTGAGCAGAGCAAGGAGATACGTGGAGTGTGCTTTTGGTATCTTAGCGGGGAAATGGATAATTCTACATAAGGCTATTGATGTTTCACCAAGTTTATTAACAGAAATCATAAAAGCATGAATTGTATTACACAATTACGTTCGTGAAAATGATGGACACAATTTTGAAGATGTGGCAAATCCTCCATTATTTGAAAATATTCTAAGTACGTCAGTTACAAATGTTCAAGCAAACAGCGTAAGGTCCATTTTTAGTCACTATTTTTTATCAAACGAAGGATCAGTCCCATGGCAAAACTCATTTAGAAATAAGCAGAGTAAGTTAAAATATGTTGTAACGCAATTTTTATTACTAATAATAAAAGATACATACCTATGGCTTGTCTTGTTTTTTCTTCCTTTGTTTCAAAATTAGGATCAATTATTACCATGATTCCCTTCCAAGCCGCTTGAGTTGCGACGCGATTTTTATAAAGTTCCAAAGTTTTATCACATAAAACGGGATTTATAATAATAATAATAATAATAATAATCGGACGGACATTTCACACAGCATCATCTGGCCCCACAGTATGCAGAGCTTGTGTTATGGGTACCACATGACTGATATACTACTTATATACTTTTTTTTTGTAAATACATACATATTATACATAGAAACACCCAGACCCGAGACAAATACTTGCAGATCATACAAACATTTGTCCCGCGGCAGGAATCGAACCCGCAACCTTCTGCGTCTCGGCCTGACCTTAGCCCACTGCGCCACAGTTTCTTTAGTGGGATTTTGTTCCACTAAAGAAATTAATAGTTCGTTATCTATAGAAGATTCCTCAACCATTTTGAATATCAAACCACCCCTCCAAAAGACGCTCAGGTACTAAACGCTTCTTCGGTTGCTATTCGATAAAAAACGTATGACATCGTGTCGTGTGAAGGAGACAAAGCTATACCATATGCCACTGCGAAACGAATACGTCAAAGTTCATTCGATTTGCTTGACAAGTCCGTTGAGTATGCGTTTAAACGTATAAGCGGTAGGTACACGTTTTTTTGCAGTACAATCGACGTGTGAATGGATCTATGTACGTTGTATGGTCACTATTTATACGTTAAGACGTGCAAAAAAACGTGCAGGACAATGCCGTGTGAACGAAGCCTTCCGTGACGCCGCGCCGCGACAGTATGTGCATCGGCACTGTTGTCGTGTACCATCATAATGCAATCAATGTGTACTTATAATAAGGGCAGTAAAAATAATTAGTACATTGTACACCTAGGCGAGAAAGTGCCTCATTCCTATCGAATTTATCATATTGTATCATAAACCTTAATACACACGAGGTAGGAATCGCACTTTTTCCCGAGTGATATATAGTGCTTTATACTACACCTACGAGCTACGAGGAATAAAATCATCAATATCACTCGACGACATTCTTTTAAATTAATAAAATAACCAAACCCAAATTCATAATTCGAAGAAATTCCCGCGCATGTCTTTATAAATAGAACCCAAGTAGGGTTCTATTTTCAAAACATTGTTTGGAAATCGGAAGAGGAATAAATCATTTGGTGGACTTGGAGTAAAAACATTTTGTCGTTTGACCTATAATGAAAATAACTATAGCTACTGGCTGATCTATGCAAAAATTAAAAAAAAAATAACACGTTAGAAATGTATTTCCATACACTTTTCTCTCCCGCCAAACGCGTTAGAAATGAAATACCATAGACTTTTCCGTTCCGCATATTAGTAGGCCTGAAATGATATACTTTTTAAGTTATATGTATTTGAAAATGGAATGGGCAAGTATCTCAGTAGGTGTGGTATAAAATAAATATAATTACTTAAGATACACTAAACTTTAGAAAACTCTATTTCTATAGCATCAGTCATTGTTTAAGTTAAATTATTATTGTTAATCAAGTTTTTGTGGAATACATTTTGATAAACACGGGCTTTACTCACGTATTATTTTGTCGATGGAGGCACCGACATTGTTTCGATTCATCTAGAGAATCTTCATCAGGGTGAGTTTGATCCGCGGTCCGCTCGTTGCCGCTCGAGTTCACGGGGGACTCCTCTACCCGCACGCACGACTCGCGCCGCAAGATACCTCACCCGCAGTGCGAACCGTGAACTCGAGCAGCAACGAGCGGACCGCGGATCAAACTCACCCTGATGAAGATTCTCTAGATGAATCGAAACAATGTCGGTGCCTCCATCGACAAAATAATACGTTAGTAAAGCCCGTGTTTATCAAAATGTATAGTACAACTCACGAAAGTTTTGAAAGTTTTTGTGGAATTCATAAGAATCATGTAGAAACAGCATAACAGTGATTTTTGTATAATGCTGAACATTTCACACAGCATCATCTGGCCCCAAAAGTAAGCAGAGCTTATGTTATGACCACATGACTGATTTGATTATACTACTTATATTTTACTAGCTGTTGCTCGCGACTTTGTCCGCATTTTTTTGTAAGGAACTGTAGCTTAAATACTTCCCCAGAATGCTTTTTATCTCTCTTTTTATTAAAAAGTTTCCATACAAACATTCACACCCCATTTAACTTCTTTATGAGGGCTATTTTGAAAAATCCTGAAAAACGTGTCCATTTATTTGGCATTTTATTTATTCATATCTAGTTTCAAGCAAATCGCACCACGCGGTTAAAAGTTTCATACATTCGTTTTCACCCCTTTTCACTATCTTAGGGGTAGAATTTCAAAAATTCCCGCCTTATTGGGTGGTGTTGGGTGGTCCAAATTTCAGCTTTCTAGCTTCCGCGGTTTCGGCTTGGCGATGGTGAATCAGTCAGTCAGTCAGTCAGTCAGGTTAAGCTCTTTTATATGTATAGATTTTTGTAAAACACATATAATACATAGGAAAACATCCAGACCCGAGACAAATAACTACATACAAACATTTGTCTCGAAATCGAACCCGCAACCATCTGCGTATCAGGCAGGGCTTCGCCCAGTGCGCCACAGAGGTCGTTTATTAGCATTGAGATATTGTTTATCAGGGTCTTTAGGCCGTAGGTTTTGCATTGTCTTTAATAGTTTTTCTCAGGTTCCTTTGATACTAATAGCTTGGTATTATGTACCTACCTATATTTAATTTCGCAGGCGTGTAATGTGGGAGACTTATGTGGGTGAGCACAACAACGGGCCAACAATCATATTTTACACAAATGTATTGTGTCAAAGGTATTTAAAACAGACAATGGTGGCAACGGTATTCTTGTGCGCAATGTAAAAGATTTAATAAATTAATAACTAATAACCTACCCTCTATCTCTGTGGCTGCGGGTTCGATTCCCAACACGGGACTAATATTTGTATGATTAGCAAGTATTTTTCTCGGGTCTGGGTGTGTCTATGTATGATATGTATGTATTTAAAAAAAGTGTATAAGTAGTACATCAGTTTTCTGGTATCCATACAACAAGCTCTGCATACTTTGGGGCCAGATGATGTTGTGTGAAATTTATTATCTTACTAGCTGTGCCCCGCGATGTTACCCGCGGTAACAAACAAAAAAAAAAGATATTTTCCCGCAGTAAATCGTAGCCAATGTGTTAATCCAGGGTGTTAGCTAACTCCATACCAAATTTTATTAAAATCGCTCCAGCCGTTTAGACGTGAAGAAGTAACAAACATACACACTCACACCCTCACAAACTTTCGCCTTTATAATATTAGTGTGAAGTGTGATGTGATATTATAACCCTATAAGGAGCCTCTGTACATAATCTATCTATCTTATACCTTTAAACGAGCAATTCTAGTATATATCCTTACTAATATTATAAATTTGAAAGTAACTCTGTTTGTCTGTCTGTCTGTCACGTTTTCAAGCTTAAACCGCTGAACCGATTTTGATGAATTTTGGTATAGAGATAGATGGGACCTTGGAGAAGATCATAGGACATACTTTTTTGTAGGTACCACGCGTGCGAAGTCGCGGGCAGCACCTAGTGTATATATCTAATCTGAATCTCGGAAATGGCTCGAACTATTTTCATGAAATTTAGTATGCAGGGGGTTTCGGGGTCGATACATCGATCTAGCTATGTTTCAGTTTTAGAAAACGTCGTTTTATCCGTGTTTTATACCGAGCAAAGCTCGGTCATTTTGGTACTTACATATTTATCAAATAACCAATATCCGCTGGCCAAGATTACCTTTTAAATATTTATTACGTAGATACACACCAGTTTTTCAATTTAGAAAATATATACTGAAACTTAACGTTTAGTAAAATTTACAATACAAATTCTATAGATTTTGTTTTACTATTTGACGCACTTTAATACTTTCAACACTCTGGTTTGAATTAACTATTGACACAGTATGAAAATTTTATAATCCCGTAATTTAATAGTGGTGTTTAAGTATACTCTGCCCTTGTCTATCTTATGTCAATGAATAAGGATAGCAATAGATTTAAACAACAAACAAAACACAACACAACTGTCAGGTCAGTTGGTACTGTTGATAGTAGCTTAGCCTTCTGCGCTGTAGATTGAGGGTTCGATTCCCTACCAGGATAAACTTTTGTGTGATGAACATAGGGATTTGTTCAGTGCTGCGTGTTATATAGCATCTTATGTATGTATTTAAAAATGTATAAGTATTCTATCAGTCATCTGATTTCCACAGTACAAGCTCTGCTTAGTTTGGGGCTAGTGTGCATTGTACACCATTATATATTTATTATACATTATATAGTTATAATTAACTTGAGTGGTGTTAAACGCTATCATTTCAATTATCTGTCCTTGTCATTTCAATGTCAATGATTAAAGATAGCGATAGATTTAATCAACAAACAAAACACAACACAACACATCTTATCTCAACAGTAACAGTTCAGTGTGGTGAAAGGATTACAGCGCCCCCCAGTGGCTCCTCTCGTGCACGTTTCCAGTATCTCGCATGAAATATACGTATATTCACTATCTGCATTTGAGACATCACTCACACTTCAAGCGAGTTTTATAGACGAGGCCCTACCACAAGTCGCTAGTGAGTTTTTTAAATCAAACTGACAAAAGTGTCCGGTCTACAAATATGTGCCTAAGTTCAAGAACTAGGCGCACCTTCCTTTCACCACTCTGGTTCGTCTAATGACACGAAAGAAAAGCTGATGGTAAATAAGTTGTTACCGTGTATAGAGTTATTTATATTCCTGATGTCATCACGGAGCGGCTTTAACTTGACAAATGGCAAAGCGTGACCTTTTAACTGTAGTTTGTATTTTACGATGACTCTCACGTGTAGGTTTATACATATAATGTGGTAGGTTTCCACAAGACACAAGCTCTGTCTTCTTTCTGCCATCGTGTTGTACAGTTGAACGAACTGCAGCTCTCCGAAAAACTAAATGATGGCCCGTTCTGTGTGTGTTTAATAGGGGCAAGCGACAGACTTGGGCCGGGCCGGGCGGTCCGCGGGCAGTCTGGTAGTGATTAGTAGGAATCGGCACCTTCATTCACCTAGCTTAAGGATACACAAGTCAGCGGCACAAACTCGTTAGTGGGCGCAGCTAAAATGCATGCTATTTCACCTAGCTTAGTGTGAGAAAAGGATAGACGTGCACCAATGATAGAGATGAGCAGTAAGGAGATAGCGTGATTATAATTTCGAGTCATATGATTAGATTAATCTATGATTTCTAAATAAAACGATTGCGTAAAAATAATGAATAGACCTTTGGCTCAAGGGTTCTCATGAAAAAACTACTGAATGTATTTATAAAAAAAATTATATTTTAGCTCTTGAATAATCAAATAATACAAATAATCTATGCTTGTATAGGAACAATTTTTTAGTTTGCGTACTCCGTTTGTTATTTATTCACACCTAAAGTTGCGCTAAAATCAGTGATGAAAATGGATTTTTTTTGAGTCTTGTATCTTTCAAACCCATATTATTTTCACAATTCTGTATTGATACTAGCATAGATTATGACAAGACAAATTTATATCACTTTTAGTTTTGGTTGTTCATCATCAGACGGTGGTGTGATCACCCTTCGACGTTTGTATGGAAAGATAATCGACTTGTTCACTCTTAAAATACGATTCTAAGTGTTATCAAGTGTCAGTACATATTATTAAACATAGTCACCCCGCCGAGTCTCTTTATCTGTCTGAAACATATTTTCTTATGTATTTCGATAGTGTGAAGATTATAATTTCCAAAATGAAATACTTAGGTACCTACTGCTTTATTAGAGTTAAGATTCTAAAATAGGAGGCAAATACAGTAAATTTAAAAATAATATATATAATAAATATTGGTGGGCAATGCTACAAACTAAGCATAGCTTGTATTATTGTGACCAGACGATAGATATAATACTTATATATTTTTTAATACATACGTAAGATACTTTATAACACCCAGACATAGAACAAATATGTATGTTAATCACACAAATGTTTGTCCTGGGAGGGAATCGAACCCTCAACCTACAGCGCAGAAGGCTGAGCTACTACCAACTGAGCTGACAGGTCAGTCGATTTAAAAACAGTTAAGTAAATATAAGATTGTAAGCAGGTATATTATATATTACTATTTCAGTAATAATAATCAGTAATAATCATTTTATTGGTAAATTGTATATTTACAGGTCAGTTTAAATTACAAATTAAAAATACAGAATAACAATATCTATTATATTAAATTACAGTCTTGTATTAAATTATATTAATATAATGTCAAAATCAGGATGTTCAATTTTATGTATGTATCATTTTAATAAATAAAATCTTCTACACTGTAGAACGCCTTTTCCATAAGCCACGATTTTAACCTAACTTTAAAACATGTAAGACTGGGCGCGCCAACGACAAGCTCCGGCAGGCGATTGTACACCGTTGGCCCTAGGACGTGAGTAAGCCTTTCAGACTTGGTGAGCCGGTGTGCGACTGTCGCAAGTTTACGTGTACCACATTACGTGTATCGCGTGTTCTAAACCATTCTTTGTTTTGCCTTGCAACCAGTGCTACTTGCAGTATTATTATAGATGGTAGCGTTAGTATTCCCAGTGAGGTAAAGTACGGCTTCGCGGACGTGTCTCGCGACACTTTTGCGATCGCTCTCACAGCACGTTTTTGCATGTGGAAGACTCGCTCTCGATTGGCTGAGCGCCCCCACAACTCTGCTCCGTACTGTAAGATCGAATGGACAGTCGAGAAATAGCAAGTGCGGACGATGCCCGCAGAGACGACACGCGATAACCTATAAAGGGCAAAACATGCGCTTCCCAGCTTTGCACATATCTTGTCAGTATGGGAGCCCCACGTCAGGCCTCGGTCTATTTGGAACCCTAAGAAGGCAGTCGATTGGACTTGGTCAATAGGCGTGTTATGGACCGATACAGACAAGTCTCACAAGGCGACCTGATATGGAAAAATGTACATAATGAGTCTTTAAGCACATTGCCACCTGGTGGGCAGCCTGATTCAACCGTTTCTCGAGCTCATCTAATGAAGGTGCGCGGACTACTGCGGCTACGTCATCAGCATACATAAATACCTCCCCTGCTGAAACGTGCTCTGGCAAGTCGTTGAGTAGCAGCGAGAAAAGTATGTTGGATACCGACGATCCTTGTGCTACACCCATTACAGTACGCAAGGACTCAGACTTGGTCTCCCCTCCATCACCGACCACTATCTGTGACCTTCCGCGAAGAAGATCTGTAAAGAGCGAGTATGCTTTTTCTCTAATTCCGTAGTACTGGAGCTTATGGGCGAGAACACTGTGGTCTGCGACATCAAATGCTTTCGATAGGTCGCAGCACAGGACTGCTACTTGCTGTTTCTCCTCACAAGCCGCCATAACCTGTCGGATGACCTCACGGGTGAGCGAGGTAGTAGAGCACCCCGCGCGATATGCGTATTGTCGCTCCGATAGTGCTCCCGTTGTCGCTAAAAATTGAGATAGGCGAGAGCTGAGTCCGTTTTCCAGTATTTTGGCTAATGCTGGGATTATAGACACCGGTCGATATCCGTCGATCTCTTCTCGCTTGCCTTTTCCCTTAAAAAGAGGTGAGATCTTGCTCACTTTTAAGGATTCAGGGTACGTTCCACTATCTATGTATCGGTTAAACAGCACGGCCAGGACCGGGGCTATCGGTGCTGCAACAGAGGCTATGAGGTCCATAGAGATATTATAAATATCTTTAGAGGGTTTACGTGGAATTCGTGATGATATAATTTTAAAGACCTCCGCTGCTGTGAATTTAGTTATTCGCAGAGATTGGTCCGCTGTGGTGCGCCGCTGCACCGAGGGCCGCCTTCACTCGAGCGAGAGAAGCGCGGGGCTCTCCGCATGTACTGGCCGCGCTCACGAACCTGGCATTCATAGCGTTGGCTGCCGCTTTACGAGATATAAATTTGTTTCCCGCTGAGTCTTTGGTTACCTCTGTGAAACTGGTGTTTGAGTGTACAGTTGTGCCTCTTTCTAAATTGACTACACGCCAAATAGTCCTACAAGAATTTGGACTGTTATTGATCATGTTCTCATAGTGTCTAAATTTATGTGATTTTACTGAATTTTCATATTGTTGAGTAACCTTGTCAATAAAAAAGTTCAAGTTTAAGTCTGGGTGTTTTTCTTGTAAATTGATTGCGTCGTACAAAATGTGTTTCAGGCCCACAAGTTCCTGAGAGACCCATGACAGTTTTCTGTTATTTTTACGTTTATATGGAAAGCATATATTAAATTTATTAACTAAAATAGCAATAATAGATTGTGCTAAACGATCTTCAGATTTCGCTTTTGATATGATGCTTTTGATATCGTTCCAATCTACTGACAATATGGCCCTTAGAAACCCCATTCGATTTGCATGTGAAAACTCTCTGACAAGTCTGGTGCGCGGGCGCGGCTGCATGCGTGAGAGCTTCACATGCGAGTGAAGCTCTCACGGCATAGTGGTCGCTGAGATGCGTTTTAATCGGCATCGTCACAACCGACCCCTGCGGGAAGCTACTGTACACGTGATCAAGACACGATGAGGTTGATTTATCAACTCTCGTTACGAAATCAACCTCATTGTGCACATTATTAGTAGTTAATATATCGGCTAACTGCTTCTTGACGGAGCTCCCGTTGGCTAGCCAGTCAATGTTAAAATCACCGATAAATATAAAACTTTTTTTTGTTTCATTAGCTCGTTCGATTAGGCGCTCCAGATAAGGTAGGAAGCTAATAGACGATATTAAGTTAGTTCTGTAAAGACAAACAACTATAACATTATATTCTAATTGTTCAATGGCTGATACTTCACAGTATCTTTCGGTAGCTATGTCACTAACTTTTAAACATTCGATAGCTTTAACGCAAATATCTTTATTGAAAATACACGAACCTCCGTGTGGGTCAATTTTTCGACAAAAACTAGATATTAACGTGTATCCATGTAGGTTTACACATTTTAGCTTAGATTCACTTAAGAAATGTTCAGTTAAACCAAGTACGTCACAATCCATTTAATCGTGCAAAAGAACTTCTAGTCTCTGGGATTTTTTATCTAGTGCATGGATGTTTTGATGACAAACAACTAAATGCCGCATTGAATCGTTCGCCACTCCGTTGCTCCTATTGTGCGAGCGGGTCGGCGCTGCTGGCAGAGCGGGCTGGACCGGCGCCTTCGCAGTCTGCGCGGCGACGACGTCCGCGGTGCTGATGGCGGGGGGACGGTGCGTCTGTGCGCCCGGCGCTCCTACGAAACCACTCACTAATTTCCGTGCTAGCAGGCCAGTTTTCAGGGGACATGAAGAAGTCGTACTTACTGGTTGGCATTGTTAGAGCAAAAGGCGAATAATGATTATGACTCAGTTAGTTTCGTTACATATTAGTACATTTTACAAAACCCTCGCCACGTTTTTTCTGTTTGTCTGAACGCAATAAACTCGAAACCTACCAAACGGACTTTCATACGGTTTTCACCAAAAAACGGAGGGTTTTAGATTAGGTCAGGTCTAGTTTAGGTGTATAATTCACCCGTGCGAACCAGCCCCAGGTTGCTATTGTATAACATTTATTTGAATTATATTTTTTATTTGTGATAGATATTAAATCAAAACTGATGGTAAGGCTACAGAAAAATAGGGTGCTTGAGCCCCTATATTGCGTTTCGTGTATATCTACGGGACGCCATTACCCAGGGTACTGTGTCAACACATTTTTGTGGTTTATTATGTAATTTCGAGGTGATCGACTCGGGAAAATAATGTAAAGTGCGCGTTCATCACACATTAAATGGAATAGATTTCTTTGTGTATCTTTCTTTCCGAAAATGGCTGTTTAAAAATGAGAAGTATTATTTATCTTCTTTTTATGCTATTATCGATCCTGATGTCTCAGATATACCAAAAATAGTGACCAAATCGTTAAACTCTTCAGCCTCCAGAGCTTCCGTTCTATTAGAATCTAGTGTTGCAAAATGTAAGAATGAGTTTAGTTTTAGCTACATTAACGAGGCTAGTATTGTAAAAGCATTCAAGTTAATCAATATAAAAAATACAGAAGATCTTTGGGGAATGTCTACAAAGGTGCTGGGTGTCATTATCTTAGATATTGCACCATGTTTAGCTTATATTTTTAATAGATGTATCGACGAGGGAGTTTTTCCCGATCTTATGAAACACAGTAAACTCATTCCTATGTTTAAGTCTGGAAGTGAAAGTGATCTCGCTAATTATAGACCGATATCGATATTACCTGCTTTAAGTAAAATCTTTGAAAAAATAATTCTTAATCAGTTATTATACCACTTTAACGTTAACGGCCTGCTACATAGTAATCAATACGGATTTACTAAAGGTCGATCAACAGCTGATGCAGGTATAGCGCTCTTAAAGCATATATTTGAGGCCTGGGAGAAGTCACAGGATGCAGTTGGGGTATTCTGCGATCTATCTAAGGCCTTTGACTGTGTGAGTCATGCAACCCTAATCACAAAGTTAAAATATTATGGCATTAAAAACCGGGCGATTGACCTCATACAGTCTTATCTATCCAATAGAGTCCAGAAAGTAGACGTGGGTGGTGAGAGGTCTTTGGGATCAATTATTGATATAGGGGTACCTCAGGGATCGATACTAGGCCCTTTTTTATTCCTAGTATACGTTAATGATTTACCTTTTTTTGTAAAAAATATTTGTGATATAGTTTTATTTGCAGACGATACGTCTTTAATTTTTAAAGTTGATAGAGGTAAAACCAGTATATGCGATAACGTAAATGAATCCTTATCGTTAGTTCTTAACTGGTTCACTGTAAATAATCTTTTGCTTAATTCCAAAAAAACTAAATGTATCAAATTCACTTTGCCAAATGTTATTCATAGCCCGTCCAACATTGAAATAAATGGAGAGGCAATGAATCTTGTAAATTCCACGATCTTCCTAGGTCTTAATATTGATTCAAAACTACAGTGGGGACCACAAATTGAAACGCTTGCTGGTAGGCTTAGTTCCGCTGCATATGCAGTTCGTGCGATACGGTGGCTTACTGATGAAGCTACAGCTAGACTAGTTTATTTCAGTTACTTCCATAGTGTTATGTCATACGGCATCATTCTCTGGGGGAAAGCAGCTGATATTGGTAAAATATTTGTAATTCAAAAAAGGGCAATACGTGCCATTTATAAAATGAAACCACGAGAATCTTTGAGAGAAATATTCAAAGAAATTAATATTCTCACAATAGCTTCACAATATATATATGAAAATTTGTTATATACACATAAAAATAGAGATGGGATTCAGCAAAATAGTGACCTTCATAAAATCAACACTAGGAATAAACATAAATTATACATCCCTAGGTTTCGACTAGAAAAAGTTAATAAGTCATTTATGGGGAACACGGTGCGCTTCTATAATAAGCTTCCTGAAAATGCTACTAAACTACCTATTAAGAAATTTAAAGCATACATTAAAGGTAGTCTTTTGAAGAAAGCTTATTATAATATAGATGACTATATTATTGATAAGAATGCATGGCCTCATGTCGCTCTGCCGTCAGACAGTTAACCGACACACTTGAAATGTATAAACTCTCTTGTATTTGTATTTCGTAGTTAAGGTAGTTATAAGATGGATCATATAAAAAAGCGCTAGGACCAAGACGAGTTTCTTGCCAATTCTTCTCGAGCTTGGGTTAGGATGAATTGGCACCTAAATTCACCTAGTATGTAAGACGTTTCAAAGTGATCCTTGTGATTGTATTGAATAAATCATCTTTTGACTTTGACTTGACTTTGACTTGATGACAATTTTGCTAGTGTGAAGTGATTTTGTTTTGTTATAATATAGTCACAAGTCGCAGATGATTATCATTTGTCTATTCTAAACGTCATTCCACTACGTGAATGATCGTCTAGAAGTTTCTTCAATTCAATTCTTTACACTTATGCAACGAAGTCACAGTTTATGGATTTAAATTCTGCTAATATTCCCCAATTAAACACAAAATAACACAAGAAAAACTAATTCATTTAGAAGAGCTTTGATAATTCATAAAATGTCACATAATGATTTATTTTTCTTCGTTAATGGCATGTGTCATAATGATGACATTTTGGCCAGTGTCAACTGATTTGCTTTTAAATTATGTCGTCAAAAAGTCGTATGTTGTCGTTCGTCATTTGTTATTTAAAATAAAATGGTGACCTTTTCATCATACTATACTATATACTATATATATAATATTATAAAGGCGAAAGTTTGTGAGTGTGTGAGTGTGTATGTTTGTTACTTCTTCACGTCTAAACGGCTGGAGTGATTTTAATATAATTATGTATGGAGTTAGCTGACACCCTGGATTAACACATAGGCTACGTCTTACTTCGGGAAAATATTCTTTTTGACATTGGCCAAATTTACATTATTTTGACACATGCCATTAACGAAGAACAAGAAGAGATTCTACCAGATTATTCGTTTGTCATTTCATGAAGTAATGTAGCTCTGCTAATTTAATATTTTTTACTCGTTTTATTGCATGTTTTATTCAGTAATCTTAGCGGAATTTTAATGAAAAAATTGTGACTACATAGGACAAGTATGAATTAAATTAAATGTGTATTATGGTGCAATGTCATTTAAACGACGAGGAATCCCAAGAAAATTCTAGACGGCCATCTAGAATTTTCTTTCGACGAAATAAATGTACATGTTAGTTTCAGCATAATTTATACAAAGAAACCTTTTCGTGCGACTGTCCAAGGTTTCCTATCAGGGATAGTATAAAGCCCGATTTATATTAGTCCGCGTATTAGTTTTAGCGCAGTTGGTAAGCACAATAAAGACAGTGGTATAAACCGATCGAATAGTTGGCGAGTTAGCTTCAAACTACCTTTAATTCCAGATGTACAAGTCAAGTGCTTAGCGCAGTTGGTGAGCACAGTGAGTAATTGAGTAACAGTGGTGTAAACTGGTCGAATAGCAATAGATCAAAACAGCTTCAAGCTTCTAAAGATAAGATAAAGATAAAGATCATTTATTTGCATAAACATGTGTAGATATAAGATTTTACAAACAGGTGTGTATCAACATGTTTTACCGATTGCGGTGTACAAATTGTGAGAGATGGCATGCAACAGTAACTAAAATAATAATAAAGATATTCGAAGGAAGTAATGTCAAGTCCAATAATTAATTCTATAATAACAACTCAATACGTTTTGATTAGAAAATTAAAATTTATCATTTAAAAAATCGTCAATCTTATAATAACATTTTTCAATTAATAGTTTCTTAAATTTGTTTTTAAATTCACAATCATTAAGTTGCTGGTAGCTCTTTGGTATTTTGTTGTAAATTTTCGGTGCCATTGATACTATGCTCTTATGTAGTAATGTAGTTTTTGATGGAAATAAACAAAGCCTCTCTTCACGTCTGTTTCTTGGCGCTTTGTCTGACATACGCGGAAACAGGTGGGGGTTATTTCTTACAAAAAGAGCTACTTCGATAATATATAGCGACGGAAGTGTTAATATTTTGTGCTTTGTGAATAAAGGTCTACAGCTATCAGTCATATGTATTCTGAACATGGCTCGCATACAACGTTTTTGCGCTTTAAAGATAATCTCTTTATCCGTAGAATTCCCCCAAAAAATTATTCCGAATCTCAGTATCGATTCAACCAAGCCGTAGTATGCTACAATTAGTGTGTCAATACTAAGGGTTAGGGATAATCTGAATAGCGCGTATGCCGAACTACTAATCCTCTTGGTTATGTATTCAATATGGGTTTTCCATTTTAATTTGTCATCTATTTGTAAACCTAGAAATTTTATGGAGTCAGTGTTTTCTATTATATTATTTTGAATTATTAAATTAATGTTGGGCTTTTTTTTTAATTGATTAAAATGCATTATCGTCGTTTTTTTAAGGTTTATTTTTAAGTTATTGTCATCAAGCCAATTAATAATAGAGGTTAGTGATTGATTAATGTCAGATTCATAATTTTTATTTTCATTACATTTGATTGTGATAGAGCTGTCATCGGCAAATAGTGTCATATGTTGATTTATTTTATTGATAATTAATGGGAGATCGTTTATGTATATTATAAAAAGTAGCGGACCAAGTACGCTTCCTTGGGGAACGCCATATTGAGTTATACGTTCATTAGATTTATAGGTGACATCAAACTTGGTCTTAAAGTTAAAACGTGTAATTTCTGTTACTTGTTTCCGATCTCTTAGGTATGAGGCAATTAAATTTAAACCTTACCAGTACATGAATCCAAATAGAATAGCATTGTACTCGTATTTTGACAGTGACATGCGCCTTTACTTATAAACGTCTCCCAACTTCTGACCCAATAAATAATTGATTCTGCGGACTTTGATTGACTTTGCGGAAATCCATTACAAAACATTAATTTTGCAAAACATTAGCTTTGCATGGCTTTTCAATTGCGGGCGGGTAGGAGGTGCATGCGTCTGCATCGTGTTAGACACTCATTGGAAATAGATTGGCGGAATAGTACTAAATATTTATCCACCTCTGTCAAAGGTTAATTACTGAATAAATAGTGCCATCCCTTTTTGTAATAAACCAAAAGATATCTGCATAATGATACAAAAAGGTATCATTACCTATTACAAATATGTAAAATAGGTAAAAAAGGTAAAAAATTACACAAATCGTGACAGAACGAATCTTATGCAGTGTTTAGGTAGTGTTCAAGTAAGGCCGGCTATGTTGTACATTATTTTGTCTAACTGATAAACACATTTATAATATTGAATTAAATAATAACACTTGTTTTTCACGATAGGAGTTTGTACAGTTAACGAAATTATTGCTACTCGCCCCTTCGCTAAACACGTGACTAATGTAAACAGGGCTTTATAAATTCGTGTACCTACCTAAGCAAAAATTCGAAATGAAAAAAGATTTTATTAAGTAGGCTCTTTGAAAGCCATATAACATGCTTCAAAGTTTTTCGGGATAATGAAATTTTCGTTTAAAACTCTGGCTTTTAGGATCTGGCAAAGATGGTCGCATTAAAAATGGTACGTTCAAGAGCCTGTTTCCTCAGTAGAGCTGTGTCGTTGCATTTTGTATTTTATGTCGTTGACATAAAATTAATATAACCTAAACAATCTTGTAATAATTATTTTTCGAGTCTAAAATATTATAAGTTGATAGCTTACTAGTTAGATACGCCTCACTACCCTAGAAGTAAACATGTCTTTATGGCAATCTCATTGAGACCTTTTTAAAAAAAAGTTTTTTTTTCCATTTTTTTGTTTTGTTAGTATTAAGTTATTTTATGGTAACGTGGTATCCAAATAAACGCCTTTTATTCTTATTTGCCAAATAACCAATATCTGTGTATTGAAATAAAGTATAAGGTCGTCTAGAGAGCACACAGCCCAAGAGCTATGTGCGCAACGACCAGACCATCGTTATTTTATAAAAGCTGAAAGTTACTCTGTGTATGTCCCCAATACAAGAACGATCCCCGACTATGAAGTTTGGATGATGGTGGCTTTGGCTGGCTTTTTATAAAATTTGCACATTAAAAAGTTTAAAGCTCAGTTTTTTTAATTTTTCCCTATCAATTAGGGAAACAAGCAAAATGTAGATTTTTTCAAGGATTTTGGTTTTTTAAGATTTTTTCGGTTTATTTATTATTATTATTTATAGCAGGTTAATAAAAACAAAGTTAGAATTTTTAATAGCTTTATTTTCAGATGAAATATCTCCCACCACATGGCACTGTTTTTGTAAAGCATGCTTGATTATAGCCCCTTCGATACCTCCACATCCTCTCCCTCACATCTATGGAATTAATGCAAAAACGGCTTTAATCTGTGAATAAAACTCGTCCCCACTCTTCTGTTCAATCACGGAGCCGACGAGCAAACGCTACTCGATGACTCACCTCAAGTTTCGGCTTCAGACCAACTTCCTTCAGACGTCGCGTCGTCTCACTGTCCGTCCACTAAAGCGCACGTTACGGACTTCTTACAAGACATTTCGGGTCTGAACTGTAGTTTGACGACGGCTTCTCAAGGTTTGCACCTTTATAAAGCGATCATCTACGGCGTTGGTTGCTCGATTTCTGCCTTGTCCCCCTGTCTTAGCACGTAAGACCCTGTCTGCCTGTATCGTTGCATATGCGGTAGATAACAGATATCGACACACCTAATACAAGACTCACTGAACAGTACGTATGACCTTCCTCGATCATTGTTACAGCTTCAGTTGCAGGTAAATCACTCATTTTATATTCAATACAGTGTATTATTCTCAAAAGTTAACAGTAGAATGATATGAAGTGACTTTAAACCATTTAAACAATATTCCTATTTAGAGCATTTAAAACTGTAACATTGTCAACAAACACTTAAGAGGGTATAATCATTGTTAAAACATTTGAGAACGGCATTTTTAATCATTATATTATTTCATAAGAAGTCATCATATCAGCCTTTAGGAAATCCACTGCTGGACATAGGCCTCCCCAATTGATTTCTAGGAAGAACGATTTTGAGCCCTCTCCATCCACCGACTTCCTGCGATCTTTACAATGTCGTCAGACCATCGGGTGGGGGGTCGACCTACGCTTCGTTTTCCTGTCCTTGGTCGCCATTCGATAACTTTTACTCCCCAACGGTTATCAGTTCTGCGAGCTATATGGCCTGCCCATTGCCACTTCAACTTGCAACTTTTGAGTGATATGTCGGTGACTTTGGTTCTTCTACGGATTTCCTCGTTGCGGATTTTATCACGTAGTGAAACACTCAACATAGCTCTCTCCATAGCTCGTTGCGCGACTCTAAGCTTGTGTATGAAGCCAATAGTTAGCGACCAAGTCTTAGTTCCATATGTCATCACTGGCAACACGCACTTATTAAAGACTTTCGTCTTGAGGCTCTGCGGTATCTGTGACGAGAAGATGTGCCGTAATTTCCCGAACGCTGCCCATCCGAGTTGGATTCGTCGGCTGACCTCTTTGTCGAAGTTGGACTTGCCTAGTTGAATCGTCTAACCCAAATAGACATAATGGTCTACAACTTCGATTATATCGCACCCAATATGTACCGGTACGCGTGAAACATGAGCATTTGACATGATTTTTGTCTTGCTCATGTTCATTTTAAGACCCACCTGTTGGGAGACCATATTAAGGTCACTGAGCATTGTGCCAAGGTCTTCCAGCGATTCTGCAATGAGGACTATATCGTCGGCAAATCGAAGGTGAGTGATGTGTTTGCCATTGATGTTGATACCATATCTATTCCAGTACAAGAGCTTGAAAATATCCTCCAATGCAGAGGTGAACAGTTGCGGAGAAATAACATCTCCCTGTCTCAACCCTTTATGCAATGGGATTGGATTCGTGCTCTGGTCCTGGACTCGGATAGACATGGTGGCGTTACTGTACAGACAATTCAACACTTCGATATACCGATAGTCGATTTGGCACCACTGGAGTGACCGCAACACTGCCCAGGTTTCGACAGAATCAAAGGCTTTCTCATAGTCCACAAACGCTAAACAAAGTGGCCGGTTATACTCTTCGGTCTTCTGTATAACCTGCCGGAGCGTATGGATGTGGTATATGGTGTTAAAGCCTTTTCGGAACCCGGCTTGTTTGGGAGGCTGGAAGTCGTCAAACCTACGAGCGAGATGATTAGTAACTACTCTCGAAAACAGCTTATAGACATGGCTCAACAGCGAGATGGGCCTGTAATTCTTTAAGAGGTTATGTTATCCCCTTTCTCAAAGAACAGTAAACCACCACGCTCCTGTTCCACGCCTCTGGCGTAGTTCCCTCGAGAATGACGGAGTTGAACAGCTTCTGAAGGACCTTAAGTACCGGTGTTCCAACCGCTCTCAGAAGCTCTGTCGTTATTCCGTCTTCCCCCGGTGCCTTGTTGTTCTTAAGCTGCTTGAGAGCCGTTCGAATCTCGTATAGACTGACGTTCGGAATGTCTTCTGTGTAGTGTCGGGTTAGGCGGGCTCTTGCATCGCTAGTCGTGCTTGTAGTAGGACTTTGCGATGAGGTGTACAGTTGTCCATAGAACTTTTTGAGCTCTCGTAAAACTTCTGGCTTCGAGGAAACGACACTGCCACTATCGGTCTTTAGCTTCGTCAACAGGCTTTGCCCAATAGACAGATCTCTCGCGAGCACTTTGGAGCCTTGGCTGCGCTCTATTGCGTTCTTTATACTATAAGTATTAAAGAGACGCAAATCGCGTCGCATAGACTTGGAGATCTGTTTATTGAGCGTATTGTATTTTGACATGTCCACTAAAGACTGCAGTTTCATTTCGCTACGTTCTGCCATGAGTTTTAGAGTTTGCTCAGAGAGTTTTTGGGTTCTACATTTGCGCTGGGTCTTACAGAACTTTGACCCAACGGCATGGACAATTTCCACCAGCCCGTCATTTAATTCATCCAAGGATCCGCATTCGGCAAGATCTTTGATTTCCAACTGCAAGCTCTTGGGGTTATGGATTAGGGCAGGACTTGGGCGAAGAGTAGATTTCATCAGACGTGACCTTTCTAGCTTTACGTTAAGATTTAATGAGCCTCTAACCATTCGGTGATCACTGCCGGTTTTGACCCTGTTGATCACTGAGACATCATTAAATATTTCTAGGTTCGAAGGTCTCATCGTCGCTAGCTCTTGCTCTAACAGTTTAATAGTCCGTGCACCAACCAACACAAATGCTGCGCAACATGTCTTCAGTGACAGAGTGGTACATAACTGGAATACATTATCAGAAGTTGCTACTGTACTGGCACTACTAGTCCATTCAAGAATGCTCGACGCGACGACTGGTTGCAACTGGCTGCTAACAAAAATGATAGTAAGTATATTAGAATTAGGGCAAAAAGGAAAATTTAACTTTTGAACACTGTACCATTATAGTCACATAAAAGTCGTCAGTTGAAGACACAAGCAACATTAACAAATTTCCTTACAATTGTACTAAGTTTCTTCATCGACGTCCATCGTGAGACTGACGGAAAACAAGCAACAAATTGTACCAGTGGCCAGTAGTAGCAACGGGCGACTGTGTCCGATCACCGCCACAAGACACAGCAACTACGGTTCCCTGTGATGGTGTGCCGTGTCGGCAGCAAAAAGTGTTTACGTTTGCGCAGCGCCTTAAAAAATAATTATGTGTTGCAACAGCCTATTGTGGGTGCAGGAAACTTCTTGAAATGAAGAGTCGAGACGATGTACAGGAACAATTTGAGTTTATTACGTTTCTACAATATTTTTTATATCTAGTACGGTGCGCGTTCAAAATGGAGGAGGAATTAAATGAAACAATGAATTTGCACTTTTTTGAAATCTGTGACAGCGCGGGAGTGCATGATGGCAGCACCGGTCTTTAAGGCGAAGGAGTGTTAAGGCGAAGCCGGAACATGCCCCCGGCCTTGGAACTATCCACGTCCAACAGCTAGGCATCATCTTCATCATTGAACAGAGGACAGATCCGAGGAACTGCGCGTCTGATGACTCCGGACTTGGTTTGAATATCAGCGACTCGAGAAATCCCATCCTTTCCTGGCATAGTAGAGATAATTCGTCCCAGACTCCATTTAAGTGGCTGCGTATTGTCTTCTTTGATGACGACCATTGTGTTCGGTTGAAGATCTCGTCCATCTTCCCTCCATTTTGCTCTCGTTTGCATATCCGATATATATTCTTTTGACCAGCGAGTCCAGAAATGTTGTCTTATCTGCTCGAGCCTCTGGTATCGTGTCAGACGATGGGCAGGAACATCAGAAAGCTGTTCTGTCGCAGGCGCTGTAAGGAGACGACCAACCAGGAAATGTGAAGGACACAAGGGAAGGAAGTCATTCGGATCTGCGGATAAGGGACTGAGAGGACAGGAATTTAGAATAGATTCAATTTGCGATAATGCAGTGCTATATTCCTCAAATGTGAGGTGTGCGTTGCCAACTACTCGTAACAAGTGATGCTTGCACGACTTGACCCCCGCCTCCCACAATCCACCAAAATGAGGCGCGTAAGGCGGTATAAAAGAGAACTTGATGTCTTGACTAGTCGCGTATTCAATGAAATCGTCAGAGCATTTTGCCAAAAATTTTGAAAATTCGTTTGCGAGACCTACAAAATTCCTACCGTTATCTGAAATTATTTCATTCGGTTTGCCACGTCGAGAAATAAATCGCTTTAACGCAAGTAGATACGCATCAGAAGAAAGGTCACTGACTAGTTCTAAATGTATTGCGCGTTACTAAGCAGATAAAAAGACAAATGTATCCCTTTATTAATTTTGAACCTCGACCCTTGCGGTTCAGTATGAGCACTGGTCCGGCGTAGTCGACGCCACTACGTAAGAATGGAAAGGTTGGCGTGATTCTTTGCTCCGGTAAGTTGCCCATAATAGGAGATAAAGATTTACCTCTGAACCGTGTACACGTGACGCACTCGTGTACAATGCGTTTGGCTAGGTTTCTACCTCCTACAGGCTAGTGTGACTCGCGTATGTTGTATAGCAACGCCTGAGGCGCGGCGTGCTGCCGCTTGTGTTCGTGCCGAAACAACAGTACTGAAAACCAGTGTTTAGAAGAAATTAATATTGGATATATTTTATCGAAATTAAATTCAGGAGACAGTTTAATTCTTCCACCGACTCGTAGAATACCATCATTATCCATAAAAATATTTAATTTATTAAGGACGTTTTTATTTTTTAGATTCTGATTCTGATTCAGATCTGATAATGATTTGTATTCATCGGGGAAAGATTCACGTTGAGATAACTTCACTAAGCTCATTCGAGCATTCCTCAGTTCATCTACAGTAAGCGGTGCGCGGCGAATATTATTTTTATTGCGTGTATTGAAAATAAAACGTAATGCGTAAGCGCACGCTCGCTGCAAACGATTGAACTGAGAAAACCTTTGAAATGAAAACAATGAATTTTCCGCCGTCGTAGACAAGAATGCATGTGTTTTAATCGGTTTTAATTCAGGCAAATCAGTCTGCACTTTGGGAGTTTTATCTGAAATCGTTTGACTACTGGCAACTCCGGGTCATGCAAAAATGTGGGGCCCTCCCACCATAAAGATGAAGATTTGAGATCTTCTAGGCTGATTCCGCGAGATACTAGGTCAGCTGGGTTGTGTTTCCCGCTCACATGACACCACGGAAGCTCATTAGTGATTTCATGAATTTCTGCCGCTCGGTTTTGTACGAAAGTCTTGAGTAAATTAGGTGCCATGCGCAGCCAACCTAATACAATAGTAGAATCACACCAGAAAATAATGCTATCGAACTGACAGTTGAGCGATTCGCGTACTTTGTTATATAACCTAGCGCCTAGTAAAGCTCCGCACAGTTCTAACCTAGGTATGCTTACGGGATTTAAGGGCGCGACCCTACTCTTCGAGCAGAGCAATCTGATAGTAACTGATGAGTCTTGATTTATTGTGCGAATATAAATACATGTCCCGTATGCAGACTCCGACGCATCAGTAAATATGTGCAACTCGATACGAGCCGGGTCGGTACCTATAGCGTGCCGCGGTATAACTATTTCGTTGAGTACACTCAAAGATCGTACGAAACAATCCCAAGTGCGTCTGACGTCACTAGGTACCTCATCATCCCACCCTATCTTCAACAACCATAGTTGTTATAATAAAATTTTTGCTACGACAATAACAGGACTTAGCAATCCTAAAGGATCAAAGATTTGTGAAATCGTTGACATGATATAACGCTTTGTTATTGACTGATCAGCTGTTATGTTGAACTGTGTGTTAAAATAAAATTCATCATCAAGATTATGCCATCCTAGACCTAACGTTTTTGAATGGACATTTTCATCTAATGATAAATCTTTGAAAAGATTAGACTCATTATTCGCGGAGTTATCTAATCTGAAACTAAACATCCATTTCCGAAGGGGAAAACAACCTGACTTCAAAACATTTGAAACGTCTTCACAAATCTTTATCAATTGTTGTTTATTGTTGCTACCCGTCAACATATCGTCAAACAAGAAATCTTCTTTAATGATCCTTGCGACGTGGGGATCCGTACACTCAGCCGCTAATTGTTTGAGGCATCTACAACTCAAGAATGGTGCTGAGGTGGTTCCGTACGTTACTGTTTTTAGCTGAAAGACATCCAGCGGCTGCGACGGATCATCACGCCACACTATCAGTTGGAGGTCACGTTGTGAATGATCTATTAAGCATTGCCTATACATTTTCTCAATGTCTGCACAAGTATTTGTGTTGCCTAAATCTTAGCAAAATAGACACCAGATCGCCTTGTATCGGTGGGCCCGTCATTTGCAAATCATTGAGCGAGATGTTATTACTAGATGCAGCGCTGGCATCGAACACTACACGAAGCTTTGTAGTGGTACTGTGTTCCCGAAAAACTCCGTGATGCGGTAAAAAACAATGGGGCGTCCCGACACTGTCTACACGACTCATGTGACCTAAGCGAATGTATTCATGAATGAAGTCGCGGACAGACCCTTGTAGTCTGGATTGCGTGATAAACGTTTCTCTAAGGCGAAAAACCTACGTTCTGCGTGCGAATAAGTTTTACCTAATGTATCGGGTGGACTTTTAAAAGGAATACGTACAATAAACCTTCCGTCATTGTTGCGTGTAGTAGTTTCGACGAAATGGTTTTCACATGCACGCTCTTCGTCCGTGCGCGTATCGCGATACATAGGCGTTTCTTCCAATTCCCAGAATATGCGTAACTGAGAATCAATTGACTGAGTAAAATTACACTGAATGTGAACACTGAATACCTGTCATGACGCGTAGTAGAACAAATAGGTCCGGAAATAACCCATCCCAATTTTGTATCTAATAAGAAAGGTCCACTAGGTAATCTTATTTTATTTGAGTTGATTAGATCCCAAAATATATCGGCGCCGATTAATAAATCTATAATTTTACATTCATTAAACTGCGGGTCTGCTAAAACAACATTCTCAGGAATGCAAAGTTGCGCGTTTTTTAAAGTTAAAGCAGGCAATGCCGATGTTATATTGGGCAAAACAAAACATTGTAAATTCGCGGTGTACTGGTGGATGCGTGACCTAAGCTCGATGTCACATACTTGCGTGGAATTTGTGACCGAGTTGCCTACACCACGAATTTCTTGAGTGGACTGTATAACTGGCGCTTGTATTTTATTGCATAATGATTTAGTAATAAAACAACGTTCACTACCGCTGTCAAGAAGCGCGCGAGCTAGATGATAATTTTTGTGATTACTATCAGCTATCTCTGACTAATGCAGTCGATAGTAACATCTGTTTCATTGCAACAGTTTGAGTGTAAGGTGTGTCTATGTGTGCTTGATTTGCGTGAATAGTGGTACATTCCACAGCAGAGGACGATTTAAGTGCGCAGGGCGCGGGAAGGGGCGGCGACACCGCTGGGACTGGAGACCCAGTAGCCGATGACTCATTATCGCCCGACGCATGAAGTGCTACAGATCGATTGGCATGATTATCGGAATGAATTAACGAGTTATGTTTTTTGTTACATAATCGACATGGCCCGAACCTACAGTTATCCAAAGTCTGATTCGAACGTAAACAATTAAAGCACAGTTTGTTTTCGTTAATGAATTTGAGCTTTGATTCTAACGTATAATCTAAAAACTTTGGACAAGCATAAATTGGATGGTTTTTATCACACAGTAAACAAAGTTTTTTAGTGATTTCGCGCGATTGTCGTACCTGCGCTTGCGGCTTATTGGTGGAGACATTGCAGTGAATTTTAGACGGACATTTTTTATTTTCGTGCGTAGGTTTGCTATGTGACACCTGCAATGTTTCCGGCATGTCAGCCCGGTCTTTTAGAAACTTCAACAAATCATCCAATTTAAGCCGAGCTTTAGAGTCGTCAGTTCTAGAAAATAGTGTACCTTTGTGTTATTTCCACTCGCGTTCTGTGATTTGATCTAACTTCGACACAACTAAATAGATAACCAGAGTATCCCACGAGTCACTTGGCTCGCCGAGGATTTTTAGTGCGCGTAAATACTTTAATACGGTATCAATTAGCCTCCTGAAAAGAACTGGTGACTCCCTGCCTACACTCTGCATAGTAAACAAAGACTTCACATAGTTATGCACTAACAATCTGCTATTATTGTATCGATTGAGAAGTAAGTCCTCTGAATTCATTTGTACTTTTAACCACCGACGAGCGAGAAGTTGACAAACTTATTTTAGGCCTAAAAGTAATTGTTCTCCTGGCGATGATGGCATTTCGTCAGATGTACTTAAGGTTATTAGAGCCCATATCCTGACCCCACTTACCTATATCCTAAATCTCTCCTTGAGTAAGGGAGTTTTTCCAAGGTCTTTCAAGGGATCTATAGTGCGTCCTGTTTTTAAGGCTGGGGTTAGAGACCATATCACAAACTATCGTCCTATCTCAATATTAAACTCACTCTCTAAGGTTTTTGAAAAAATTATAAATTACAGACTTATTAGTTATTTGGAAAAAAACAACCTTCTTTCTAATGGGCAATTCGGTTTTCGCCATGGAAAATCAACTGAGACGGCTGTAAGTGAATTTATAAATTTCGTTGTTAGAAAAATTGACTGCAAAAACAAATGTCTTTCGATATTCTTAGATCTTGCAAAAGCGTTTGACACGGTTTCTATCCCTAACCTCATACAGAAATTAAATAACCTCGGCATCCGAGGCGTTCAACTGGATCTCTTTAGAGATTATTTGACTGGAAGAACTCAAAGACTTAAAATTGATAATGTAACTAGCCATAACGTGCCTATTACGCATGGCGTCCCACAAGGGAGTATCTTAGGCCCAACGCTATTTCTAGTTTACATTAATGACCTCGCATCATTAAAAATCGAGAACTGTAAAATAATATCGTACGCAGATGATACGACTTTGACATTCTTTGGGAAAACTTGGGTTGAAGTGTACAAACATGCTCAAACTGGTTTCAACATAGTAACCAATTGGCTTGCCTCTAACTACCTCTCACTAAACACTGCTAAAACTAAATATATACCTTTTTCTATTTATAATCCTCCCTATCCGATATCCCAAACATATAACATAATTGCACATACCTGTGACTATGTTTCTTCTCAAAACTGCAATTGCTCTGTAATATCCACGGCTTCTACGATTAAATATCTAGGCATAATTATAGATAACAACTTAAACTTTAGGAGTCATATTGAGTATATATCTAATAGAATCAGGAAACTTATATATATATGTAAACAATTACGTCATTCTGCAGGCAATCGTATTATGAAATTAATTTACACTTCACTATGCCAGTCAGTTCTCTCCTACTGTCTAACCTGTTGGGGGGGCGCAGCTAAGACTAATCTTATATGTGTAGAAAGAGCCCAAAGAATCTTATTAAAAGTAATTTACTTTAAACCAAAGCTCTATCGTACAACTGATCTGTACAAAGAATGTGAAGTACTGACAGTCCGCCAACTCTTTATTTTAAATACCATCCTGAAGCAGCATTCTTCTGTGGTCCAAGATGCAGATACTACACGTCTAGCCACTAGGAGAAACCACCAGATCATACCGCTGACTAGTTGCCGCACTCGATTTGCCCAAAGGTTTCCATTGTTTCTTGGAGCTTGGCTTTACAACAAAATTAACAAGGAGCTGCTAATTTTCCCATTGATCAAGCGAACATGCAAACGTACACTTACAACATGGCTGTTATCATTAAACTACGATACTACTGAAGATATTTTTGCAATTGTATCCTAATGCGAAGCTTTCACCACGCATTGGGATATAATTGTAAAGATTCATTCATACAAACATACAAATGTCAAACATACAAACTTCTCTTACACACATACACACACACACACACACACACACACACACACACACACTCGCAGACATACTTAACAGTTTTATTTTATTCGTTTTAATATCATCATACTTACCTACATTTGAGTCCTTATTATTCATATGTACTTACCGCACAAGCTATTTGTTAACTTATCTAGAATTTCTCTAGCTTAATTGCACCTATATTGAGGGTGGGCGCTGATACCTATCATACAGGATTTTTATTATCTTAGTTTAGGTGTCAGTTGTATCACATTATGTACCTTGTAACTTCCTTAGGTTAAGAAATTATGTATATCTCTAACTTGTACTTATTGTTAGCTAAGGTGCTCAATAAACAATATTATATTATTATTATATATTATTTGGAACCTACACTATATTACCTACATTCAAAAAAAAAAAAAAATGATGATGTGCTGATTTTAGGTAATGAAACTTTTCTATATTGCTAAGATCATCTGACTTGTGCACTAACGATAGGAAAGTGTCCCTAAACTCCAACCATTGCTCATACGAACCGTCAAAGGTCGGCATAGAAATTGTAGGCAACTTAACGGTCTCTTTATGATGATTACATTTATTAGAACTGGCAGTCACCTCAACTTTGCTTGCCAAACATTCAGCTTGAGATAAAATAGTGTAATAGGTATTTTCAAACATATCTCTTTGCGTTAACTGCTCATCTACATCAGAGACTAATTCCTCGATTTTACCTTGAATGTCATTGAACTCACTGAACAAAGTAGTGGCCCCCTGAATCCGTAATTTCAGATCTATGCGTTTTTGACTAGACAAAGTTTCATCTTCAAAACTAGCTAGGAAGTTTGAGAATTTAGTTAATCTACCTTTACATATACCTCGTTTTTTAATTAGTTCTCTAATCACTGGACTATCTTCGCCGACATCAAGTTTATAAGGCGATTTATCGCGTGATTTACTAGGTACCGAAACCTCTGACGTGTTTGGTTTACTCATTTTGGTGGAAAGTAGTAAGGATGGAGTACTCACGTTTGAATGATGTCCATTACGATGAGACTGCTCCAATGCGTTGGCAGCGCACAGACTTCACAACCAGAATTCACTGAAATAATGTAGAAATAGCACACGATTACACCAATGAAATGGAGAAGCAGGAATGGGCAGGATGGCTGGCCGTACCTCTTATGCGCGTTTTGAGGACCGGAACAGGCTTCTTCCCATTTTGTAGCTCCCGGATGGATGCGATTCCTCTCAGGTATTATTCCTCTGCGTGTTTGTGCTCCCGTAGTCGCCTCTTCCAGTTCTCCAACGGCGAATATGGATGTTTCAACGGCAGTTACTGGTTCAGCCAGCCAATAGCCTATTGTGGGTGCAGGAAACTTCTTGAAATGAAGAGTCGAGACGATGTACAGGAACAATTTGAGTTTATTACGTTTCTACAATATTTTTTATATCTAGTACGGTGCGCGTTCAAAATGGCGGAGGAATCCTGTCTGTATGTAAAATCACAGTAAAACAATGAATTTGCACTTTTTTGAAAGCTGTGACAGCGCGGGAGTGCATGATGGCAGCACCGGTCTTTAAGGCGAAGGAGTGTTAAGGCGAAGCCGGAACATTATGCCTAACTAACATAGATTGTCTTTTTTTGTGGGTTGACACATTATTGCTGCATCCAACTACACTTTAACGATGTGATTAAAATAGAGGGCAAAGCTTTATAATGATGACCAAGAACGAACCAGTAAGCTCTATTCACAAAACAGAAAATATATTAGGTCCTATGAAATTACCGTTTTATACAAAAAAAAACGTGTGCGTCTCGGGACGCCCGACCGAAGTAATAACTTAAACTAATCTAACTAGCGCTGTGGTTTATAGTGAGAGAGAAGGAGCTTACGTAACGCGTTACGTAACAAAGCGGTTTACCCTCCCGTAAGAATGTATCACTTCAAAAAGTTGTTATTAAGTATATTTTACTATATCTCTTTTTTTCTACTTCTTATTATTATTTTGTCTCGTTGTTACATCATATTTGACCAATAGGCTACATCTACGGCATTATTTGAGGAGGACAAGAGATCACCCATAATAACAATAATAATGCAGGACATTTCAACCAACGTCATCTGTGAGCGGAAGGTCTTGTGAGTACGGTGGATGAACGGAGAACTTCCAACCCTAGTTCTTATAGCTTGGAGAACGTCTGTTGTGCAGTGTGGGATCGTGCGTTATCGTGCGAAAGCAGCTGGGACCCGCGGCGATTGATTAAAGCTGGCTGGAGATTTGCGGTTTTCCAAAATTTCCTGAAACAAACCAATAACCAATAACGAGCTGTGCGTTCATTTGTGTTCGCTCCGTATACGTCGCTCCGTAAAAGCTTTGTATAAATGGGAGTAAATTCGAGGTAGAACAAGATCAAAAAGAGATGAAAACAAAACACTGGCTAGGATTTCTAAATTCAAATGTATAATTATACATTTAAATTTAGATAAAAATTAATTCCAAATAGCCAGTACTATAGAACAGTAACTTCATAGGTAACCTATTATTTCTCTGTTCTATTGTTCTCATAGTAAGTTTACATAAGGTAAGGTATGTATTATGTATTATAATACTATTATGGTTGAGTTTCCTTTGAATCAAGAAAGTAAATAGATTTACAGCCTATTATTGCGAAATAATGAAGAGCATTTCAGCTCAGGAGATGAATAAGCCGCCATTAGTCAAGGCTTCATTGATAGTTGGTAAACAGCTTAAATAAAGGATTGAGATATTCTATAGCTATTTATTTGTTACTAGCTGTGACCCGCGGCTTTACACGCGGTACCATTATAAATAACAAAAAACGTATGTGTCTCGGGACGCCCGACAGAAGTGAAAACTTAAACTAATCTAACTAGCGCTGTGGGTTAGAGTGAGAGAGGAGAAGCCTGCCTACCGCTGCCGTATGCGTAAGAGGTTTACCCTCCCACAAAATGTTATCACTTCAAAAGTAGACTCTGTCCATCCCCAAGATATATATATTTTTTGATTTTTTTTATCCCGGACATTTTACACAGCATCATCTGGCCCCAAAGTAAGCAGAGCTTGTGTTATGGGTACCACATAACTGATATACTACTTATATACTTTTTATTTTTTTGTAAATACATACATATTATACTTAGAAACACCCAGACCCGAGTCAAATTTTTGCAGATCATACAAACATTTGTCCCGCGGCGGGAATCGAACCCGCAACCTTCTGCGTCTCAGCCAGACCTTAGCCCACTGCGACACAGAGGTTGTCAAATATAATCAGATGTATGCTTTTTTACTGGCTCAGTTGTATATTAACTATTTTAACTTTGAACTCCGTAACCAAATTTGGCTTTTGAATCATATGAACGAAGAAGAAGTTGTTAAGAAAACAATCAATCAATCAATCAATCAATCAAGTAATCTCCTTAGCAAATATTATCAAGATTCTTTCAGCGGTTTAGCTGAGAAAAGTTTACAAACAAAGAAACGAAAACAAACAGACAGATAGAGACACTTTTTAATATGTTATAATCTTTACATAGTACAAAATGAAGTCGCATCCGCTGTCTGTTCAATTAGATCTTTTAAACTACTCAACGGATTTTAATGCAGGTTTCAGCAATAGATAGAGTGATTCAAAGTTTATAAGTATAAATACATATGATTATGGTAAAGAACAGCCGAAAAATTCAGAGATTTGTAATATGATGTCGTAACAAACATATTTTTGTACGCTTAATTCGCAAACGCTGGCTAAACCTTACGAGATAGATCACATTAATATTGTATATCTTAAAAAGATCGATAAAATATTCCGCAATGCTATATATTTATCTCCTAAGGATAACCCACAGTAACCATATTTATCTTTTACATATTACATTAAAAAAAAGTGTTATTACCAAGCTATTTTATACAATACAGTATTATTCCTTATCCAATTAAATACATTACATACGTTATACATTTAATGTATATCAAAACACACAGCACACAGCGGCTGGCGGGCCGTAGGTACGTTTCGTCCCGGTTGGCAGCGGTCGGCGCACAGTGGTTTGACTCCATACAAAAGGTCGGACATAGAGAACTAACATTTTTGAAGTCTTTATTTGATAATTTTGAGTAAGCCATTCGATTGCTATAATAAAACTAAGCAAATGTTATTCTATTATAATTAGTGCCTAGACTAGACTATAGTTCAGATCTCCAAGCCACGCGCTTGAATGCTAATATGTTTGAAGTGAAACTTCTTTCTTCTGATCGTTGTGATTGAAAGTCGATTAAACGAAAAAGCGACAGTAAAAAGAGACAGACACATAAAATCATAAGATTTAACGTGGGAGAAACTAGAAGCATTATACCGTATTTCTTATATATGTGGTTCTAAAATTTTTGATGGTTTCACTACTACCACGTGTGAATTGCACACATGTTTTTTTTTAATTATGCCTAAAAATACATAAATTCTAATAAATTAATTAATAGAGTTTTGAAAATTAATAAAATATAGTTTTTTAACCTAATACAAACTAGCGAATAAGACGCGGTATTCTGAAGTCTATTCTGAAGTATCTAAGTAATATTCAACGCGTTTTTTTCGCTAGAGTGTGCGCCTACGCGAATGTTTGCTATGACTTAGGATCTTAAAAAGGTAGGTAGCATTCACTGTGATGTTTTCTAATTTCTGATAACGGTGGCTGGATGGCCCTGGTTTCCTGGGCCAATGTATATATGGTTTAATTTGAATTGATGACGTTTTAGCAAATTCCGCGGCCAAGTAAAGATGGATATGTTCCGGTAAAATGCTACTCGTATTTTGATGAACTTCCACAGACAATCATTGTAGTTTGTAGAAGGATCCACAGATTGAATTGCATCAGGGCAGGGACATTCATGATTTAAGTAGCTGATTCCATGTACCACAAAATAGCGTGATAAAATGTGCGGTTTAATCCACGATGCGCGCTAGCTTTATATCTTCAGTGTCGTATGTGATCTGTCTGTCCGATCTCTAGTGACACATTTCAATCCTAGACAAACGTACATCGATCCTAACAGCGATATTTAAACGAACCGCGACGTACGAGAACAGTGTCCTGGGCTTGTTATGCTGGTTTTTTTTTGTGCGCCTTATAAGCAATTATAAACATTGGTAGAGATCCACACAATACCATCTAACCCCAAACTAAGCATAGCTTGTGTTATAGGAACTAGATGACTAATAGAATACTTATATATTTTAAATAACACGATACTACATGATATGACGACCTCTATGGCGCATTGGGCTTAGCTCCGGCTGAGACGCAAAAGGTTGCGGGTGCGATTCCCGCCGCGGGACAAATGTTTGTATGATCTGCAAGAATTTGTCTCACGTCTGGGTGTTTCTATGTATAATAAGTATGTATATACAAAAAAAAAGTATATAAGTAGTGTATCAGTCATGTGGTACCCATAACACAAGCTCTGCTTACATTGGGGCCAGATGATGGTGTGTGAAATGTCCGGTATTATTATTATTATTATTACTACAAACTAAAACACAGAGCTACCAACTACCTCTTGAGCTGAGCAGCTAAATAATAGGCTAAAAATTTTATTAAAATTTATTTATTTTCTATATTTCTTCCAAGCTGCAATCCCCATCATTTTGCATGCTCACATAGCTTTTCATGCCCATTTCGTTATCGATATTCATTTGTTTAGACTACGAAATTTGTTTGTTGAACAACAGGCGCACATGAATCACGCCATCCCGAGGGACCGATTTCCACTTGCCCCAAAACCATGTATCGACCATTTCGCGAAACACGAGATCTTATCTGCATACCCTTTTGTTGTAGCTGTATCAGCGACGATGGTCATAGCTTTGTTATCTCTCTTGTTCCTTGAACTAACTTTTCTATCTCTATATTTAAAGTGATGTGTTCGTTTGTTCGCCGATTTTGCTATAAACAGATAAACAGATAAACTTTTTCTTTGCATCAATGACAGTTCTGCTGTCGATCTACTATTGTATTCAGTATGCAGTACGTTTATTCACATAAGACATGATTATAATATACATAAGGTGGAACTATCAATAGTGGAACTGCATTTCTCGCCAGAGTACAGGCACGTGAATATATTACATTTATTCAAATTAATTGAAATTATAACATGCCATTAAATCAAGTACAATGTCACTATAAATACCAATTTGAAATCACTTAAATAAATTAAAATTATCAACTGATTCTGATATAAAACACACCATTAATATTAGGTCAAAACATAAAATGAAGATAGATGTCAACAGAATAGAAACAATGATCAATTAATAAATTAAATACCTTTCTATTGAATAAGGGCTCCCTCAGCTCTTTTACATGAATTGGTAATTTGTTGTAAATTTTGATAGCCATGGTGTGACAGTTGCGACTAAGCAATTCAGTTTTATGTAGGTACAGGTATTGCTAATTAATCTTTCCTTATGTCTAGAGTTAAATTTGTATAGGTACCTGTTCGAAAGTGTCAAATAATTTTTTTTCAATTCAATTCAATTCATTTATTTGTCAGAATGTAGGTTTACAACATTGTTATAGTATAGTAATAATTATATAAAGTACCAGTACAATCTTACCTTAACTAGGCATGCAAATTTATTATATTTAGTTACAAGTAACTGAGGTCATCGTTCAAAAACTCGGAGATACTATAATAACTCTTTTCTACAAGAAGTGCCTTAAGCTGATTTTTAAAGCTCAACAATTGATTACCTTTTATGCTCTCTGGTATCTTGTTATATATTTTAGGAGCCATACAGAAAACACTATTATGCATTAGCGCTGTATTCGATTTTACAAGGCAAAATTTGTTTCTACTACGGGTATTTAAATTATGAATGTCAGAAAATGTATTAAATTTGTTTATGTTATGTTTTGCGAATAGGGCCATTACAAATATGTATAGGCTAGGTAAAGTCAAAATTGTATTAGATTTAAAGTATGGCACACAGCTGTCAGTATTTTTTAGATTAAATATGGATCTTATACACCTTTTTTACGCAGTTAATGTTGTATCTTTGCTTGCTACTCTTGATAAATGACGTAGTGCATAAGCAAGGCTATTAATTTTTTTAATTATGTTTTCAGTGTGGATTTTCCAAGTCAATCCTTTATCTATTTGTAGCCCTAAAAATTTCGTAACATCTGAATCTTTTATTATTTCATTTTGATAATTTATGTTAATATATTTTGAATTTATAATGCGTTGATTAAAATGCATTATTTTAGTTTTATTTAGATTTATCTGTAGATTGTTAGCATTTAACCAGTCCACACTTTCTTTAAGAGTAGTGTTAATATTATTTTCATAATTTGAGTCTTCTTTTTTTATTATGACTGTGCTGTCATCTGCAAAGAGTACCATCGGATGACTCACATGCTTAGGAAACTCATTAATGTAACACAAAAATAATAATGGTCCTAGAACACTACCTTGTGGCACGCCATACAGATTGTTCCGAAGAGAAGACCTATATTTCTCTTCTAACCTTGAATTTATATTTACTCGAGTTATTTCTGTGTATTGGTTTCTATTAGATAGGTATGATTTTATTAAATTCAGAACATTACCCCTAATTCCATATTGTTCTAATTTATAAATAAGTAACTTGTGATCTACACAATCAAATGCCTTAGACATGTCCATGTAAATTGCACAGACAGGAACCCTTTTATCCACATTATCTACTACCTTATCTAAGAAATCAAATATTGCTAAGTTGATCGATTTTCCCTTTCTAAACCCCTTTTGCTGATCGTTTAGTATGCATTCTTTTTCTAGGTAGCCATAAAGACTATCATAAATTATTTTCTCAAAGATCTTCAGAGAGACTCAAAGACATTATTGGGATAAGTGCTACTGGTCTATAATTTGCCACCTTATCTTTGTCTCCATTTTTAAACAATGGTTTAATTATTGAAGTTTTGAGAGCCGTTGGGAAAATACCAGATTCAATACATAAATTAAAAATAAAACTTAAAGGGAAACATATTATATCTGCCACATATTTAACTATCGATGTCGATATTTCATCAAATCCAACACTCCTCGTGTTGTTTAGACTACACACTCTTTTAACTATGTCTAGTGGAGAAACGGGAGCAAGAAACATAGAAGAGCATTGTCCATGCATTTTATACATGGTTTTATAGTCATTATGATTTAAAGTCATGGAATTGGATTGTATATGGTCAATGAAATAATTATTAAAAATATTTGAGATGTCTGTTGGATTATAATAAGTTTTATTGTCATGAGATAATTTATATATGAACTCTTTAAATACATTTTTATTTTTATTAATAATTTGCCATGTGGCCTTTGATTTGTTTTGTGATGATTTGATAAAATAGTCATTTTGTGATTTTTTTGTTAATCTAATATTTTTTTTAAACAATTCAGAATACGATTTTAAGTTGTTTTTATTCGTGTCCGTCGGGTTATTTCTATATTGCCACAAAAGTTGCCTTTTTCGTTTACTGCATATTTTAACACCTCTTGATACCCATTTGTTCTTTTTTTTTATTACTGAAAACAATTCGTCTAATTGGAAAACAGAGATCATAAAAGAGTTTGAACATGTCTAGAAAACAGTTATATGCAATATTTGCATCATTTGTTTCATAAATTTCCGAGAAACTCAAGTTCTTAAGGCACCCTGCAAATTTAATCATATTTTCTTTACAGTAATCTCGAGATTCTATCGTCCAAGAGCACAACTTGGATGTAATTTTTACTGGACATTTAAGTAATAGTCCACAATGGTCTGATAGAGCTAACTCAACCACTTCACATTTTGCACCTCTGATATTGTGTATAATATTATCAATACAGGTCATTCTATTAAGCCTTGTTGGTATCTTAACTGAGAACCTTAAATTATAACTAGTGATTAAATCGATAAATGATGATGTTTGTGTACAATTGTTTAAAATGTTTGTATTGAAGTCACCACATAGTAGGATTTTTTTATTTGAGTTATTGCTTACTTTACATAATACTTTTTCTAATATCTCAAGAAACAATGAATAGTTTTTATATTTAGGGGTTCTGTAGAGTGCAATTATAATTATGCCATGTTTTATTAATTCAATAGCGGAACATTGACAAGTATGATACATAATCAATAATTTTAAATTCATGATGATTGCCTACAATAATGCATGCACCACCTTTCCTACTTTTTCTATAAATACAATTTGCTAACCGATAGTTTGGTAAATGGAGTGTGTTTTCATCACCTTCTATCATATTATGTTCATTTATACAAATAATGTCAACTGTTTTTCCTAAATCGTGAAGCCTGTCAAGTTGTACAATGAGAGGATCTTGTTTACTAATGAGACCATCAATGTTCTGATGTAATACATGTATATAGTTATACACGAAAAAAATTATTCTCAGAAGGACCTTTTTTGGTTTCGTCAGTGGTTACACAATTTTTTCTATCACTGATATTGCATTTTTTTGTTCTCATTCTCCATTCCTCTGCTGTTACTTTTGGGTAATAGTCAAGCAATGATGTTTTGTTCATTTTTTTAATATTTGAGTCAGTTTTCATTTTATTAAAGTAATAGGGAATAGTACCTTTGACGATTACATTTGGTGTACATTTGGTGGACCTTGAGCCATGATCAGATCTTTGCTTATATTTAATTTGGGATGCATGGTTTTTCTTATTGTATCTTTTTAAAAACTTTGAATCATAGTCATTTGTATCAATAAGTAGGTTAATTTTTTTAGATAGCTGATCATTCCTATATTTACTTTGAAATTTATTTGCATATTCGCATTCCTTAACATCTATGAAATGACAATTATCTAATTTATTGCAAACATTTTTTAAAGTCTTATTGAGTTTGAAAGTATTAAGATATATATTATTCACTACACTCAACAATATAATTGTTGAGGCCTTAACAGTCTTTAATGTCGCGTACAAGTCTAAAGATAAATTATGCGGATCAGTATCTATCTCGCCTATGCATAAAATTAATTTATCCTCTTTTTTCATATGCGTATGTGATCTGATAAATTTACACATCTCTAAAATATACATACATACAAGGTCAACATTTTTTTTTTTAATAATGGTGTACAAGGTTCCCAAGGTGGCTGGTTGAATATTGAACGAAGGCACTTTTTTTTGCGCTATGAATAAAGCCTTGGCATTAACTTTTTTTCATAACCCGCATTATGTTGATAAGTACGTCGTATATTTTAATTCAATTATTAAAATATCATTCAATCATTCAAACGAATATCTATATATAAAAACTGTTCAAGAAACCTCGTAATATCCTTAAAATACCTATCCATAGATATTCCACACGATGGTGTAGTAAATTAAAAAAAACGGCCTACATGTTTTTTCGTTTTTATTTCATAGTTTTATAGGGGTCACTAATATTACCATGCAAAATTTCATCACGATAATTTTAATATTTTAACACCACCTAGAAAACCACAGCCAAAGTGGTACCTTGAAACATAACTAGATGGCACCACAGAGAAAATTAGAACGCGCTATCGATGCGTTTTGCCTGTGGGATGACCTTCACAACGTATTTCCAATATGGATATCTAGCCTCAGCATTATATAGCTGCTGCGCTGCGGCATGTCAGTGCTTCCACCTAGTGGGACATGTGGCTGAACGCATTTGGCTAGTTTCTGTGCTAGTAATAGTAATACTTCAATCCTTCTGATTCATCTGATCCTTCGCTAACCTGTTATAATATAAGTTTAGATGTGATAGATAATAGTGATAGATAAGAATATAGATTAACGCTTTATTATACACAGAGAGATCAAACAATTAGCATTAAGTTGTACAATGGGCTGGGCGGCCTAATCGCTTATTAGTTTTATTGTGCCCCTATTATTTAAGGTGCGGACAGACAGACAAACAGACGGACATAGCGAAACTATAAATGTTCCTTGTGGACTATGGAACCCTTAAAGGCATATAAATCAACAAAATTACACAAAAATTCGTCAACAGAGTAAAAACACCTTTTCAACAGAAATAATAAATAATGCCGGACATTTCACACGGCATCATCTGGCCCCAAAATAAGCAGAGCTTATATTATGGGTACATGACTGATATACTTCTTATATAATTTTTATTGTAAATTCATACACATTATACATAGAAACACCCAGACCCGAGACGAATACTTGCAGATCATACAAACATTTGTCCCGCGGCGGGAATCCATCCCGCAACCTTCTGCATCTCAGCCGGGCCTTAGCCCACCGCGCCACACAGGCTGTCAATAACCGCTGTAAATTAGTCTCATATGTCTTAAAATTGTAGCTAATGCGATAAATAAGACTTTTTAGTCTCATTTGTTCCTTCAATAGTACTTTGCAATAGGACTAGTGGGAGTGATCGAACGAATTATTGTTAAAGATTGTATCTAGGGGAATAACATTGGCTATTTTTGTGCAGGTACCTTACGCATGCGAAGTCGCGTGTAGTTGCAGGTATGTTTCTATTTAAAGGTAAGAATGTTTCCTAGGTGCTTATATCAGATTTCAGCTCAGCATCAAAGGAAATGAGACACGAATACCTGAAGTAAGGCTTAGGATAAGATCATAGAATAGGATGGGATTAATATTACGCTCGGTAACTTGATAATAAATAAATAAATAAATAATCCCGGATATTTCACACAACATCATCTGGCCCCAAAGTAAGCAGAGCTTATGTTATGTTTACCACATGACTGATATACCTACTTATATACTTTTTTTGTATCGACTTAGTGTCAGATGGTCGTTCTTATAAACATTGGCGTATATTAGTTAATGTGGTGGTAAAGTCTCTGGTCATAATTATTAATTGACACTAGAATTAGTAATTACGTGTTGAAACTATAAGGAAAATCGACTTTATTAAATAAAAAAAATACAAACGAATTGAAAACCTCAAAAAAAATTGGTTGTCTGTAAAGTCGGTTTACGGACGATAGTATAACGTGTCAACGTCATAACAAAACAGATAGATGCGGCGCAAGCTGCATGCGCTCTCTCTACGATCGTAACGGCACAATGAGCATAACGGGACAGTGAGTCATTCCTTTATCGTGCGTGCAGCCGGCGTTCATCGATTTATTAGACGTTGTCACGTCAAAAAATTTATATCAGTCATATGGTACCTATAAAACAAACTCTGCTTACTTTGGGGCCAGATGATGATGTTAAATGTCCAGCATTATTATTATGTGATTATAGCTATGTTAGTATTGACACGATATGTAAGATTTATTTGGAGAGCCCTACGCCCAGTGAGCTGATATTCATTAAATAAATAAATACTTGATTTAGTATAGCTAAAGCCATACAAGTAGGTTCATTTTATTACGTAAATAAACTGCCACGAAATAGCACATCGTAATTCCGGTAATAGCCTTATTAAATGTACAAGTACCTATACATAGCCTCAGTCACTCACTTTAGCTAAAAATATTACGCAAACACCGATAGTAAACCTTATTAACGCACACTAAAGTGGCTATTAGCTCGATGGTAGGAAAGAGTCTGGTAACAAAGCGGGGTCAACGTATTCCTAGGCTCTTTTTCTAGGTTGGTGTGGCTAGTAGGTACGAATCGTTACGGCGCGATTTTAACCTTACGTAAAAGAAAGCTTACACGGGCAGAAATTGATGAAACCTAAATAAATAAACTACGTAATGTATGTATGGGCAGGCCATATAGCTCGCAGAACTGATAACCGTTGGGGAATAAAAGTTCTCGAATGGCGACCAAGGACAGGAAAACGAAGCGTAGGACGACCCGATGGACTGACGACATTGTAAAGATCGCAGGAAGTCGGTGGATGGAGAGGGCTCAAAATCGTTCTTCCTGGAAATCTATTGGGGAGGCCTATGTTCAGCAGTGGACTTCATAAAGGCTGTTATGATGATGTATGTAGTTGTTCTCCCCGAAGTGAGGTCTCGCGATGTCCGTATTATATATGAGTTTCTTGTTTTTCTTGTTTGAATTATATTATCACTGGCCTTAGTTCATCTATTGAAGATGATTTAGGTGGCGTCAGTCAAGTTACAGAGCAGTTATTTGTAATTGAAAACTTTCGTTCATGGATCCACTCGAGCAAGCTGAGGTGGGTGAAGATTCCTCTCTACTGAAAAGTTTCTTGTCATCATTATTTATTGACGCTTGAATTGAATAACGTGTTTATAACTAAACAGAAAACCGACTTTTGAATACCTATAAAAAATACAACCGAATTGAAAACCTAAAAAAAAGTTTTTATTTTACGCGTTTTAGTTAGTTCTAACTAACTTTTTTTTATAAATTAAATTATATTTTTGTAGTAATGAAATTAAAAACACGATATTGAATATTAATAATAATTATAATCGAAAATGGGTAGAATGTATCTACCTACTGTATCTGTAAGGTATTAACCTTAATTATATATGTATATGGTGGGTAGATAGTCTACTAATGTAGGTACTTACCTAATTAATCTTTGGACTTGTAAAACTGTTTTTACTAATAAAATCTTGTATCTTGCTTGACAAAGTTTGCGTATCAAAATTGATAGAGTATAAGTTGGTACTAATTATTGTCCAATATCTTCCTAAAATTCAAGCGATTCAAGTTCCTACTGCGATACTTCAATTCTCACTTAAAATAATATTTAAAAAAAGCCGCTGGATGTTTGAGAATAACAATAGTTTCTGGATGATGTTGGTTCTGCCCCGCTTTTCCAATGCAATAGGGATGTTTGTAGAGTTTTAAAAAGATGGTTTCGAGGCCATGCTCCGCAAAAAAACTGCATCCCTGATTTGCAGATAGAAAGTGTATGTGGCGTAAGTCGCCAGCAAAGTTTTTTTTCGTAGCGAGCTCATTCATCGCACATATTTTGACACTATTCGAAGCTAGCTGCAATTTTTTTTATTTGTCCTATTTATTGCATACGCATAGAAAGGTAAGCCAATTTTTTTTTGTTCATTTCCCAGGCCCAGAGTCTCGACTCCAAAGAAAGAAAATATATTTGCCGTGAGTCAATGCGTTAACAAGCTCTTATGCTAGGCACTGAGCAATAGGTACATATTACTATTTTGAAAAGCAAAAATTATAATAATTTATATATATAATATATAATAATATAAAAATTATATAAATTTTGATCGGTCGCTGGTTGTAAATTATGAAACAAACTTAATCAAAAAGCATCATATCTGGCTCCAATCTGGCCCAGCGTATTAGCATTGCAATTCAACGTGGCAATGCCGCAATGCCGTCTTTGGGACGCTGCCCTTTGGCAGTGATCTGGATCAGTTGAGCTATCTAATTTGGCGACCTCTGTGGCGCACTAAACCCAAGCCCGGCTGAAACGCAGAAGGTTGCGAGTTCGATTCCCGCCACGAGACATGTTTGTATGCAAGTATTGGTCTCGGTACTGGGTGTTTCTATGTATAATATGTATAGTTTAAAAAAGTATATAAGTCGTATATTAGTCATAAAAGATAAACTCTGCTTACTTTGGGGCAAGCTGATGCTGTGTGAACTATCTGGTATTATTTATTTATTTAGATCAACTGTTTTTAATGTATTTTATTGTATATTATTCTGTACACTTCTGTAATCACCATCTCTAAATCGAATAATCTGATAAAGCCTTGTTCTATGTAAATGGATCATCAAAACTAATGTTTTTCTGGAAGATATCTCTCAAGTCGGAGCTCCATTGTTGTTCTCTCAGTAACATAAACACCTAAATCACTTAGAAAGGGTAAACCCATTGCGGTGTTAATACCTATTGTAACGTTGAAAGCACATTTATTTCTGTTACCTTGTGTTAGCGTAGATGTTTCTTAAACAAACAAGTTTACAAACCCGTGTTAAATTTTCTACTGGGTTTATAATTTCATGTTTATTTTGTGTATTGTGTGGCAGAAGATAGAAATCAGATGGAAACAATGAGTCTGGGTGTTTTTATGTATAATATGTATGTATTAAAAAAAAAGTATAAGTAGTATATCAGTCATGTGGTACCCATATCACAAGCTCTGCTTACTTTGGGGGCTAGATGATGCTGTGCGAAATGTCCGGCATTATTTAATTTAATTTTAAGAAATGTACAGAATAATATGCAATAATATAAAATACACGTGATACAGTTGAGATATCTAAGGACCGTTTAAAACGATCTATAGATAGCTCAACTGGTCCAGATCACTGCCAGAGTCGGCGTTCCCAAGATACTGGCGGCATTTCCACGTTGAATGGCAGTGCTAATACGCTGAGCCAGATAGGAGCCAGCTCTTGTGTCACGCAATTTATCTACCAGACGCCGTGAAATAATTTTGAAAGCGCGGTGGGCTCCTGTACCCATGTTTAATTTTAATGTAATGATTTTGGATATAATTAAAAATATTTCCTTGATTTGAAGCTATTTTGCAACCACCGTACACGAGGTTTTATAAAAAATGTACTTATGTTGTATGTTTTTTATCTTCCTTAGCTGCAAATAAACAAATTAAGCTTGAGCTTAAAATTGTGGATACGTATATGGTCTAAAATGTACGTTCTGTGAAGGACATAAAGCTGACATTCGGATAATGTATGTTTCCTTCCGAGCTTCCGTATGTCAATTCGTACTTAATTTTCAAAATTCACATTAGCATCGGAATCTTACCATATTAATGCATAAATAAACGTAATATACTCGTAGCTTAGTTCCGTAGCCAGATATAGCGTGCTACGGATTCCGTAGGCATCCGTGCTCACTTGTAGCGCTCTACGCTTCATAGCGGCAAAATTATTTACAACCAGTTTTTTATGTAACATTAACATGGCATTGATTCAGCATGTCATTCTCTCTGTTTGCAAGTCGAAATCGGCAAAACATATTGGGACATACCTAAACATTATTGCACAAAAAAAATGCGTAAGGACTAGCAATTGTTGGAATACCTCCATGGGAATTATGTAAGCCGATCTTTCGTAAGCTAAAACTATTGACATTGCCCAGCTTGTATATTTTAGAGGCAGCTAAGTTTGTTAAAGAACAACCGAATTTCTTTACAAGAGCTGGTGACATATATCATAGATGTGTAAGAAACCCTGAGAGAATAATTACATCGAGAGTGCCTAGAACTGTCTTATAAAAAAATATGGTCTTTTGCAATATGTAGACAAATATTTAATAAAATTTCTGTCAAAATAAAGAACTTGCCAATAAGGATTTTTGTAAAAAAATTGTGGTTTTTTGACAGCAGAACTTTTTACACTGTTAATGAATTTCTTGGAAACTGATGAATATAATTGATTAATGCTAAAATAGAATACTGTATAGTTTAGTTTAATTTAATTTAAGGTTTTTGAAAAATTCGCATGCCAATGTTCTTTGGTAAAATATGTGAACTTACTGTATGCCTAAATATCAGTTACCTACCATATTTCTTGCAAATAAATTACTTCTAATTCTATTTCTATTTCAAAAATTTGTTTATCTTTCTGAACATCACAATTACAATTTATTTTCACAGAATAGCGCATAAGTATACGCGTACTTCAACACAATTATATACATCAAATACTGCTATTTTATTTTAAGTACTACTGAGTAACAAAACCACCTCTTTTACTTTTTTATATACCTAATCTATACTGCCACCACTATTCATTCGCATACTACTTCAATTAAACCAGCAAATTCAACAAATGACCGAATGATTCACCTAAAAATCTAATTTCTTAATAAATCCTCAAAATTACGTATTGCCGTGGTTTTTCAAAAAAACTTAAGGAGCACAAGTCCTAAGAATTTTGTGTCTCTTCAAACGACCACCTTTTCTTTGAAACATCCTTTTCACAATACCGATTAAATACTTCTCGACCCTACTTATCGGACCGAGAACCTCGACAATCTGAACTCGGTGTTTTTAAATTAAATTTTTTAAAACAAAACCTTTTTTACGTTTTTATTTTAAGTTTAGAAGTTTTTTTATTTTGGAAGCTCAGTGGAACTTTCGTTATAAATGCAAGGTCAAAAAGAAAAACTGTCGATTCAAGACGAGATTTAAGTTGCTTATGAGATGGACTTCACATCACACGAGGAGGCCAAAGGTGCTAGTTTAAATATTTTTCTTATATTTTCTCGGAAATATAGGTCCAATAGGTATCCACTAGTACATTATTCGTCTAATAAATTTACTAATAAAAACATGCACAACCCACACTTTTCTATCAAAATGCTAACATCAAAAACAACGTCTCATGAATATTCCACAAGCCTGCCTCTAGGTCCATCATGCGGCGGGTGTGTTGATTGATCTCGATCATCAGACCGTACTGTAGGTAAATTAACATGGTATTGAATGTTTACATTGAATTCTGCGCCAGTTTTACGAATGAGTGAATACTCATTATTCGGATAAAGAACGAACGAGTTGGTTGTATTTGTATAAATAATATAGAATATTTTTATTAACATAATTGTACAGAATATACACATGAAACAGTTAAGCGTACTAAGAACTGTTTAAAACGATCTATAGTATCCAGATCACTACTATAGTGCAGCGTCCTCAAAACACTGGGCCGACGATAATAATCAAAGTCGTGAGCCACGGATGGACAAGTTTAACATGGAATTGGATGGTAAAAACAGGGATGCATATACCCAGCTGTGGGTTTAGTCAGGCAGTGGATGTTGATGAAAAACATACCTACCTTACAATTATTAAATTAGCATTTGGCTACAGGTTCTGTAGTCTTGCGAGTCCACGCGCAATGCGGATTTTATTTTAATAAAGGCCGTCATGATGGATGGAGTTGGTTTAATGTTGATTTATTAAGCGCTAAGCCGAAGTGTAATTATCCACAGTATAAAAAAGGAACAGTCAGCTCTGTAGGTTTCGACGAAGGCACTATTACATTATTCCTATTCAAATAGATCGAAAGCTGGTAAAACTGGTAGATCAATGGATCTGGGTCTTACGTGAACACAGGCTCTCCTAAAGTTAGTAAAATACAGCCGATACGCGTGCGAAGAGACTAGGTAAACACCGTGATCCATTTGTCCAAGAAAATATCAGTAATCTTATGAGTTTTATCTGATAACATTGACTGAGTACATGCAGGTGGTCTAGCTTAACGCAATATCTGATCAAGCTGTTTTTATTTCACTGTGCAAAAAACAGGCCAGTGATAATTGAATCACACTGGGATTTCTAATACGGTAAGTATTATAGTGTCTACAAAAGTGAGTGATGAACCTGACGGGAGATGTTATTCGATTAGTGAGGTCTGGAATACATAGGTTGTGGTATCTGATAATCAATATACCTAACGTAATAGGCATAATACGAGGATAAGAGATACATATCTGTTTTCTGCGGTAATAAGTAGTTATAAATATATTTATTCGTTTGAATAAATTCTGGTGCAGGAATTCATAGACCCGCCGGCGCCGCTCAGAATATCACAGTCACGACTCAGATGATTAATGTTTATGGTATTTAATAAAAATCATTGTTAATACGGCAATAAGAATTCTGGCTCATAAAATGATCAAAACAAATATTTTTACATCGACTTTTTTTCTATATTTTCATTCAAAAAATGTTTACTATAGGGTCTTCCAATAGGGAATTCCAAACTATGACAGTTGATAGCGGCTATAGTATCGCATAGCAGAGGTACTGTTCATGTCGGGTGTTTGCGTCGAGCACTGGCGCAGCACGGCTGAGCGCGTAGCGCAGTGCCAGCCTTCGGCCTTCGGCCTCGCCTCTGCGAACTGCCAGCGCCAACAGCTCTGGGTCCGCTGCGGAGGGCAGCACTTCGCGTCGAACTGCGCGCGGCCCGTCACCGAAAAGCCCAAAAGTGACCACACCGCCGCTGCCCAGTCTACCGACGAGAGGCACGCAGATAATTTGGCACGCAAGCGAGAGTGCGTGTTCCGCCCCCCCCCCCAACGAACATCGACTACCGCCAGAGGCCGCAAGATCTCGTCAGCCACCCGCCCGAGCGTCAGACGGCCCATCCAATACCCCAGCACCTAGCCGCCAAGTACCCGTAGCAAGCGCAACCCACACAGCGACCAACGGACTCACCGAACGGGGACCCAACTCCCTACCCGGAAGCGGTAACAAAGGGCTAGGAAAAGGAAGAAGAGACCAGTGAACTCTTCCACTCCGAACCCGGTCCAGCAAGGACCTATCATAGCGCCAGAACCCGAGCCAGTCAGAACAAACGAGACCGCCTGAAAAATCCCGCATCCACCACCTCGAGCAAGCGCAAAAGCCACAACCGAAGGAGGGAAAACGCTCATACCGACCGTACTTTTAGCACGTGCGGTAATACCACCATCACAACCGCAACTACAGCGGAGAATAAGTCACCGGCCCAGCGCGCTCCCGCTCGCCACACAAGAATGCCACCCACCCAGCTGCCAGCGCGCCAGCGTACCTGCGGCCGGGCCCAACATGCCGGTTGACGCCCGGATCCCGATACTCATACTCGGGATCCTAACGGAACTCCTGGCCACCATCGCTGCTGGAGGAACTGCTGGAGGGAACCCCCACGAAGCAGCGTTGCGAGGACTGGCCGCCTTACATAGGCTCCAGTATGGATAGGGGCGCGTTACACGTCCCTCTCGCGCGCCGGTAACCGGAAATGCATAACCCCCATGAAAACCAACGCTAACGCCAAGATGGCAGCGTACCGTTGCAGAACGCACCGAGACCCACTGGCCCAGGGGCTCCTGCGAGTTGAAGCCAGGCTAATGACAAAGATATCGAGGCCCTTACCTAAACCCAAGATTTAGAAGATTAGAATTGAAGTAGCGGCTATATTGTTAAAGCTACATTTGTCAAATTGGCTGTATTTATTCAGTCTGTTTTGCACCTGTTTTGCCAAAACCACCATAAACGGATATAGCGTACAACAACATGTGCAAATGATAAAATTTTATATCATCATCAGCCCATAGCAGTCCACTGCTGGACATAGGCCTCCCCTAATGAGCGCCATGTCTTCAGTTCGACGCATCCAGCTTCTGCCGGCAGCATTTCGCAGGTCGTCACTCCACCTTGCCGGAGGGCGTCCTACACTACGTTTGCCGAGCAGCGGTCTCCACTCAAGAAATTTTATATGATAAAGTTTTATCAAAATGTGTATTCATAAATTTGAGTCCACTTGTTCAGTAAACAATGAACCAACACCCGTCGACGAAACGCAAGACCTGCCGATAACATCGCCGCTGTCCGTGAGACAGTACAGTACAGGAGAATCCGAGGCAGTCTATTTCGCGTCGCTCACAGGAACTCGGCCTTTGGTAGACCACAACTTGAGCGAATTTTGCGTCGTGATTTAGGGCTCCACCCGTACAAAATTCAGCTGACCCAGGAGCTGAAAGTAAACGACAATAGACAGCGACGTGTATTCTCTGAATAAGCTCAGGAGCAGTTGGAAACTGACCCATTTTATTTTCATCGAAAAATCATCGTCTGCATCGCTGGCCCATCTCTGGATGAATGGGTCCGTCAACAAACAAAATTGTGAAATTTGGGACAGTACCAATCCACATGAAATCCAAGATCGTCCAATGCATCCCGAAACGTTCACTGTTTGGTGTGGGTTTTTGTGTCCATATTTCTTTGAGAACGAACGAACGTTGGCCAGGCTATCACCGTCAACGGCAAACGCTATAAGTAGGTCGATGATTACAAACTTATTTTGGCCTGAATTTGATGATATGGACACCAACGACATGTGGTTTCAACAGAACGGCGCTACGTGCCACCCAGCTCATGTTACATTGGACATTCTTCATTTGAAGGGATGGTCGTGGAGGTGATGTGAACTAGCCACCGAGATCGTGTGATTTTACCCCGTTAGACTTTTTCTAGTAAGATTTTCTTAAGTCGTAGGTCTATGCGAATAAGCCACAAATCACAACGGCCCTCAAAGCCAACAAAACCCATGCCATCGGTAAAATTCAGGCTGATTTATGCGCTCAATGACTCAGATTGAAAATTGTATTTTCCATGAACACTCGGTTAGAACAAAGTTCCTATTGTAGTATGCCTATTGATAAACGTATTATATTATTGATTAACAAATACAAAAGAATAAACTATTTGCGACTGAGAACAATTAAATGAAAAACAGAAATAACTGATGAATTGAAGGTATGGTAGGAAATTTCGTAATTAATTTTTTTTTTTTGGAGTTGTGAAAATAAATATTTTATTGTTCATGTACTTACATCATTAAATTCATCTAATTCACTTGTTCATCTAATTAATTAATTCGTGTCACCCTATGGATAACCGACTACACTAAAGAAACAAAGAAAGAAGAAAGAAAATATGTTTATTTGACAAACAATAACAGAGCGGATCTGTTAAAAAAAACCGGCCAAGTGCGAGTCGGACTCGCGCACCGAGGGTTCCGTACAAACCTGTAGGTATATAAGTAAAAGTTCACTCAGCACGACAATCGAGTCATAGTTATGGTATTTTTATTGCAAAAAAATGTTAAGAAAGGGGTAGTAAGTTTAAAATTATTAAAAATATTTTTATTATATGATGTAATTAAAAATTTACGGTTTTCGCATTTTTTTCTTTATCTGTGCTATAAGACGTTGCTTCGTACTAAATTTCAAGATTCTAAGTTCACGGGAAGTACCCTGTAGGTTTTGAGTCCCTTGCTAGTGTCGAAAATTTGCGAAATTTGCGGCATAAACAGCGGTATCTTTTGATTGCGTTTGCTTAGAAGTTTGATTTTTTCACAGCATTAAGGGGCAGTAAACCTGAGTATTTGATATAAATTTCAGCTTGATGCTGACGCATTTGACGCGTTCCTGAGAAAAGGGTCTTGACAGACAGACGGACGGACAACAAAGTGATCCTATAAGGGTTCCGTTTTTTCTTTTCGAGGTACGGAACCCTAAAAACAATATAAAAACCAAAAAAAATCAAACGATATGAAAAATGAAAAACAATAAGCTATATAATATAATCTACGTGTAGCTAATTAGGAACCTATCATGCCAGACCAGGTACTTACGAACTAAGTAGGTAGGTACTAGGCACCAAATTGGTAGGTCAAACATAAGCCCCAACTAGTCCCGCTAGTAAAGAAAGGGTCGTGACGGAAATTCGATACGGAAAAATCTTAAACCTTTTTTTGCCTAGCCCCCGCCAAGTCCGTACCGTGCAAAATTCAAAAATTCAATATATCTTTATTCAATACAATCACAAGAACCACTTTGAATCGTCTTCTTACATGCTAGTGAATCTAGGTGCCGGTTCCTCCTAACCCCAGTTCAAGAAGAATCCGGCAAGAAGCTTGTCTGGTCTAAACACTTTTTTGTATGATCCTTGACAATTTTGTTACGGATGCCGAGGCGAGTTGGAGCAGATTCATCCCAAGCTTTTTTTCATCTAAATAATCAGATATTTTATAATATGCTTTAATAGACAATTTCTGTTTAATTACGTTTTTAAATATGCCAATCGACAAATCTAACACGTCGCTTGGGACCTTGTTATAGAAGCGTACACATTGCCCTATAAAAGACTTATTAACTTTAGCGAGCTTTACAGTGGGAACAGCGAGTTTATCTTTATTTCTAGTGTTAATACTATGATTATCGCAATTTTTTTCGCACATATTTATTTAAATAAATGAACATTTTTGTGCACATACATTAAATTTTCGTATATATACTGATAAGGCACTGTCATAATATTAATTTCTTTAAACTTATTTCTATGTGATTCTCTGAGGCCCATGTTATAAATTGCACGAACAGCCCTCTTTTGCAACACAAATATGGTGTTAATATCAGCAGCACGCCCCCACAACAGAATTCCATAAGACATAATGCTATGTAGCATTATGTGCATAGAAAGTAGCTGAAGTAAACGAGTCTAGCGGTATCTACGTCGGTAAAATGATGGATCTTTTTAACATCGTATGCCGCAGAGATGAGTCTCTTCGTCGACAATTTATCTATGTGCGGGCCCCATTGCAGCTTATTATCTAAAGTAATACCTAAGAACACTGTGGTGTCGACGAGATCTATCTTTTCGTTTTTAATTTTTACATTAGCATTCACCTGTTTAACGTTGGGCAGTATAAAACGAATGCATTTCGTTTTTTTCTCGTTAAGTAATAAGTTGTTTACATTAAACCATGTTACAACTTTGTAGATTGCATTGTTTACATCGTCAAGATTAGTAAGTCGTCGCTTTAATTTAAATAAAAGTGACGTGTCATCAGCAATCAGTACAAACTCGTGATCATCCTTTACAAGTTTAGCCCGGAGAACGCTTTCCATTTACATCTACTCGTTGTGTTCGGTCACTTAAGAAGGATGTGAGAAGCTTAAGTGAAACTCCCTTAACACCATAGTGATGTAGTTTGCTGATTAGAGTTTTATGGTGAACGCAATCAAAAGCTTTCGACAGATCACAAAAAATACCTAAGGCATCGCGTGATTCCTCCCAGATATTAAAAATATGTCAAATATGTGCGATAAGGAACTACGTTCCAATAAAAAAAAATTGGTTGTCTGTAAAGTCGGTTTACGGACGATAGTATAACGTGACAACGTCATAACGTTAACGTTAACGTCAAGCGCTCTCGCTACGATCGTAACGTTACAATGAGCCTAACGGGACAATGAGCGTAACGGGACAATGAGTCATCATTTTTCATGCGTGCAGCCGGCGTTCTTCAATTTATTAGACGTTGTCACGTCAATAAAAATAAAAATCGTTGCCTTCGTAGATAGGTACAAAATTAGTAAATAGGTACTCGTATTTAGGAAAAATATTGATGATTGATCAATGTTCACACATCATTCATACTTTGTTTTATTTAAATTCAGAAATAGGAAGCGCTTCATGAAAGACCCTTTAGATACTTAGGTACATGAGTCCATAAAATGATATCAAAATATACCAAGAAAAATATGTAAAATGAGGTTGATTGGGTTGGGTAGATGTGAACATTTCGGAAAGGTCCTTTCCGGTCGTAGCAACCCTTATAACCAGAAAACAATGTCAAGTAACGGCTTGCTCCAACGCTCATCGCTTTGGATTGGATGCAATGACGCCATTTCTTAGCAAGGATTAGTTAGTAACGAGCAATGACCCCTAAAAGCTACCTATTGATGAGTTACCGATACCACAAATTTTTAGGTATAGGTAATTATTGTAAGCAAATACTTTTTTATTTTTTCTAGCCGATTGTATTTCCTGCGGAAGTTATCTGGGTTTTTTTGAAAACTTGGCAAAAACCAAGATAACAGCACTAACTATTTTCTAAAATATCAGCTTATTTTAACGTGACAGCGTCTAATGAATCGATGAACGCCGGCTGCACGCACGAAAAAGGATGACTCATTGTCCCGTTACGCTCATTGTCTCGTTACGCACACTGTCCCATTACATTAATTTCCCCGTTATATAACAGCGAGAGCGCATAACAAAACAGATAGATGCGGCTTGCGCCGTTGTCACGTTATACTATCGTCCGTAAACCGACTTTACGGACAACCAATTTTTTCGTTAGTAATTTATATACAGGTTTAATTAAATTTATGTTACATGATTTTTATTATACTTCCGGCGGGAGACATCTTTGTGGTTTTTGGAGAAAGAAAGGAAGATGGCGTGAGAACGGACATAGACTGTGGTCGGGATTGATTTGAGATGTTGATTAATGTATGGAATGCTGATTGTTACAACGAAATAAACAGCAAAAGTGACACTTTTTTTGCCTAACCCGCCTGTTTTGCCTGTGTTTGGATTTGGATTATCTGACCTGCAAAATATTTTTTTTAAGTAAGTGGTCAACTCTGATGGCAGAGTTAAAGGCCGCCAAGGCCTTTGTCATGGCCAATAACTTGCGGAAAGCCAGGACAGCTGCAACCCTTGAAGCGCTCAAGCATAAATGTAAATAAATAAATACAAATATCAGTGGACAAACCACTCAACACCATCTAGCCCCAAACTAAGCAAAGCTTGTACTATGGTAACCAAATGACTGATAGAATTTATATCTATACTAGTTGTCCCGTTCACGACTTCGTCCACGCGTTTTTAAAAAGAAAAAAATGTATCTAATTGTACCGACTGCAGCACCATCTGTCGGGCTGATTTGTAAATCTAAACCATCCAGGGCGCCACCCAAACGCATACAAAAAAATTCATTCAAATCAGTCCAGCCGTTCAGTCGTTCAGCCGGAGTTCAGTGACATACACACGTACAGTAGAATTATATATATAAAGATGTTAATAAGTGAAGCAAAAACTTTGTACCCTTTTTTGCGAAAATTGCGCGGACGGAGGAGTATGAAATTTTGCACACTTATAGTTTATATAGAGAAGGAGTGCAGGATACTAATATTTTTTTTAATAACAAATACATTAATTATGGTCGAATTTCGACCAGTTGGCGACCATTAGTAGTTTTAAATACATACTTATAATACTTAACAACAACTAGATGCAAAACAAAAATCTATATTCATCAAACAAATGTTTAATCTGGGAGAGATTCGATCCCACATCCTACAGTCCATGTAAAAGGCAAGACTACTAAATTGAGCAGAGCGGCCAGTCATGAAAATGCCAGTGCGGTCTAGTGTTGCTTTACTAGGAACACCTAAGCTGTGCTACGAGCAATTCATTGATGAGTTGAACTCGCATTTTAATTGTTTCTATTATCGTATCTTTGAGGTTAACAAACTCTCTTCAAAGATAAGACATTTATTTGAAAATAATTACAGCAATGTACAGAAAAATATACAAAAATATAAAATATGTGCGACTATTGAGCTATCAGAGGACCGTTAAAAACAATCTATAGGCAGCTCACATGATCTAGATCACTGCAAGAGGGCAACGTTGCCATTGCCACGTTGAATGGTAATGCTAATACGTTGAGCCAGATAGCAGCATTGGGTGAAGTTGATGGCGATGTTTCTACCAGACGCCGTGAAATAATTATAGTTATAACTTATAGCTTCTGTCCGTGACATCATACGCGTTACACTCGCATAAAATAATACCAGACACACAGCATCATCTAGCCCCAAAGTAAGCAGAGCTTGTGTTATGGGTACCACATGACTGACATATTTAAATACTTTTCTTTTGTAAACACAAACTACATGTACATAAAAAAACACCCATACCCGATATAAACACTTGCAGATCATAAAAACATTTGATCCGCGGCGGGAATCGAACCAGCAACCTTTTGCGTCTCAGCCGGACCTTAACGCACTGCGCCACAGAGGTCGACAAATCGTCAAAAAAAAGATAGGTATGCTATTTAGTAAACACACGACATCTTTGCTAAGTTTTATCAACATCTGTTCAGCCGCGTGCTTAATCCATAAACAAACATAAACGCAAATTTCTACACAAACTTTAGTTGCAAGTAGGATAGATTACAGACCACGCAATACGATATTACCACGATAAATCAAAGAAATACAATACGACGTCTCTGTCACACCGTAAAAAGAGAACCGCAGGGTTATTACGTAAAAGTAGATGCGACAGCAGTAGCAACACGACAGCAATATCTGCGAAATCAGTGTCAAGTCATTAACACGTTTTTATTACAATATATATTGCTGGACAATACACACAACACCATCTAGCCCCAAACTAAGCAAGCTTGAATTATGGCGACTAGATGGCTGAATACTTACATATATTTAAATACATACTTATGATACTTTATAAGACCCAGACACAGAACAAACACCTATGTTCTTCACACAAATGTTTATTATATATCATTAAAATGTACAAAGAGTGTAGAATATTGACTGCAGCTGTGGGAGTTCGTACATCCGCCAAATAAAACGTACCATTGATTGTCGAGTGGAAGAGCACATACGTGCGGTCAAAAATGTGGACACACAGAAGTCGGCCGTAGCGAAACACCTACTGGAATCTTGCTCAAACCACTCGATCGAGCTACACAATCCACGGGTAATCCCAACTGAACAACATTCCTTACCAAGATTTACTAGAGGCAATAGAGATAACCAACCAGGAATTTCAATCGAGAATACCGTTTTCAATTATTTGCGCCTGGAGCCTGGAATCCTGTGGTAGAAACCGAAAAAGTGAGGTACTATCTATGCGTCCAGATACCGTGAGTGTTGTGTGTCGTAATCGTGATCGAGTTGTTAGTGACAGTGAATCCAGTGGTACGGGTAATATTCACAGTAAAAGAGGAAAAGGGTAGACTGCTTTGTCTGCCAATAACATCCCCCAGTAAAGATCAATAACTAATTTAGTTTATTTAATTTAGTAAGTTAAGCTCTCACTCCTACTTTATGTTCATCGCAATCATCATGTTAAAGGTCCTATCCTATCGTAAATATTTATTTACTAGTGGGCCTGTGAGCTGTAGACCTCGCGAATATTTTTTGAAAGGACTGAAATATAACTTTTTTTACGTTTTGAACCCCCATATCTCCGCCATTTTGAAAAATTGCCAAACATCGAAAAGAGAAAAAAAATCTATATAGTTATAGAACCTGCTCACAAAATTTCACGAGAATCTGCTGAGAAATGTGACCTGTAGAGAAGAACATCCGGACAGACTCCGCCCAGCCGGACAGACATACGAAAGTATTTTCGCCTAAACTAAAACGGAAGCACTCGCTCGGTTAATTAAGGACGGACAGACAGACATAGTGAAACTGTTTTCACTATGTCTGTCTGTCTGTCTGTCCCTAATCATAGCTTTTGCTCACAGACTATTAGTCTAATCGTGGTTAAATATTGCACGTTATCTAATATGTATTAGTGGCCCCCACAAGGTAATGAAATAGAGGAGGGTAGGGAATAGTACATTGTATACCTAGGCGACAAAGTGCCCAATTCCTATCGAGTGTGTCATTTGAGGCCCGAGGCGCAGCCGAGGGCATTAAAACACACGAGGTAGAAATCGCACTTTCTCCCGAGTGATACATAGTGCTTTGTACTACACCTACGAGGAAATAGTAGATTGTTGCACCGAGCGCAAAGTGAGTTATTAATGCAAGAGTGTTGTGTTGGTTAAATCCTCTCTTTAGCAAGGTGCGTAATTTACTTTTCTTTCAACTACCAATCTACCAACTGTGATAAAATATATCTTCTCAAACTAAAAATATGAAGAATCAAAGTTTTACAATGGTACAAAATGCGGGCCACTTGTTTTTCTTTTTCACCAAGTCGGTTTTATTCCAAGTCATTAATGCTCGAGTGTTTTGTTGGTTAAATCCTCTCCTTAGCAAGGTGCGTAATTTTCTTTTCTTTCAACTACCAATCTACCAACTGTGATAAAATATATCTTCTCAAACTAAAAATATGAAGAATCAAAGTTTTACAATGGTACAAAATGCGGGCCATTTGCTTTTGTTTTTTCACCAAGTGGGTTTTATTCAGCCGATTTTTATTATCAGCCAGTATCTTTTTGATCGAATGCAAACAATTTACATTAAACTTAATGGTAGATATTAAACCTCTGTGGTAAATTTATATCTAAAATAAAAAGTAAAAAACAGTGCAATAATGAGATTTCATATTTTCTAAGGTTCTAAGCTAAAAATATGTCCTTTGTGATCGGTTTTGTAGTGATTAATGATAACTTTACTACGTAGTTGAAAGAAAATAAATTAAAATCTTCGATATCACTCCACGACATTCTGTAGAATTAATAAAATAACCAAACCCAAATTCAAATTTCGAAGAAATTCCCGCGCATGCCTTTATTACATGGGTTCTTTTTTCAAAATATTGTTAGGAAATCGGAAGAGGAATAAATCATTTGGCGGACTTGGAGTAAAAACTTTTTGTCGTTTACCTATAATGAAAATAACCATAGCTACTGGCTGATCTATGAAGAAATAAAAAAAAAATAACACGTTAGAAATGGATTTCCATACACTTTTCTCTCCCGCTTAACGCTTACGAGGCCAGCGGAGGACGAATTGCTCCTACAAACGTAATACCAAAATAATTTGTAACTGAAGCATATTTCCACTACATTGTTGTATTATTTGTATATAAATAGTATTTATCTAGGTTCCTGGATATTTTTATATCGAATAACTTATCAAAAATGAAATAAGAGCCAATCGCATTTTGAACATTTTTTTGCTAAAATTGTCAAGATTTCTTCCTATTTGTTTCGTATTAAAAACCACAATATCTTACGTGTTATTTGTCAAGGACCATAGCTTATATTGTCTAGTTACAGTGTGAAGAATACTAAATGTTTTCAGTCATAATTTTTGGTATTAAGGAACACAACCAAATTCATACCATTTTTGAACGTCTAATATTGCTATCGCGCACTCACGGGGCGGGGCCGGGGGATGGGGACACTTCGGTTGTGTGGTCGCTTGGACAGCTACGCACGCACACACTAATGCAACGTGTATTTACACGGTACGTGTATTCTGTTGACCTGTGCCTGACTTGGATTGAGATTTGCCTTGTTGTTTGGAAACAATAACCTACTTCTTTACTACGACTTTGCCTTTGTTTACGGAAATTTTTCACTTGACCTCTGTGGCGTTTAGGACGCAAAAGGTTGCGGGTTCGATTCCCGCCAAGGGACACATTTTTGTATGATTTGCAAGTATTTACAAAAAAAGTATTATTATTATTAATATCATCATCATCATCATCATCATCATCATCATTATGTTTTTGTATGGAAGTCTGAAAATAATAAGATGTAAGATGATGAAGATAATAATAAGGTGCAGAGTGACTCGAAGTGGGAAATATGTAAATACATAGTTCTCAGCGACTAGTGGCATGCACTACACTTTATAATGAATCTTAGCTACTTCGGCTAGTGTATGTAATTGAAGATAGTGACTTCAAGATAATGAGACGAATAAGAATATAAGAAACCCTGTATAATGCTTCCTATCTCATTTTGTCACACTTTAAAACTTATGAATTTATGTGTCTGTCTCTTTTTACTGTCGCTACTTCGTTTCATCGACTTTTCAATCACAACGATGCTAAAGAAGTTTTCAGTTCCAAAAATATAACCGCGATAGAGAATGTCCAGATAACGTTTTTTTGGCAAGCTTGTGACTCTCCCATTTCCTTATGTAACGCACAAATTGTCAGGTTATTGAAACGCACACTTTTCTGCATGTAAATAACTTACATTACCTAAATCTGATCAATTATTTTTTTACTATTCGGATCGGCTGCCTTAGACGTTCGACTTTATAAAAAACCTGTATTTCTGCCGCGCTCGAGTGAAATCCCCAAACATTTGCCGTAGAAACATTTGTCCCGAAGCGAGAATCGAACTCGCAACCTTCCACATCTCACATGGCCCTTGGCTCACTGCGCCACAGAGTTCGTCCCCGCGGTCGAAACTTTGCATAGATGTAGGAAGATTAAAATACCTATGTATATGTTACCTACTTTTATCTCAGAAAAAGGCGTACGAAACCGCAGACAGAAGCTTGTATATTATTTATCTACCGCCTTCGAAATGTTAATGATCAATGACAGAAATATACCTACTTACCTACACCTACTCACACATACATAAGCACGTCACTACGGTTGTATTTAGGTATTGTAGTACCGCGTCCCGCGCCTCTCCGGCGCCCCGCGCGCGCTTACATCATTTAAACAGAGATAGAGATATTCGGAGCGATTTTTGCACGCGCCTCGAATCGAAGCTACGAGCGAGCTTCACCGGCTTCTTAGGAAATGAAATTCCAGAGACTTTTCCGTCCCGCATTTTAGTACGCCTGAAATAATGTAGGTACTTTCTAAGTTATATTTGGAAAAGGAATGGGCAAGTTTCTCAGTAGGTGTGGTATAAATATGGTTGTGAGGGTCACCTCCTCAATGTAAAGAAAGGTTATTTTTTATTTTGCTACCCATTGTGTGACATATCGTTGGATATGTCTTTCAAAAATATGAGGAGGATTTTTGTAATACTTTACGGTACAGATAACGTTTGATCAATATTCATTTTAATTTTGAATTATGCTACTTAAAATAGTAGTATAATTCATAATTATGCCACTATTTTAAGTTTTTTAAAATAGTAGCATAATTATGAAATTGGAAGGAATTCGATCAAGGACAGTAATCACTAGATTAGCTTCATTTATAAACCACTAGCTGTTGCCCGCGACTTCGTCTGCGTAGGATTAGTACTTCGATTAGTTTATTTTCTTCTCCAAGGTCCTATCTATCTATATACCAATGTTCATCTAAATTGGTTGTGCGGTTTAGTCGTGAAGGCGTAACAGACAGACGGAGTTACTTTAAGAGACCCTTGGACAAAGTTTATCTACCTTAAATATGTACCAGAAACGATAATTTACAACCAAATGTGCATTAGAAATAAATTATCAATTTTTATTGTATTTATGCTCACTATTTTAGCGATAATGGCTTACATATAAAAGATATATGCTGTCGTGGGTTTTTTTGTAGGACTATTTAAGATATGTCTATCTTATCCATTATCCTACTTAATAATATTATGAATCCGAAAGTTTGTATGTATGTTTGTTACTCTTTCGCGCAAAAACTACTGAATGGATTTTAATGAAACTTTACAATAATATAGCTTATAGATCAAATTTATAAAGATATTGTGTGAATTGTCCAAAATATAACGATAAGTGTCAAGTAAGTAGGAAAAAATCTGCCATCTGCGATCTATTCTGGCGTGCGCTTCAAAAACCGTTATTATATATATTATATATTTTATAACCGTATTAGAATAAATGAGGTAATAAACAATATCATATCATATTAATTTACTCATAATAGTTAATAGGTCGAAAAATGAAAATAAGTTAATAATAATGTTTTTTTTTAGTCAGTTGGTAATAGCTCTGCCTTCTGCGCTGTAGGAGGGTTCGATTCCCTCCCAGGATAAACATTTGTGTGAAAAGTAAATAGACAAATAGGTGTTTGATCTGTGTCTGGGTGTTATAAAGTATCATAAGTATGTATTTAAAAATATATAAGTATTTTATCAGTCATCTGGTCACCATAATACATGCTATGCTTAGTTTGGTACCAGATGATGTTGTGTGCATTGTCCAGCCATATTTATTTATTATTAATGTTAGGGGCCTATCAGACAGAGAGCGGTCACGCGGTCAAGCATTCAAGCGGTCAGTTTTGCGTTCTTTATGTTATATTACGTTACATAGATATACTCACACAGGAGGCATTCTGACCGTGGCCGTCAAGTAGAACAGCGGGGTTCGTGAGCAATTGCACGCTCGAACGCAGAACGCCTGACCGCGTGACCGCTCTCTGTCTGATAGGTCCCTTACAGTTTATCCCTATAATTGAAACATTCATTAAAACAATTGTCTAAAAGCCACTTTTTCAATTTTACAAAAAATAAAATGCCATTTAGGTCTTTAATGTTGTCGGAAGCCTTCACTGTGTACTCTGACACGAGCTTGGTTAATTTATTAAATTTACAGAATTGTGAATGAGCATCATTTTGTGGCATAGGAAACAAAAAACTCACCCAATAATTGTTGCTGCAGTCGCTGCGGTATAGTGTGCTGTAGCCTTTAATCCCAGTAGTTAGCATGCAGAGATATTGTGTAGGTGTATGTAATCAACGTAATTGCCTGTGGTTTTGCATACTAAAGCAAACGGTTCACTTCATTAGACACCATCATTTATCCTGGCATTTATTAACTTAGCTAATAGATTCTCTCTAATAGTTGCTATAGTTGTATATGTACCCTACATAAGTGATCAGTTTAATGAAATTAAAATCCTTACCTATCTATCTGCATTGTTATTTATTTAAGTACCTACCTATTTACCTAAGTACTTTGCAATTACGCTGAGTGGTGTCCTTTTTAACCGACTTCAAAAAAGGAGGAGGTACTCAATTCATCGGAATATTTTCTTTAAGTATGTTCACCGATTACTCAAACACGCCTGAACCGATTTGGAAAATTATTTTAATAGCTTAAGGGTATACGTCCCAAGTAGTCCGATTAAAATTTAATCGAAATCGGTTTTATAAAAACTCAACAAAAATATTTAAATTGTATACATCGATGATATTTTTTATATACATGAAGTCGGTTGTCTTTTTATATATAATTATAATACTGTAGAAACATAGTTGCACAATGAATGAGAGTCATGTTTTGCGGGTTCTGCAAAACGTAGGCCTGTTAGTTGTCGACCTCACGGCATGAAGCTACGTGCGACCTCACAATATGAAGCTACGTGTGCTGTGTAGCACTTAGCTTCAACATGAAATATAATTATAACCGTATTATCATATAAACCTCTAGTATAGTAAAAGGATTCCTATTCAGTAAATGATCAGTAGTAATCATCAAATAAATAGATAAATAAATAATGCCAGACATTTTTAACACAGCTTCATCTAGCCCCAAAATAAGCAGTTTGTGTTATGGTACCATTTGACTGATGTAATGCCGGACATTTCACACAGCATCATCTGGTCCCAAAGTAAGCAGAGCTTGTGTTATGGGTACCACATGACTGATATACATCTTGAATACTTTTTTTTTTGTAAATACATACATATTTTACATAGAAACACCCAGACCCGAGACAAATAGTTGCAGATCATACAAACATTTGTCCCGCGGCGGGAATCGAACCCGCAACCTTCTGCGCCTCAGGCAGGCTTTTGCCCACTGCGCCACAGAGGTCGTCTATATATACCTATATACTTTTTTTTATAAATACATACCTACATATACATAGAAAAATACCCAGATCCGACAAAAAGATTTTAAAATAAACAATATAATTAAACAGTTGGTTATCGTCCCACAATTCATTTTTATTTGCATTGGTTTGCTTGTTCACGGAATCAAAAACGATTACACATTATGATGGATCACGGAATCGGACATAAGCCGCGGTGATTGATTCGTTGCCAATTCTCGGGGCTCGGTTTTCATTATCAATATATCAACAAAGAAATTGAAACATTTTATGGCAAAGCCGCGAGTGTATCAGCAACGCTGCCTTTTGGCATTGATCAGGATCAGTTGAGCTGATAGGTCCTTTCAAATGGTCCTTTGATAGCTCAAGTGTTCAGGCACATACGTAAATACTATTCTGGTACGTCATACAGTCCTGCGTATTTGATATGTATGCTGTAAACAAACCATTAATATAATTAATTTAAAAAAAAAACAGAAATGTTCAGAGTACAATATATATACAATAATATAAAAAAACATGTCAACAGTTAAGCTATCTAACGACTGTTTAAAACGATATATAGATAGCTCAACTGATCCAGATCACTGTCAGAGGGCAGCGACCCCAAGAAACCAAGACTGGCGATATTTGCATTGCATACTGGCATTGCTAATGCATTAATCCGAAACCAACTTTAAGCTTGTCTTTACTATTCTATATAATTTACTATATAATGCTATTTTTATAAGTTGTCTTCGTTTGATCCAATACGCAATGAACCACTCAAATTTCTGCTAATGAAATAGGATGTCGAAGGAAATTGAAACCGTTATTTAAATAAACATTACGTAAAGTGCTTCAATTTGTATAAAAGGCAGGAATCGAGTTACTGACGAGCACCCAACGTTATCTGGATAAGGATTTCAGGAATTTGAAATCGTATTAGCAATTGAGTTTCCAACGATAGTAAGTTCGGATTGCTATTTAAATGACAATAGATGTGATGAGACGTCCCCGGTCCCAAACTATTCTTGGGTCGTGTGTGTGTGACCCGCAGATAATATTAAGGAAATGGGCACGAAACAGTACAACTAAAAACTGAGCAACCGTCCATGAATGCAGTGCATCTTGGATCACCATCACCATCACCATGTTTGCGGAAGTGAGGGTTATTGGTTTCCATGCCATCATCCGCAAGAAAACTGCCTCACTGCATATAGATATAGATAAGCAAATGTTACAAAATGTAACATTTGCTTATCTGAATATGAAATTTTATATGTATATCCAGTAGGTCTGAGAATAGGTTTATAACTAATTTTATACCCTTATACTTATACTAATTATAATTTTTATATTTTTATACTATTTTTTTTTTATGTTCAATAAGGCAAAACAACGTTTAACGGGATCGATTAATATATAACCCAAATAAATAACACATTCACGACCTCTGTGGCTCAGAAGGCCAAGGCCCGGCTGAGACCCAGAAGGTTGCGGGTCCGATTCCCGCCGCGGGACAAATGTTTGTATGATCTGCAAGTATTTGTCTCCAGTCTGGGTGTTTCCTATGTTTTTATAAAAAAAAGTATTTCCATAACAAAAGCTCTGCTCACTTTGATGATGATGCTGTGTCAAATGTCCGGCATTATTTATTATTAGATATTATTATTATTGAGACGGATTTGTAATGGAAAGATTTATTGAAGAACCATAATAAATCAGGGGTCTATTAATTAATTTGCAATGAATATAGAGGTGTAGGTCAAACCAGTCGTCATTTTGAAGTTAGGTATGAGAACAGAATGTCCAGAATGGTCTCATTTTGCGATGTATTTAATTGATTCCGGACATTGATAGACGACAGGTTATTTATTTAAAAAAAAATGGTTTTAGCAACATGTAACAGAAACATTAGAAGAGATATACAAGAGATTTTACACTGTTAAACGAATTAAAATAGATATTCAAAGATCACTGTTACTGCGCTTGTTTACAACGAGCAGCGCGACTTAAGCGGTAGAAGAGCCAATCCGGTCTAAAGGTATGAATAGTGAGGGTGGCACGTAGTTGGCATGGTCTCTCCGTAGACAAAAACACATTCTTGGTGGTCCCGATGAGCAGATCACCGCCACTAACGCTACCCAGCCATCCGGTACGGACGGAGTAAACACACCGACCTCGCCGACGAGGTCGACGTATTTACGTTCCCGCCTGAGTTGGGCTTCCCCCCAGGGCAAAAGCCAAAGCCGAGGATCTAACAGTATAAGTCTCGTGAGTGGTGCCCTTGCGCTTATTGCCAAGAAATCAAAAACCAAAAACTATTTAGGTTGAGCATCATATTTGCTCGCCAGGTGTATTTAACATGTAAAGCTGTCACAGGTGTTCAGAAACCTAGCAGCATATTATCCAGCCCGGTAAAAAAGGTGGCTTGCTTTAATTCATGCTTTTTTAACCGACTTTATCAAAAAGGAGGAGGTTGGAAAATTCTTTTTTTGCTTAAAAGGGTATACTTCCCAGGAGGTCCCATGTAATTTTATCGAAATCGGTCGAGCTGAAAAATCATCAAAAATCTAAAAATTTTATACATCTATGATATTTTCGTTTACTCCGATACCTCACTGACTCATTGGAGCAGTGCGTTAATTTTGCCTACCCATATCATATATACAAAATACATCTACTTGTGATGTTACATGTCTAATATGTGATGCCTGCATCAGGAGGTCAAGGTTACCATGCTCTTGCAATATCATCAAAGTAAAGGATACCACATTTGGGAGTTACATCTCTTCATTAACTAGAATAGAGCTGACCTGACCTGACCTGACCTGAGCTGACCTTCAAATGGCACAACACTCACGATCAATTCACTTACAAAGTAATATTTAATTGGAACTGATTCAACCGTTTAGGATCTATGATGTCGCAGATAGATACACAGATACACTAATAACACACCTCGGCTTGCTTGGGGGCTTAAAAAGTACCATAGCCTCATTGTAAAGTTATTAATAAAAACTTAAGTTTGATCTGTGGTCGGAACTGCTGTTCCCGCTGGTATGGACTATTAAATCAATTAGCAGTCGAGCGAGAAGCTCTATCTGCGTAGTTCAAAGTTGCTAACTTTAGGGCTCTTCAGCGGTACGACTAACTTAACATAACTAATTTCAAGATCTTTGTCTAGCTACTACTATCTACCTACCTATCTATAGTTACTAAATGGTTAAGTTAATAAATGGGTTTACATTCGACTCTTCTTCAAGATATGCACCTGCTAAGAACCTTCTAGGTTCAGTCAGGTTGCGGGATACGTCAATTGGAAAAAGGCCATGGTTAAAGATCTTGACGTAATCTATTTTTTAACCGACTTCAATGAAAGGTTTTTTTTTTCAATTCGACCGTATATATATATTTTTTGTGTGTTCGCAAATAACTTCGTCGTTTATGAACCTATTTGATGATTATTTTTTGTTGGAAAGGAGATATACCAAGGGTAGTACCATAATAGATCCTAGAGAAATCGAGGGGACCCTTCGCAAATCGTGGTGGCAACTAGTGCGTTTGTAAATTTTTTCTTTAAGTATTTTAAAGCAGAACTTTACACCTGCCATTAGGTCTGATGAAGACGAAAGACAGTCAAGAGATTTTTAATTTTTAGTTCCCGTTTGAAAACGTTTTTTTTTAATGATTATACTATAGGACGACCTCTATGGCGCAGTGGGCTAAGATCCGGCTGAGACGCAGAAGGTTGCGGGTGCGGGATCTGCAAGTATTTGTCTCGGGTCTGGGTGTTTCTATGTATAATACCTATGTATGTATTTACAAAAAAAAAAGTATATAAGTAGTGTATCAGTCATGTGGTACCCATAACACATACTTTGGTGTCAGATGATGCTGTGTAAAATGTCCGGTATTATTTATTTATTTATTATACCAACTGTTGCTGCTTTAACCGCCTGGTAGATAATAAATTGGCCCAACCTGTGAAAAGTTCAGATGTCAGTATGTATAAGAATGACTAGTGGTCCCTAACCAATTTAACACCTTAGAGTAAGCAAAATAAAATAATTTAGTATGAAACACTCATGCAGTTACAAATTTTCATTACGATAGTCTGCGAGTTATTTACGAGTTCTGAGGGGCGAAAGGATCGACAGACAGATATGACAAAACTATAAGGGATCCTTGTTGGATCTCCAATAACCTCCAGACAATCAAATTTGTAATATTAGAATGACAGGATAAAAAAATGCTCAGAAAGTTATTCTCCTAAGTAAAAATAAAAAAAAAATAAGTAGGAATCAGCCTTATTTAATAAAGATGGAACATTTTCTCCTCATTCAATTTTAGCGTATCCTTCCTCTTAATCATAACCAGAGGTATAATATTCTACATAGAGTCTACAGTTATAAATCTATTTACGCGAAGGTGCGAATGAAACGCGTTTTACTTTGTACGTACGAGTAAATATCATAATAAATAATCACGTTTTAAAAATAAAAAAAAACCGACTTCATTGAATATAAAAAATGTTTAGTGGAAAGTAGATGTATTTTGTATATATATAATATGGGTAGGCCAACTAAACGCACTGCTCCAATGAGACAGCGAGGTATCGGAGTAAACGATCGGAGGTATTGGAGTAGAATTTTTGATATATGTAGATTTTTTAAAAACCGCTCGAATGATTTCGTTTAAATATGGGACCACCTGGGAAGAATACCCTTTGAAACGAAAAAAGAGTTTTCCAAATCGGTTCAGTCTTTGAGAAATCCGTGAACATATATAAAAAAAAGATTCCCACGAATTGAGAACCTACTTTTTTTAAGTCGCTTAAAAAGTACGAACACGATAATAATATTGTTGGTGTTTATGGTGTACACAACATTGTTGGTGTTTATGAAGTTACCTGTTGTTTATGTACACAACAGGTAACTTCACGTACCTACAAACATTAAAATCTTAAGCAGTCTCATCTGACCTCATAGTGTCACAGTGTCATAGTGTAAATCTGGAGCGTTAGCACAAATAAGATCAAATAATTGTATTAACTATGACAATAATACTTAGACTGGCCTGACAGCTCACTTGGTTGTAACTCTGCCTTCTTCTGGTTGTCGGTTCAATTACAGGACAAATATTTGTGTAATGTATGTTTGATCTGTGTCTGGGTGTTACAAAGTATTTTATCAGTCATGTGGTTACCATAGTAAACAATCCATGTTGGCCTGTCAGCTCAGTTGGTAGTAGCTCGGCCTTCTGCGTAGTGGGTTGAGGGTGCGATTCCCTCCCAGGGTAAACATTTGTGTGATGAACATAGATGTTTGTTCTGTGTCTGGGTGTTATAAAGTATCATAAGTATGTATTTAAAAATATATAAGTATTCTGTATGGTGTTGTGTGCATTGTCCACCAATATTTATTATTTATTAATTTATTTGTTTGGGGTCAGATGGTGTTGAGCGTATTGTCAACTAATATTTATTTTATAACATGTTTATAATTTATTCTATTTATTATTAATGTAGAAAAATACCCAGTCCACCTGACCTGGCGACACAACAGTTATCGTTCTATTCCAATCCATCTTATTTCGGCTTTAACTGCGGTAATTACCTAAAAACCTATTCTGTTAACTCTATTACCAAATAAAAGAAAACATTCGATCGATCGTTGACGACTTCGTAAACGTAGCGTAAGCTGAGCCGTTGTTCATTTGCAGAATGCGAAAACATAGAACATGAGTTTGATCCGCGGTCCGCTCGTTGCCGCTCGAGTTCACGATTCAGTGCGAACCGGATTGAACTCACCCTGATGAAGATTCTTTAGATAAATCGAAACAGTGTCGGTACCTCCATCAACAAAATAGTACGTGAATAAGAAAATACATTTATTTGTAACAACATACACATAAAAAATAACAATATGAAGGTACACTCAAAATAAAAACAAAGAAAAACAGAAAAGACAACTTAAATTAAACTAAACTAAAGATTGAGTGTTTCTCAATCGTCCAAGTTCGTCCAAAAAATCGTCCAAGCTGTTACAAATTGGTGTAAAACCCGTGTTTATCAAAATGTATAGAATAACTCACGAATGTTTTGAAAGTGAAATACGAAAACATGTCAAAAGACGGCTGTGGTTCGATTCCTATCGTGCTTGCGGAAATTAACAGAATTACCCCTGACTGACTAACTGACTGACTGGCTGGCTGACTGGCTAACTGACTAACTAACTGACTAACAAACTAACTAACTAACTGACGGACTGACTGATTGACTGATACGAAACTGTGATTGATCTCAGTTTATGCGACACTGTGACCACTTAGCAGCATATTTTAAGAAGCCTTAAGCAATATATCTGGCATCCGGTGCCTCCATCGACAAGATAATACGTGAGTAAAACCCATGTTTATTAAAATGCATAGTACAACTCACGAAAGTTTTGAAAGTGAAATACGAAAACATGTCAAAAGCTGGCTGTGTGTGGTTCGATTCCAATCGTGCCTGCGGAAAATAACAGACTTACCCCCTGACTGACTGACTGGCTGACTGGCTGACTGACTGACTGACTGACTGGCTGACTGGCTAATTAACTGACTGACTGACTGACTGACTGACTGACTGACTGACTGACTTTCTGACTGACTCATACGAAACTGAGATCGAGAAGAAACTGAGAAGTTGAGAACTTGAGAAGTGACTGAGAAGTGGTCACTTAGCAGCATATTTTTAGAAGTCTTATGCCTCTATCATTCGTATTTTCCGTCAAGATCTCTCAGCAATAAATCTGGCATTAATCCTCAATAGATTAATCGAAGCGGCGCAATCTGAAGAATTTAGTTTCCGAGATATTGCTCGAAATGAATGATAGCGGTCTGCGGATATAGTAGAGCTTAAATTCGGTGCCGCAAGTAAAATTATCACGCTCCTGGTAAAGTAAAATACTACTTAATTTATTATTACCTGTTTATTAAGCTAGTACTGATATAGGTGCTTCCTTTAACTTGCAAATTCGACAGTTGAACAGTACAAGGTTTCTATCTGTCTGTGTTTAATTAAATTAATATGTTTATAAGAACAAAATTCAACTGTTTATTTTATTTAACTCTGACGCATGAATGATCACATAGGTACTCGTACCTAATAAAGGTAATATAGCGTGACAATCTGTTGCCACCTTTATTAATTGATATAAGAAAGATAAGGACATACCCTTATGTGATTATAAGATTCAGTACTAGAAAAGTGTACAAGATGAGCCTTTTAGAGGAGAATGCTTCTTATTTGATAGATATTCAAGTAAATTCAGATTTTAAATCGCTTTAAGAGAATTATCTTTATTATCTATTAGTTGTTGCAAAGGGGTGTCGGAAGCTAAAGTTTACCACGGGAAATATTTAGCTTTTTTTATACCACATTGATGGCCAACAAGCTTACGGCCCGCCTAATGGTAAGCGGTCAACGAAGCCTATGGACAACAACATGGCCTGCAACACCAGGAGCATCACATGCGCGTTGCCGACATTTCAAAAACCTATTAACTCCCCTCTAGTACCCCATACTGTATTCCCCCGAGAAAACCTCGGCTGATGATGATGATCAGATGATGATAGATGGTGTTTATAGTATCACCACAATTGGAAAGAATCAATTTACTCGATGGATCACTTGTGCATCTTTCCCCTAATTACCTATGGGGTAAGTTACGGCGCTTATTTAGAAGTTCAAAGATGAACTACTGTATACCAACAGCTGCACTGTAGATTGCGATTTCTAAGCATCACATTACAGATAAGGGCCATTTATCCGCATCCCGTTGAGACAGTTCGGGGTCAGGGATGCTGTTATGCAATATATTAATTTATTTTTACAAGGTAGGGATGTTATAGAACACATAGTTACGTCAAATTTCACCATTAAAATAATTATTGATAGAATATTCGTAGTGAATTATGTTATAGTTAATAATTTTTTTAAATTGACGTTCATTGAAATTCAGTATCTTTAAGAATTTAATTATAAAAACGCACTATGTTACCAATTAAGCTTTTATTTGTTTCTGTATGTCATATATGGTATTTTATATTTTTTTCTTGTGTACAATGGACCATGTTATACATGGTAATTCCTAAAAGTTGATATTCTACGAAATTCTTAATCATTTTTAACCGACTTTATCAAAAAGGAGGAGGTTCTGAATTCGTCGGAATCTTTTTTTTATTTTTTTTATGTATGTTCACCGATTACTAGAAAACGGCTGAACCGATTTGGAAAATTCTTTTTTTGTTTGAAAGGGTATACTTTACAGGGACTTTATTTATGGGACCACCCATATAAATTTTATCAAAATCGGTCGAGCTGAAAAATAAACGAAAATATAAAACTTGTATACATCGATGATGTTTTCATGTATTTTCATACCTCGTTGTCTCATTGGAGCGTTGCGTTTATTTGGCCTATCCATATTATAATATACAAAATACATCTACTTTCCACTAAAAATGTATTATAGGCTCAAATTTCATTCAATGAGTCGGTTTCTTTTTAGTTTTTAAAACGTAATTATATATTGGTATTTCATTTATCAATGAGAATCAGACACTCAGATCGCTTATTTTTAAAAACTAATGGTAGCCCACTGTTCGAAATTCGATCATAATTAATTAATAACTAATGTATTTTTCATGCATAATAAAAAAAATGCTTTCTGCACTCCATCTCTATATAATATAAACTATAAGTGTGCGAAATTTCATACTCCTCCATCCGAGCAATTTTGGTAAAAAGGGGTACAAAGTTTTTGCATCACGTTTTAATATATAGATAATAATAATAATTTATTCGTATAACATACATAACATCTCTAGATCTCTACCATCATACATCTATCTGTCATACTCTGGAATCGGTCAGCCGACGTCTGCACGCACTAGCGGATAAACTTCCGCTAGGTTCAAGCTTCCGTGAGTCAAATATATTATGATATAATGTAATCTGTAGAACACATCCGTACTTAGTAAGTGTTATGTATGTATGTACCTACCTACCTAAACCTAAGTAGGTAGACGTGGCTGTGCCACATATAATACATTGCTGACTGTCTAAACCAGTGTTTTGAATTATACCGTCTTTACGTAAACACCTCGGTAGGCTTCCTACTTAAAAGTGAGTTAGTAAAATCCTAGGACTAAGTTAGTCGACAGCTCTAAACATACCGCGATGTACCGACTCGCACACGGATGGCGAACTGCACACATTCGTAGACGCAAGCGAAAGTGCCTATGCAGCGGCCGTGTACTGGAAAACTTGCAAGAACAGCCAACCAAGTGTTAAGCTTCTAGCGGCGAAAGCTAAAGTAACACCCTTGAAGCCTACTTCAATACCCAGACTTGAGCTTCAGGCAGCACTGTTGGGTTCTAGACTAGCATCCACCATAACAGAGGAAATACAATCGAACATAACAAAAAGGGTTTATTGGTCCGACTCAAGAACGACACTAGCCTGGATAAAATCGGACCCGAGAACTTTCAAAACTTTCGTAGCTCACAGACTGGCCGAAATCGAGGACCTCACAAAAACCACAGAGTGGAGATGGGTTCCCAGCGCCTTAAACGTAGCAGACGACGCTACGAAGTCTGTACCGAGAGAATTCGACACAACACATCGTTGGTTTACTGGCCCAGAATTCCTATTGCAAGACGAAGAAAAGTGGCCTATTGACACGAGCGATCGCAAACACCAACCGAGAACACAGAAGAACGAAAATCTGTAACAACCGCTACGACATCGCTTCATCGCGTAGCACCACCCATTCCAAACCCGCTACGATTCTCGTCTTGGACACGTTTGCTTCGAGCGACGGCACGCTTTCTACAAAGCATCGAAGTCTTCAAAAGTAAATTAAAAAAGGTAAATCGAGTCACTGCAATAAAAAGAACTATAAAAGACTCTACGTGGCGCAAGTACCATAAGAAAAGACACAAAACCAGCAAAGAAGATCTTTCGGCTACGATAACCCCACCGAACCGTACCCTACCACCTTTATCCAATCAAAATCTATCAGATGCTGAATACCTCCTCATAAAACACATTCAAACAGATTGTTTTAAGGACGAGATAAAATGCCTACGTGAAAGTAAACGTATATCAAAAACCTCACGCTTAGGAAAGCTCAATATCGTACTTACCAACGAGGTCATTCACCTGGACACGCGAGTATCATCTGCTACTTACCTTTCCGATACCTACAAAAGTCCAATCGTGCTCGACGGAAAACACTACATTACTAAGTTGCTTATCAGTAAATATCACACGAACTGCAACCATGGCAACCACTACACCGTGATGAACGAACTCCGTCAACGCTACTACATTTTGTCCCTGCGAAACATCGTCAAAATGATATCGAGAAATTGTCAATGGTGCCGCGTACGCAAAGCCACGCCCCTTTCTCCACCTACGGGAGATTTACCTACGGAAAGGCTACAATACAAACGATACCCATTCACATGTACAGGAGTGGATTATTTTGGACCTGTTAATATAACCGTTGGTAGAAGACAAGAGAAGCGTTGGATAGCACTCTATACATGTCTCACTACACGCGCCATCCACTCAGAAATAGCCACGACGTTAAGCGCTGACAGCATGATACTGACGCTACGACGCTTTATAGCGCGCAGAGGAATGCCAAAAATCATTTACAGCGACAATGTAACTAACTTCATCGGAGCGGACAAAGAATTACAAAAGGCAGCCGAAGAAAGAGCAATAGTGTGGAAACGTATACCCGCTGGAGCCCCACACATGGGAGGTGCATGGGAAAGACTCGTACGCACCGTAAAAACCGCCCTGACGGCTACACTCACATCTCGTCAACCGCGCGAAGAAATTCTACATACCTTATTGTTAGAAGCGGAACATTTGATAAACTCACGCCCACTTACCGATGTTAATATTAATCCAGATGAACCCGAAAGTTTGACCCCAAATCACTTCTTAATCGGCAGGTCAAACGGTACAACAACCCTTGGAGAGTTCGACGACCGCGACCTTATCGGACCCGCTACTTGGAGAACCGCTCAAAGACTGACCGACATGTATTGGAAACGCTGGCTTACAGAATACTTGCCCACCATTGCTCCAAGACCGCTCCATGGGACCAAAGAGTTCACTGACCCAGTCCCAGGTGATATAGTTATCATAGCCGACGCATCACTACCACGAGGAGTATGGCCAAGAGGCGAGGTAATACGTACCTATCCCGGTCCCGACCATAGAATACGTACCGTGGATGTAAGAACTACAGCCGGTGTCCTAAGACGCCCAACGTCAAGACTCGTCCATATAAGTCAACGACCAACAACAGCTGACGTGCTCAGCCCACATCCTCGCACGGGGGGGAGAACTGTTGACAATCATCAATAAACATCCGGACACCGCTACCTAGATTTCATAAGTATAATAAATAGCGTACATTTCAATAGGCATCTATACCATACTTAAAAGAAAGGAACATTTAAATTTAGAAACCACCTACTTAAATAAGTGTATAACTTCTTACATAGAAATTACCTAGCATACCATACACCTATTTACCTAGAAATAACAATTGTATATAGGAATTATCTAGTGCTTACTTAGTTTATAATAAGAACTTGTCTATGTAACTTAATACCTACCTATATTGAATGTTCGTACCTACTTATGCTAATAAAACGCTTTTCGCGCCACTACTTCGTTGCACCATGCGATCGCTCTATAAATATTCGCGCATTTCCACGCAACCGTCACAAAAAAACACCAAAAAACTCCGCTCTCGGACGCCGCACGGACAGGTCGCCTGCCCAGTCCGACTCTCCGCTCCGCTCGCTCCTGGCCCCGCTCAGGACGCACCACGCGCCGGACCACGCGCCGGACCTCCACGCTCCGGACCACGCGCCGGTCGCAAGCCCCGCCCCCGAAGCCGCAGCAGCCGCCGACGCGCATTCCAGTCTGCGCGTCGCATCGGGTGACTGGCTCTTGCCAGTACGCACTTTTCAGTGCGCCTGCGCTTCGTTTTGTTTCGACGTAGCTCTCTAAGAGGGCGTTGTCCTTTTCAGGACAATCCTGGTTTCTTTCGACTTGAAAGCGAAAATCCACGCTTAGTGGTCAACTTGGGGATACTTAACAGTGCCAACGAACCAAGTTGGGCGTGGACCCGGAGCGCCTGTTTTCCTCCCTCAGAGGAACGCTACAATCCGGCTGGGTCTGGCACCACCGGCCTTGGGGTCTCCCCTCGTCGACGCCAGATATCGGTTAGGACACACCCCTTTTGTCCCGTAAGAGAGACAAAAGGGACGCATTATTAGGTAGGACACTGAGGCCTCACCCCCTCCCTGTCTAACCCGACGGGGAGGGTCACGCACCACCTCACCTCCCGGGTGTATCCCCCCGGCGAGATGGGCTCTAAAGCCCGAAAATCGGGGCATTTGCCGCCCCGCATGGAGACCAGTCATATGACCTGGGAAACTCTTGAGTTTCTAGTGCAACAGGCATACTTGACTTCTCCTGCGCTTATCCTCGGGTCTTTCGACATACCCGCAGGAACCTCTTTCGCGCACCAAGATCCTCGAAGGATCATTCCGTCCCTTCTGGACATAAACCCCATGGCCCTTCAGGCACCCGCCCCTAAAGTCCCGGTGCCCCAGGCCTCCCGTGAGGCCTCGCGTAAAACCGCGGAATCCCCGGCCCCTAAGGCAATCCCCGCCCCTAAGGCACCCCAGGCCCTTCAGGCACCTCTCCCCCCTGCTTCCGGCCCATCGGCTGTAGGCCCCGTCCCGACCTCAGGTCAAATCCTCCCGGCCCCTCTGGCCCTTACCCCTCCCTCGGTCTCCCAGGACTACGAATCCGCCATCGATATGGTGTCGGATATCGACAGTTCTGAACCAGATGTCTCCTCCTCTGACGAAGACTCCAGCTTCACTGTAGTACAAGGAAAGAGGAAGAGAACCACCAACTCGGCCAAGGAGCCTCCAACCTCCAAGGCGAATAAAACTCCTGCCCATATGGCAAGCCCTAATCCGGCCTCTCAGTCCTCCACCTCCGCCTCACAGGCCACTCCGACCCCTTCCTTTTCCGCGGGGACTACTTCCGCGAAAAAGGAAAAGGCCCCACCTCCTATCTTCCTCCGCCAGAAGGAAAAGTGGGACAAGGTTTCCTCTGCCTGCAAGGCAAGAAACATTCATTTCACCCACGCCCGCAGTACCAAGGACGGTATCAAAGTTCAGGTACAGTCCTCCCAAGACCACCGTCGCCTCACCTCCTTCCTTCGGGAAGAAAACATAGGTTACCACACCTATGCTTTAGAGGACGAACGCATGCTCCGTGTTGTGATCCGCGGCATTCCCGCGGAAATCAGCACGGACGCAATTAAGTCCGATCTCACTGCACAGAACTTCCCCGTCAGGGAAGTTCATCGCATGGTCAGCAGTTCGTCCCGGAGAGCTTATGAACTGGTGCTCGTGATACTGGATCTCACACCAGCCGGCAAAGCCATCTTCGACCTAAAAATGGTCAACAATCTATCTGGCCTCCGCGTAGAGCCTCCCCACCGTAATGGTACTCCGTCCCAGTGCCATAGATGCCAACTCTATGGCCACTCTGCGCGTAATTGCTACGACCGACCTCGTTGCGTCAAGTGTCTGGGTGACCACGGCACCGCTGAATGCAACCGCACCCGGGAAACCGTCGAGCCACCGGCTTGCATTCTCTGTGGTGTCATTGGTCATACCGCGAACTATCGCGGATGCCCCATGGCACCGCGGGCTAACAAAATGGTGGCAAAACGGGCCCCGGAGCGTGTTGCTCCTCCAAAAACTCCCCAATACACCAAAACCACCCCTAAGGTGGCAATGGACTCCCCGAGGGCTCCAATTCCCAACGCTTGGGAAAAGCCCCTGCCCAACACCGGCCGAGCCCGTTTGGCTACGCCCGCAACTCCGCCTCTGCGTCCCACACCCGCATTTTCGCCTCGATCGCCCCCTGCTAGAAGTCCTATACACCTAGACAGGATCGACAGGTTCATGAAAGACCTTAGCTTAATCCATGACCCTTTCCAGAAGGCCTCCTTCCTGAGTGCCAACAAAGAGATCCTCGTGGCTCTCCAGTCCCCTAACTTCCTTCCTCTTGTATAATCATTATGGTAGTACAAAAGGAAAGATTAAAACCCCGCTCCGTTACGCTTGCGTTTTTCAACGCTCGCGGCCTTAAACACCAACGCGATCTCGTTAGTGTCTTTCTGTCCAAATATAACGTTGACGTTTTGCTAGTGCAAGAGACACTCTTGAAACCTGGTCACAGCAATCCAAGGATTGCTAATTACCAGCTGATCAGAAATGATAGAATCGGCCGCCCATACGGCGGTACCTCCATCTACTATAAGAGGTCCTTGCACTGCATTCCGCTCGACCCTCCTACCACGACTCACCTAGAAGCATCCGTCTGTAGACTAGGGATGACCGGTCATCAATCGCTCACTATAGCATCATGCTATTTATCTCCATCCAAACCTCTTATCAAGACTGATATAGAGGCCCTCCTCTCACTGGGAAACTCCGTCATTCTGGCTGGAGACTTCAACAGTAAGAATGTCCTCTGGAATTGTTACACTACCCATCCCAATGGCCGTCAGCTTGAAATCATAGCCGACTCTCTCAACATCGACGTAATTCCACCCTTAACCCCGACCCACTACCCTGACGTAGTGACTCACAGACCCGACATACTAGATATGGCGTTGCTAAAGAACGTAACCCTTCGGTTGCACTCTATAGAAACGCTACACGAGCTTATCTCGGACCACCGCCCTGTGCTCATGCACTTAGGCCAGCCCTCTGTCACTTCACCCCCTACCAAGACCGTGGTTCAATGGTTTAAACTCGGGAAAGCTCTTGAGTCTATCCATTCTCCCGACTTGGATAGAATCCCAGACGATATTCAGTCCCCCGATGACATTTCCGTTGCAGTCGACTCCCTGACCAACCATGTCACTACCGCCCTCAGCGACTCATCAAAAGAGGTTCCGGCGATGAGAAATCGTCGCTGGGACCTCCCAGATGATGTGAGACGGTTGATCACGGAGAAGAACGCAGCGACAAGACATTACAGTTCTTGGCCCACTACCACTAACCGTCAAAGACTACATCTCCTTCAAGCCCAAGTTAAGAGACGCATCAGCGATTATCGCAACCAAGAATTTGACAGTCTGCTCTCAAGGGTCAAGCCAAGCCACCTAGCTTACTGGGAATTGGCTAGATCAATGAAAACAGATACTATCTCTGTCATGCCACCTCTAAACCGCCCGAACCAAAGCCCCGAAAGGCCAACTGTCTGGCCGAAAGCCTTGAAGCCCAGTGCTCACCCAGTCTTGACCCTGTCGATCCAGTTCACCTTGATACCGTGAACAATGAAGTAGATCGTTTAGCCTCCCTACCTCCGACTTCAGATCCTTTATCTCTCGTCAGAGCCTCTGAGGTTCAAGCGATCATAAAGGATCTTCACCCTCGAAAGGCACCCGGTGCCGACGGTCTTAGCAACAAGCTACTCAAAAGGTTCCCTGTTGCCCTCATTTACCTCCTAGTCAGCATCTTTAATGCAGCCATGTCCACTTGCTCGTTTCCTGATGCCTGGAAGGCAGCCATCGTCATCGGCATACCTAAACCAGGCAAAAAGGCTACGGAGCCCTCTAGCTACCGTCCCATTAGTCTCCTCAGTGCTCTGGGAAAAATATACGAGCGACTCCTTCTGAATCGTCTCTGGTCCCATGTGCACGAGCTCAACCTCTTACCCGATGAGCAGTTTGGCTTTCGAGCTAGACACTCTTGTCCTCAGCAAGTGCTCCGCATCACGGAGCACGTGTTATCCAACTTTCACCATACCTGGCCAGCAGGTACGGGAGCCATCTTTCTCGATGTGGCGAAGGCTTTTGATAAAGTCTGGCACAACGGCTTGATCTACAAGCTGTCCCAATTCGGTGTGCCAGACAGACTCGTACTCATCTTACGAGACTATCTTCAAAATCGAAGCTTCCGCTATCGCGTGGAAGGTGCACTCTCTAGCCCTCGGCCTGTCCGAGCCGGAGTCCCTCAGGGCTCTGTCCTCTCCCCCCTCCTTTTCACGCTGTACACCAGCGACATCCCTCGACACCATCAAGTCGAGTTTGCCCTATTCGCAGACGACACAGTGATATACACATCTGACCGGAATGCCAGCCGGGTGTGTATAAGACTGCAAGCTGCCGTCAACAAACTAGGTGCGTGGTTTCGGAAATGGCGCATAGAGGTGAACCCGACGAAAAGTACAGCAGTGCACTTTTCGTTGAAATCACCCCCTCTCCGAACCATTACCTTATTCGATAAACCCATTCCATGGGCAAAATCTGCCAAATATCTTGGCGTGGTCCTCGATAGACGTCTGTCTTTCAGAAAACACGCCACGATAGTCCGAAACCGCGCTAAATTCATCCTACTCCGACTAAATTCTCTCCTAAACAAGCAGAGTAAAATGTCCCTTAGAAGTAAGGTGACACTTTACAAAACTTGTATAAGACCCATCATGACATACGCTTCCGTAGCGTTTGCTCATTCCAACTCAGTTAAGACCCTTCAGGTAGTCCAAAACCGTTTCATGCGCAGAGCCACTGGTTCACCATGGTATGTGCGAAACGTCGACCTACATCGAGACTTAGATCTCGAAACTATAGCCGAGTTCATGAAGCGCGCCTCCCGGCGGCATTATGACTCGGCTCCCCACCATCCGAACCCACTCGTCTCTACGATCCCCGACTATCCGATTGATCCACCGATCAAACGTTCCCTCCGTAGACCAAGACACGTTCTTGGTGATCCCGATGACCTGATCACCGCCGCTAACGAGGCGGCGACCCAGTCATCCAGTTCCGACAGAGTAAACACTCCACAGATACACTGACCTCGCCGGCGAGGTCGAAGACGTCTCTCCGTTCCCGCCCTAGTTGGGCCGTCCCCCCAGGCAACAGCCCAAGCCGAGGTCCGTACCTAAGTGGTGCCCTTGCGTTTGTTGCCAAAAAACCTAAATAATTTTAGGTCGAGCGCCATCTGCGCTCGCCAAAAGTCCGTGTAACGCTGTCACAGGTTGTTAGACAACCTAACAGCATTAGTCCAGTCCGAAAAAAAAAAAAAAAAAAAAAAAAAAAAGCAACCGTCACTCACCGAAGCGACGTCGCACAGTGCACACGAATCTGGACAACTGAAGAAAGAAGTAGTGTTTTACTGAAACCTACTTGAAGACCACCCTGAGTAGGCTGGGCGAAGTAGGAACAAAGAAGACCCGGAACAGGCAGGCTAGAAGGATTCCTATCTACCTAGGTAGGCTAGGTAGGAGGCACCGGATCGTAAAGGAAGAATTCTACGCAGCTTGTGGCGGTCTCAACCTAATCCGCCACACCTATTAAAGAGCTTAACCTGACTGACTGATTCATCATCGCCGAGCCGAAACCGCTGAAGCTAGAAAGCTGAAATTTGAAAGGTAGCTTCCTTTCATAGCAAAACCACCCACTAAGGCGGGATTTTTTGAAATTCTACCCTCAAGAAGGTTAAAAGGGGTGAAAACTAATAATTTTTTACGCGTGGTACGATTTACTTGTAACTTGATTTGAATAATTAAAATGCAAAATAAATGGACATGTGTTTCAGGATTTTTCAAAATAACACTCATAAAGGAGTAAAATGTGGTGTGAATGTTTGTTTAATGGTTGGTGGATGTGATTGGTTTGAAACTTGTACTTTGGCAAAGAGATAAATTGCATCCTGGGGAAAGATTTAACCTACAACCAAAAAAAAAATATTTCGAATGAAGTCGTGGGTAACAGCTAGCTAGTATAAAATATAACAAAACATTTTGTGATATTTAATTAATAAGAATTCAATAAGTATCAAAAATGATTTTTGATAACAAATTTACAATGTTTCGTGCTTTCACAGTTTATGGCGGTATAAAAGTAATTGGACTTATAATACTAACAGATGGTAAAGGAACCATGATGTTGAAGAAAGTGGGTAGGTACCTAGTGACGTGCTCTGTCAGGTACGATTTTTGCAATTGACCAAATCATTTTTTTACGGATTGGCACGTTATTGCATATTTCATTTTCATTTCATTTATTCAGTAACAATTATTTTATAAATCGTATTTGAATATACATACTATGAATTAATTACAATTAAAATACACAAAATAATCAATTAAGAATTACTATAAAAAAAAACATATATAAATCAACAAAACAAAGCAAAAAATAATAATTACACTAATAGCGTCATAATATTTGATAATGTTTATGTCAGGTCCTGTTTTATGTCATAAATTCATCAACAGAGTAGAAACACTTCTCCAACAGAAAGTTTTTTAATTTGCGTTTAAATATGATAGGACTGTTAATATTCTTCAAATCAGTGGGCAGAGCATTATACAGTCTAAGCCTGAAAGGCATGGCTGTCGAGCCATGCCTTGCCACATCCAGCCTTGGACATATTGGAGCCTCAAGGTCCATTCTCCTAGTGCCTAAACGTGTGATTCTTTGCTCTGGCGTTTCGTACTTGCTCGGATGCCGAACTATATCCATGAGAACCACTAATATGTATAGGCTTGGAAGCGTTAGAATTCTTAGGTCATGGAAATAGCTTCTGCACGATTCCCACGGCGGTATGCGTACTATGGTGCATACTATGATGCAAACATATCAGCGTCCTGTCGTGCTTGCTTATCTATTTGAATCACATAGTTGCTCATAGTTGCTCTAGGCGAGCAACTGTTGCCTGAGTAATAGCTTCTTCTAGCAATGCAATACTATAAGTTTTTATATTACAAACTGATGAATGAAGATAAAACGATCGACTTTTTGGACGTAGATTAAAAAAGTTTTATTGGATAATTTTCTCAGAAAGTTAAATGAGTTTGTCACTGTATTCAAAAGTTTAGCGCCAAAGTTTAGCACCAAAGTTTACTTACAAGTATCTACCTACTATGCCGGTGACTCTGATTAGACACTACTGATTCGGCTGGCTCAGCGAATCGATACAGCATCATGGCGATTATGGAGCTTTTGACACAATCAATTTATCTCATTTTCGTTTATCAATATTCATCAACATCAGTTTGATTGTAATTGGAAGCAGTTTTGACAAGATTTTGTTTGACAAGGATTAATATTGCGCGAAAGTTCGGTTTCTATCCAAATAAATATAAGGACGGGTGGACGCAAATAACCAAAGTGAAGCTTCAAAACCATGCTCCTCTGTGTAAATATACGCACAAACATATACGTGAAATTGCAGCAAAAGTCTCGCGGGTTCACTTTTCAATTGAAATACCTTTTTATTAAAAATAAATCGTATGTTTTAGGTAGGTTATGTGGAACACGAAACGTCATCGAACTTGACCTAGAGCGCAAGGGTTGTGTACAATGTTTACAAGACGATGACGTGACATGCACTAAGAGCAAAGAGCATCATTTCGTGTGTATGTGTGTGTGTTTATACAGAGGAGCATGGTTTTGAGCCTTCACTTTAGTTGATCATGGCGATCTGTCTATATATTTATTTTGTCTGAGGGGCATGCACTAAGAGCAAAGATCATCATTTCGTGTGTGTGTGTGTTTATACAGAGGAGCATAGTTTTTAGCCTTCACTTTAGTTGATCACAGTGATCTGTCTTTATAATTATTTTGTCTGAGTTTTCTATTCATATGACATCATGTCTGACAATCAACATCAACCTTCCGTAATTCCGTAAATAAAAGCTTTTAGTATCAAAGTTTTGATAGTATCAGTATTCTATAATCGCCCGGCATATCTCTTTTGTTAGTAGTATAAAATATAACATAAATAGCACTGGTGGCGTAATGGTAGCACCCTTGCCTTCCGATCACAAGGTTGTAGGCACCAATGGATTTTCCTTTTTAAAAAGTTGTGTTCAATGCCAATGCTCTCAAACGGCGAAGAAAAACATCGTGAATAAATTGGCACATCCTAGATAGGAATGATGTGCCAATTTACAAATGGTAATATATAAATGGTGTCTCAATAAGAGTGCACTATTTAAATTTTATGTAATTGTTTTTTCGTGTTTGTGGCAACTCTGAAATTTGACAGCTGTCTCATCATTGTTCCGATTAATAAAAATGAAGCGTTACACTAAAAACAAACGTGTTATCGTTATGAAAACTCATAACAAAAATGAAGAAAGTTACGCTGAGACCGCTCGCAAACTTCGCCAAATTTTTGGTCGAGAAAGTGCACCTAATGTGTCCATAATTCGAAGAGTAGTCAAAAAACTTAAGTAACTGGGTCGGTTGTGGATAGTAAGTCTCCTCTGCGTCGACGTACCGATAAATCTCTTGAAAACATTGCTGCTGTAAACGAGAGTGTGGCCTAAAATCCGAAAACATCAATTTAACATCGTGCTCAACAACTTCAAATTTCACGAAGCACTACGCAGCTAATTTTGACGAGACCTCTACCGTGCAAGATTCAACTTACTCAGGAGCTCAAATCAGCAAACCATGCAAAGCATCGGCAATTTGTTCAATGGGCAATAGAGGAAAGTGAAGCGAACGCCAATTTTTCGAAAAAAGTCATATTCACCGATAAAGCGCATTTCCTTCTGAATGGATAGAATGAATGGCTTTGTGAATAAACAAAATTGTCGAATATGAGGCTTAAAAACACACGCAATCCATGAGAAACAAATGCATCAACCAAACTGTCTGGTGCGGATTTTGGTCAGGCGGTGTGATTGGGCCTAACTTTATGGAAAATGAAGTCGGGGTTGCAGTTACTGTGAACGGCATTCGTTACAAAATTATGGTAACGGAGTTATTGTGGCCTAAACTGGATTGTATGGATCTGGATGACATGTTGTTTTAGCAGGATGGCACTAGTTGCCACACCGCCCGTGAAACTATCGATTTATTGCAGCAACGATTTCCGGACCAAATCATCTCACGAAATTCAGAAGTCAACTGGCCACCAAGATCATGAGATTTAACGCCGTGCGATTTATTTGTTTTGGTTTTTGTGAAATCTCTGGTTTATGCGAATAAATCAGTCTACCAGGTCTGTCGTTAGAGCCGTGGGGGCTATTTGCCGGATATTTTATTCCAATAATCGGTACATTTCTTCTTTATAATGCAATAAAAAACTTACTTGTATTTTATATTATTGAATATTATTTTGTACATTTCTTTATGCATAAAAAACTTACTCAAAAAATACGTGTTTTTATTTTTAAACGAAATAGTGCACTCTTATTTTGTGTACTAACCAGAGTTTGTCAAAATGCACAACTTACACATGTTTTTTTCATTGCGTTTATTTCAGACAACATTACATTATAAATTAGTTTCAAAAAATATTTGATTATAATTAAAATTAAAGTACCCCTAACTATCGCACACTGGTCCAGAGAGCACAATATAGGTACACTCTTGTCCAGTGTTCTATAAAGAAACAGTTAGTGTCCAGCCTCTGGGCAAAGAGCTGTTGGAGCTAAATACCTAATTTTAATTTTGACCCCATTCAAATTTCGAGCCAGTTTAGGAGATAATAACAATAATGCCGGATATTTCACATATCATCTGGCCGCAAAGTAAGCAGTGCTTGTGTTAAGGGTACCACATGACTGATACTTATTATATACTTTTTTTTTGTTAATACATACATATTATATGTAGAAACACCCAGACCCCAGACAAATACTTAAACATCACACAAAGATTTATCCCGCGGCGGGAATCGAACACGCAACCTTCTGCGTCTCAGCCGGACCTTGGCCTAGATTTCAGTGAGATTTAATACTTTGAGCTTGAAATAAATAATGAATTACGTGATTTATTTTAAAGCTTGAATAAAGAAAGTGTTACAAAGAAGTAGACAGTACTTTTGTTTTGTTGTCAAAGGAATAATTACTTTGTAATCATGTCTTAGCTCTTTCGAGAATTTAAACTGTCTCTCACTTTTAATTTAAACTGTCTCTCACTTTTAATTTAAACTGTCTCTCACTTTTAATTTAAACTGTCTCTCACTTTTAATTTAAACTGCTCTCACTTTTAATACACTTTACTGAGTCTCTAAAGAAAGGGTAGATAAAGATTGATATTAGGTACTTACCTAAACTTACTTCACCTCTGCCTTCTGCGCTGTAGGGTGTGGGGACGATTCCCATCCAGGACAAACAATTATGTGGTGAACATATATTATGTAGGTAGATGTTCTGTGTTTGGGTGTTTTAAGTATCATAAGTATCTGATCTGATATCTGATCTGATATGTATTCTATCAGACATCTAGTTTCCATAGTAGGTACTAGCTTAGTTTTAGGCTAGACGGTGCTGTGTGAATTTTCCGCCAATATTTATTATTTTCCTACTATTTATTATGTACTTACTAAAGCTTACGAAACCTTACAAAATAAACCGAAATAGATAGTTTATATTGCTTCTAGCTGCTTATAATTCTGTGTCGAATCAAAGTGCTAAAATTCTGTAGGTAAAGGTGTTTGAAATAATTTTACAGTCATAAAGCAAACTTATTGTAATTATAAAGTACTTATACCCTTTTCACACATCATACTTGTAATATTAATCATGAACCGCCCGTCTCTCGAACTCAAACATTCAGGCTCAGAGAGGAGTGTACCATTAGCAAGCTATGGCCTGATTACTTGTCACAAAAGTAACTAGGTACTCTATAGGATTTGATTCTGTAACTTCGCCAGACTAACTAAAATTTGCTAAAATGCGAAAGACTTTGGACAGGACTTTGAACTTTGTTGAGGACTTGTTTGAGGACTTTGTTGCTTGCAACAAAGTCCAAATAAAAGTAACATTTTTAAATGACAGTTCCAAAATAATTTGAAACTCTAATTTGATTTCTTTAAAACGACTCCCTAATGATTTGTACGCGCTTAAATGGCGATTTTTTTTAACATAAGGAATTCTGTGAAAAGTTTCACGGGTAATGATTTAGTTAACATTTATTACGCCAATTAGTGTAAGCTGAAACGACGTCAACTCTAGGAGAAGATGATGATTATTTAATGATTGAGACATTATTTCATAATTAAATTATGAAACTAACAGTAGCTTTAAAAACAAACGAGGTACTAGGAGTCAAAGTATTGAAAATACATACAATATTTCTTTTATAACTAATATTCCTTCAATTCACGAGCACATAAACACCAAATAGAAATATTTTTCCATACAAAAGTTACTGTTCCATAATTTGCTGTGGACACTATAATAATACCGGACAATTTAGCATTTAACAATTTAGTAAATTCATAAAGTCTAGTTTTTAAATGTATCTGTAACTCAGACTTTGGTGCAAATAAATTAAGATCGCTCTCATTTTACTAAATTTAGGTTGGTCCAGCGAACTACAGAATCCGGATCCAAAGAGCAGAGCAGAGCACCTAGGTGTTTTTGTGATAAACTGTCCCAGCTTATAACTACATAAATTAGAATCTAAAAATTTTTTTTTTTTTTTGGAAAACTTATCGCAAGTTTACATACATGATAAATAAGTAAAACTGTATAACATGCACCTATTAAGAGGTATATGTTTGCTGATGGCCAATTACAAGTTTCTACTTATAGAATTTAAACATGTAATAATAAAAAAAAACAGTAGACGACTGTTTTAAAAAGTTTAGGAATAAAAGGTATAACAATTAATGTACATTTGTACAGCCCCCATACCTCTGCAACCTTTTTGTTGCAAAAAGCAAATGCATGCGTGCTTGTTCACTTGTAGAAAGCACCTACTCATTTAATATTACAAACACTCTAAAATTTTACTCTGAGAAAAATGTTATTGCCAAAATTCGTTATAAACTCGTAACTTGAAGTTTGCAAGCTAAACAAAATATGTGCGTGGAGCTAGTAGAATGAATTATAACAAATACTGAGCAAGCAAAATAAACAAAAAAGTTAAAAATGGGGTTGCACTCCGGGAGTGCCGACAGAAGTGAAAACTTATTTTGGCGCGTTAGAGTTTAGTAATAAATCACCTCAAAATCAGTAATTATGGCGACTGCCAATCAAATACTGAACGAATACAGATGATGCAATATTTTTTGTTTAGAATGTAGATAATATATCAAAGAACCTAACTCAGTAAACTTATCCATACAAAAATAGACTGTAAACATGTAAATTAAGGTTTATAATCAAATAGGGCGAGCGCGGCAGCCCTGCGTCTCTCCCCAAAAACGGTAACGGTGTCGCGAATCCAGAGGTTTTACCTCATCTAAAAATATGCGTACCGCGCTAAAAGAAGTTTTCACTTCAATAATTACGTTTTAAAAACTAAACAGAAAGCCAACTTCATTGAATTAAAAAATAACCGAATTGAGAACGTCTGTTTAGTATTTTATGATTTTTTATGATTTTTGTAAACACTACTGGAAAGTCACAGGAAAACAATATACGAAATTTCGTTTATTTGGATTACACATTTTCCAGCTATTTGGGTGAAACTAAATAACTGAACCGTTTTTGATGAAATTTCTATGGGACTAATCGGAAAGTATATTCTTTCACATAAAAACATCACATATATTTCAAATCGGTTAATAAATGAACGAAGTTATGAGGTAACAAACATAAAAAAACAACCAAATTGAGAACCTTCTTTTTTTAAGTCTGTTAAAAATGAACACAAAAGTTAAGTATTAATTTTAAAAGTAAAACTTAATTTTTAATTGCTTACGATCATAAAGTTCATACTGACAAGACGTCTTTTTTATTAATACTCTAGTCTCCTAACAATACAATTACGATGGGTGTTGAAAATATAACCGACTTAGGTATATCACAACAATTTCCGAGGCGGAGGCATATGACTTCCTGTCGTACGTCTCCACCTCCTTTAAGCTTGATACTGAGAAGACAATAATTTGATGATAATATGATCATAAAGAGTATATATGGTGGAAAACGTAGGGTATAAATTCACGGCTGCAGGAATATCGTATCGCATCCACAAAACATACAAAGATTATAGTAAATGTAAGTAAGTACCACGTACTTGACTGGCATGTGAGCTCAGTTGGTAGAAGCTCTTCCTTGTGCGCTGTAGGTTGAGGGTTCGATTCTCTCCCAGGATAAACATTGAACCTACGTTCATCACATAATTTTTATCCTGGGAGACAGAACACAACACTACACAGAACCAACACCTATGTGTTGGTTCTGTGTAGTGTGTAGTATAATAGAGTATTTAAAAATATGGAAGTATTCTATCAGTCATCTGGTCACCATAATACAGGCTATGCTTAGTATGGGGCTAGATGGTGTTGAGTGCATTGTCCACCAATATTATTATTATTGTTGACGTGACAACGTCTAATAAATCGATGAACGCCGGCTGCTCGCACGAAAAAGGATGACTCTTTGTCCCGTTACGCTCATTGTAACGTTACAATCGGAGCGAGAGCGCATAACAAAAGAGATAGATGTTGCCGCATCTATATGTTTTGTTATGACGTTGTCACGTCAAACTTTCGTCTGTAAACCGACTTTACAGACAACAATTTTTTTTTATTACATATAAAAGCTATACTAATAGAATACATTGTAAAGTATTAAATTCCTCTAAAGTTACTTGTATACATTGTCCCTACACCGCACTTTTTTATATTGTATGTAATGGTATCGTAGTTGTAGTTTTTGCACGTAGTAATGTTAACTTTGTTGATTTTACAAGCTTTTTATTAGCTTCACTTATATGTTTGTTTGTATGTTTGTAACCGACTCCTTTGGACTTTATTTTAAACCCACTTCAAACGGTCACATTTCATTCAAACTTTGTAGATTTATCGAGGACCGATGGCAATACACTAATTTGATATGATTATTCCATTATTCAATTTGCAAAATAAGATTTGTTAATTTATTTGAATGTCATTTATATGCGATAAGGCAGGAATTGATGTTAACTTTAATTTCCAATCCTTATCTTTAATCGATTTATCTAAACTAATATTAACAAATTTACGAATACCAAAGATAATTTTTTTTAATTAAAAAAATAAGCAAGAATTTCTATCTAAAATTGTAAATAGAATTAAGAAAAGAGTTCAAGAGAATCAAGAATTTATCTTGCTTTTTTTTAAAAAAGTAAAAGAAAAAGTAGAAAATAAATGCTTAATAAGTATTTTCAAAAAACTAAAAAACACGCTCTTGTAGAAAACCAAACTAAATAAATTAATACATTTTAATAAATTTGAATTAAGAATAGTGTATATTTTTTTAATAAATTTAAATTAATAAGTACATTACACACCCAGGGCAGTAAAGTAAGAAATGGCTCAGATCACAGGTAATTGTGAACAAACATGTGATCTGAGGCTTTCTTATTTACTGCTCACGGTATGTATATTATTTTTCTCCTCGAAGGAGGCGGAAAACGGCAACTTCGTTTAGCGCAACGGGGCAAAAGTTCACGCTTTACGCCCGGAGGGGAGAAAATATTTTATTGACAGATATGAGTAGAATTATAGTATAGTATAGAATTATGAGTAGAATTATATATAGTATAGTATAAGAATTATCATTTCGATAAAATCTTAAAAAACATCCCTAATAATATATATATTTTTCTTATTTACACTATTATTAATTTATATTTATTAAAAAAAAATTACACTATTCTTAATTCAAATTTATTAAAATTTATTTTCTATTTTTTAGTTTGGTTTTCTACAAAAGCGTGTTTTTTAGTTTTCTTAAACTATTATTTATTTTTAGTTTTCTTTAGTTCGGATTACTTTTGTTTTTGTTGTTTATTTACCCTGTAATGTGTACTTTTGTAATAGATAATCACGTTTTGCTCGACCGATCTCTCGCGATACAGGCATGGCCTAGTGCGGGGATCACCATTAACTTGTAACATGTGTGTGAAATTCATTTTGGTAAATAATAATAATGACCGACATTTCACACAGCGTCATGTTGCCTCAAATTAAGCAGAGCTTGTGTTATGGCAACTACATGACTGATATAGATATACTTCTTTAATACTTTTAATTTGTTAATACATACCTATTATACATAGTAAAACACCAAAACCCTAGACAAAGACTTGCAGATCGTACAAACATTTGCCCCGCGGCGGGAATTGAACCTGCAAACTTATATGTCTCAGGCGTGCCGTCGCCTACAATATCGCAATATCTATCAATAAATGGGTACCGGATGACTGAAAGAATACTGTTTGTATGTACATATTATGTATAGACGCCGTCTTCGAGATTATTACTTTTTCGATTTTTGACTTTTTTTGCGACTACTGCGTTTGTCCTTTCTGTTTTCGTCACCTTTCTTATATTGTCATTACGAGTACCTAATACAAAAATGAAACTGATTGATTTTATTTTTATGACGTTAAATTATTTGCTTACGGAGAGCTCTTGTTGTGGCACGCTAAACGCGTTAGGACGGCGGTCTGATTGATTGAACGTAAAATGATAATTGTTTCTTAGCAAATCATAAAGACCTAGTACTTTTGTGGGTACTTTGTTTTTAAAATGCAAAAAGTAAGGAAACTTATGAACTTACAAATTTAAAAGTACCCAAAGAAGTGTTGTACTTATATAAAATAAAGTAAAAGTAAAAAGATTTGTCCTACGAGTACATTTATTTTAAAATAATTACAGAACTGTACAGTACAGAATAATATACAATAATATAAAATACATGTAAAATAGATAGACTGATCTTAACAGATCCATATCACTGCCAGAGCGTCCCCAAGATATTAGCGGCATTGCCACGTTGAATAACAATGCTAATACGCTAGACTAGATCGGAGCCAGGTCTTGGGTCACGCGATGTTGATACCAGAAGCCCTGAAATAATTTTAAATACAATCTTTTTCAATTTTAGATCTACTGTTCCCCACGGCCCCGGGTCTCGACAAGGCACAAATATGTAGGCCCAAATATCAAGACCGGCATATTTGCGTCTTTGAGGTCCTCGACACATTCAGCTGCCCCAGCTCTAACGGAAGTCCCCAACAGATGGGTTGCGGCCCAGTGTTTACGCTAGTAATATCCCATACCACTGGCCTACCCATCTCTCAAGGGACAAGAGTCATACCATCAGGCCTCTTACCATCATCACGTATCAGACCGTTCGGCTCAAAAACAGCTGTTACGTTGAGGCTAGTAAGTACCCGACGAATGCCAACGTTAAAGATTTTGATTTACAATAGGTGTACAATACTGTAGTACATTATTTTGATGTATCTCGTAGGGTTCAGCCAGCGTTTGCAATGTAAACGCAAAAAAATGTGTTTATTTACGACACCACATTGGAAACCTCTAAAATTATCAGTGTTTCTCTAGTATATTATGCATGTTTTATACATATAAACCTTCCTCTTGAATTACTCTATCTATTAAAAAAACCGCATCAAAATCCGTTGCATAGTTTTAAAGATCTAAGCATACATCGGGACAGACAGACAGCGGGAGGCGACTTTGTTTTATACTATGTAATGATATGCAACGGCAAGCCTGCAGATTGGGCTTCAGATGAACATGAGTAAAACCAAAGTTATGACAAACAGAACCAATAAAGGTTATCTCAGTAAATATGGGGAATATGGAATACGTACGTTTATCTCAGCCAATTAGTTTCTTTCGAAGACAGACAGGATTAGGAAGTCGCAAGACGAACCGAAAACGCCTGGCGAAGCTATTGATCGATGAAAGCACAATTTAAAGGAGATCTGTCACTATCTCTCAAACGTAAACTCATGGACTCATGGAGAACTTGGTCCCTCACTGGTGTTCAAAGGACTAAACTCGAGGTTTGTCAATGGGCAATGAAGCATCCTCGGCATAAAAATAACCGACTGAAACAAAAATACTACTATTCGCTCCAAAACAAAGGTGTGGCTGAAAAAGCTGCGAAACTGAAGTAGTACTGGGCAGGACACGTCTGCCGCATGCCGGACAAACTGTGGAGCCCTGAGCCAGTGAGACGGCGAGGTAGACCATGCAAGCGATGGCGTGACTAGCTGGACACCTTTAGCGACTGTCGGTGGCAGACAATGGCGTTAGACGTTGAAATCATTAAAAAACTCGAGGGGAGGCCTTTGCCCAGCAGTGGGACAGTACGGGCTAAAAACAACAGCAACATTACAAATATGATGTATAGAATCTCAACCTTATGGTTGAAATCTTTAATATTAAGCAGCAATTACGTACGTTGCTATTAAGTATGTACCCTTGTTATGTAGATCTGAAAACATGATTTAATTACCTCGTTGATATCGCTAACATTGTTTATTTGGTGTTATGGGAATAAGGGTTATTTTCATTACCATATTAAGGGAATAGGGTCTAATGATTTAAGGATTGGGAGTTTGGGAATTGGCACAACCTTCCAACAAGGGCGAATTGAATTAAGTTAAGTAACAACAACAATTGTTTGAAGAATAGATAGCTACCAGTAATGTGTTGCCAGTTGCTACTAGAGATGCTCGTACTATTTTGTGCAAATATATCGATGATTTTGAGCTAGGGGCGCTTATCCTGTTATTCATACTTAACTTACCTGGATCGATAAGCGCCGCCAGCGATACGTCGAGTAAACATAAATTTCACGTTGTCAATCCAGATGCGTCAAAATCGTCTGATTTAGAGCTAACGCCTCGATTGATCAAAGCGTTCACCTCGGTTGAGAACATGGGTGACAATCTCTGAACTAAAATTCCTGTTCAATTTATATAATATAGCGGATATAGTTGACGACCTCTGTGGCGCAGTAAGCCAAGGCCCGGCTGAGATGCAAAATGTTGCTGGTTCGATTCTTGTTCGTATTGGGCTCTGCGTGCCTTCAATACCTATTTACCTGGCCAGATTAAGAAATCACACAATGATAGCAATTCTATTGTTTTTCGCCGATCAAAATTTTTCTGAAATATGCACGAGCATATTTTGTTTCAACCAAAGTCCAAAATAGAGTAACAATTTTAAAATTGTCGGTTTGTGCAGTAAATTTTGAAGTGTCTTTTAAATTCAGACTTTGGTTCAATCACAATAAGATCGTATTTTGACGAAATAGTCCGAATAGAAAAAAACCACAAGACCAATATAAATGTATTTACAGTATACCACATTGTTCATTATATATGAAGAATGAAGCGACGAAGTACTAAAAGAATGAAGCGACGAAGTACTAATTTAATATTTATTTTACAATCAAATCTTGGAACCAATCGTGCAAACTCATAATGTATATTAAATCAAATCTAAATTTTCTTTATTAAAATTACAAAGACCTTTTTGAATCAAAATTTTCTTACATGCTAGTGAATTTAGGTGCAGGTTTCTCCTAAGCCCAGCTCAAGTTTAATTCAACAAGAAACCCGTCTGTTCTTAACGCTTTTTTTACTATATCCCAGTTTTGTTACGGATGCCGAGTCGAGTTAAAGCTGATTGATTCTAAGCTTTATTGTTATAAGCTTATTATTAATAAGCTTTAAGAGACATTTTTTTTTATTTGCCTTTCGGCAAATCTAACACGTCGCTAATATTTTAGCAAGCCTAAATGTGAGATGATTGTGATCATCTAACTAAATCATCTATGAGTTTAGAATAACCAGGACAAGTTTCTTACGGTTCTTCTCGAGCTTGGGTTAGAAGGAATTGGCACCCAAATTCACCTAGTATGTAAGAAATTTCAAAGTGATCCTTGTGATTGTATTGAATAAGATATCTTTTGACTTTGACTTTGACTTTAAATTGTTTAAAAAAAACTAGTATTTTAGAGGATGGCACGAAGACAGGCGTGATATAACAGCAGGTGAAATCTGTAGATAATGATAATGATGATGATAGTCGAGGCTAGTACGAGATAATGAATAAAATTACTACTTTATATTTATTTTATTTATTTAGTAGATACAATCTATAGTATCTGTAGTATAGATATAGTAAAATCTAATTTTAAATTATTTCACATATAAAAAAACTATCGATAACAATGATTAAAGCCAAAGTCTCCCCATCTCTATGTGAATATGCTTGAATTCTCTGTTTTGATAAATTTTTCCTAAAAACAGCAAAATCTCTGACGAGTCGGACTATAACAATTACGTTTTTTACGTATTTTTAAACTTATACAAAAACATTTTATCATATAAAACTATCAAAAACTCGCCTATGGAAATTCTATTTTCCGGTCATTTAACTTGGGTCCTGTATGCAATAACCGTTTTCACACAACAAGACATCACCACACACCTAATAAACACAACCTAAAAAACAATTTTTATGATATATTGATATAAATAAAGCATCCTGTAGTTTGTGAAATAAAGCCTAAAATTTATAGAACCTTCATCAAGAAGCCCATACTGTTTACTCTATATTTGCCAACATAATAACACGATCAAAACTGTGATTTCACCACGGCATGCGGCAGTTCAAATCAAAGAGGTTCAAGACTTTCCGATTCGGAAGGGTATGCTCACAAAAAGTTGCTTCTCACACAAATGCAATCTGCATACTTAGGACAATGACAGTTCTAGACGTAGCTGATCCAAAATTTGTTAATCCATTCAAACATGAGCAGAACTTCTTTAGAAATTAAGAGAGGTTTAAGTCGCGCACCGATAATGTATGTATTAATACATTATCGGTGCGCTATCGGTGCACTATCGGTGCGTATATATAATTTATAAAACTATCATGGTTTTGAACATAATTTTCACTCAAAACGGGAAATTTACCATGATTCTAAGAGTTGAATGCGCCATGATCACGAGATAAACTAAATCAGTTTATCTCGTATTCATGGCGCATGCAACTGTGCCGAAATATCGGGAAGCAGAAAAACTTATATAATCATGGTAAATATCTCGTGTAAATATAAGCACACCGTGGTCTCATTCCATCTGACAGAGCCTACACTTTTAAGGCTTTTGGATTCGAGACCCTGGGCCAGGGCCTGGGGGCAGGAAACTATAGTGTTTTTAAAATTATTACACGGCGTCTGGTACAAACATCGGGTGACCCAAGAGCTGACTTCTATTTGGCCTAGCGTATTAGCATTTCCATTCAACGTGGCAATGCCGCCAGTTTCTTGGAGAAGCTGCACTCTGGCAGTGATCAGTTGCACTATTTATAAATCATTTTGACGGACCTCAGATAGCTCAACTTTTTCACTTGCATTTTGTGTTATTGATTATTATTGTGTACATTTCTGTAAATACATGTCTTATTGAACAATGAATGAGTTTAATAAGATTATCAGGGTCTTTCGAATCGTTATATACTTATTTAATATTTTTTCGTAAATATTTTTATACGCTTTATATTAGTTTCACCTGTTTGTATGTTTGTATGTTTGTATGTAACCGACTCCTTAGGACGCGATTTTAACCACGGCCAGATTTCATTCAAATTTTGCACACCTGTCAAAGACCGATGACAATGCAATAATTCGAAAAATAAAATAAAAAAAACCGATTATCCTAAAACTAAGAAGTAGAAAATAAATAATAGTTTAAAAAATACTAAAAAACACGCTTTATATAGAAAACCAAACTAAAAAAATAGAAAATAATTTTAATAAATGTAGGTAAGAAAAAAATGTTTTATTAAAAAAAAAGCGTGGGGTGCTTTTTAAGATATTATCGAAATGATAATCCTTCTTCTCATATCTGTCAATGAAATATTTATAACTATTGACACCATGCACCCCACGCTTTTTTTTAAATAAAACATTTTTTTCTTACCTACATTTATTAAAATTATTTTCTATTTTTTTAGTTTGGTTTTCTATATAAAGCGTGTTTTTTAGTTTTTTTAAACTATTATTTATTTAAATACCTAGTACGTAGTTACTCCAAGCAAGCAGTGAAAATATACTCGGTAGAATTCATACCCCACCGTTGCTAAAATATTCATCTTATATCTTACTATCTTACTTCTTACTAAAATTATAAACGTGAAAGTTTCTATGTATGTTTGTTACTCTTTCAAGCAAAAACTACTGAATGGATTTTTATGAAACTTTACAATAATATAGCTTATACCTACATCAAAATAACACATCCATACTAATATTATAATTGCGAAAGTATTAATATCTCTATCTGTCTGTTTGCTACGTGTTACGTTTTCACGGCTAAGCGGCTGAACAGATCTTGATGAAATTTTGGTAAGAAGATGTACCTATTGCATTCGGGGGAAGAACATAGGCTACTTTTTTTTTCAAAAAACAACCTTAAAAGGGGGGATGTATGTTTGTTTGGGCAACTCATATTACTTTAAGTTAGGGATCTGAAAATTCATATTTAGGTTAATGGTAAAAAATAAAGAAATATGTGTTTCAACGGCTTTGCAAAATCATCCCCGAAGGGGGTAAAATAAGAGATTAAACTTATGAGATAATAACAATAACAATACCGGACATTTCACACAGCATTATCTTGCCCCCAAAGTAAGCAGAGCTTGTGTTATGGGTACCACATGACTGATATACTACTTATATACTTTTTTTTTGTAAATATATACATATTATACATAGAAAGACCCAGACCCGAGACAAATACTTGCAGATCATACAAACATTTGTCCCGCGGCGGGAATCGAAACCGCAACCTTTTGCGTCTCAGCCGGTTCTAAGCTCACTGCGCCATAGAGGTCGTCAAAGTCGTGAGTAGTCGTCGGTCGATGTTATTTAGATGCAAAATGCTTTCAAGCTGAAAATATACGAATTCAAATGTCATTAACCAGTAGTGGGACACAGAAGGCAGAATTTAATAAGTACTTAGCTAAGACCTTATTACGATTTTTAGCTAAGTTCTACTTAAAAGATCGAAAACAATTTGTTCAAATAGACTACTACGATGAGAACTAACACCAACTTAAAAGTATACCATCTGACGTTAAAACAATAAAAAACTAAATACCACAGGGAAGTGTGCTCGGAAGTATGCTGTTTTATTGTATACTAGCTACTGCCCGCGGCTTCGCAGGCGTGGTACCTACATAAAAAGTAGCCTATGTCCTTCTACAAAGTCCCATATATCTCTATACCAAAATACACCAAAATCTGTTCAGCGGCTTAAGCGTGAAAACATAACATACAGACAGACAGTGTTACTTTCACGTTTATAATATTACTAAGCTAGATAAATGACAAACCAAAATTAATAAACTTAACATTGTATCCTTTTTGTAGATTATATATCCATTCTATTTAACAGCACTTTTAACTTTTAATAATTGCGATAAGTTTTTTCAAGGTCACTTAGAGATTAAACTAAAACAAAATATGTTCAATTCAGAACATACAGAAGAACTACACTTGACCTTGACCTACTTTCACAAAACCAATAATGAACAATCTGATACCAGATGAGTGCTGCTTGGAGACTGATGATGGAGACAACTGCGATAGTCTTCAAATGATTGGGGGTTAGTCCCCCTGCACTGTCAGAAAAACTAGCAATAGAGAAGGAAAACTTGAAACAAGCTCGGTTCGGTGCTAGCCGTTATGCACCTGCAACCGAACCAACACCGCATGTAATGATTTGTCTTTCCTGCGGGTCCTATCAGCAAGGTCGAGAGGTTAGTGTGGGTACCTGGGAAGGCCTGCGCTATCAAACAGAATCCCAGGCAGAGTGACGTCAGTGGAGAGGAAACTTTACCCACCTCAGCTTGCTGGAATGGATCCATGAACGAAAGATTTCAATTACAATTAAGTGCTCTGTAACTTTACTGACGCCACTAAATCATCTTCAACAGATGAACGAAGGCCAATGATGATGATGATGATGATGATGAATATTGAACAAAACAACGAATTTAATCTATTAGTTACCTATAACACTTGACACCCATCTAAATTAGAAATCTCAAATAGATGGGTTCAAAACATAAAAAACAAACTTATTACGATTCGTCTACGCACTTAGTATCTTAAAGTCTAAAACTAATTATAAGACAGCCATTGCCGCATACTATGCGCACGCTTTTGCCTGGCTCAGCTTTGATGAACTTTGATAAACCGTTTATCATACATAAAAAATATAAATGAAGTAAAGTAACATAAATTTTATTGCGTGAAATAGATGTGGTACATGGTGGTATTCTATTGTGCACTTGGTCAAGTTACAATGTATTCTGCCACGTCGTATGGCGTGCAATTTATTTAATTGATACATCAAATTTAAATTGTCAGTTCACAATACAAAATTCAAATAATTACGTTTTAAAAACTAAAAAGAAACCGACTTCATTGATTGAATTTTGAGCCTATAATACATTTTTAGTGAAAAGTAGAAGTATTTTGTATATATATAATATGGGTAAGCCAAAGAAACGCACCGCTCCAATAAGACAGCGAGGTATCGAAGTACATGAAAACATCATCGATGTAGTATACAATTTTTATATATCCGTATATTTTTCAGCTTGACCGATTTTGATAAAATTTATATGGGACCACCTTTGAAGTATACCCTTTCAAACAAAAAAAGAATTTTCTAAATCGGTTCAGCCGTTTTCGAGTAATCGGTGGACATACATATAAAAAAAAAAAAAAAAGATTTCAACGAATTGAGAACCTCCTCCTCCTTCTTATCCTCCTAAAGTCAAAAGAAAGCTCAAATTCTGAAATAAATGGCAACTAAAAGAGGCGTAACAGACATTAACATATCCTTCCCACTATAACAACCTTACAGATAATAGGAAAACGTACAACCAAGTAAAAATTTACAACAAAATACCTGAACGACTAAAAACAAAGGAAAAAAAAGTCCCGGAACCCCTCCGCGCGGAAGTAGTGAAACTTCGTAATGTGGAAATGAAAATAGGAACGTTTAACGTTTAACGCAACCTTGTTGGAAGTCGCATAAGACGTTTCACTTCAAAATACTCACTATTCGCAAGAAACCTATAGAATCTTTTAGAATTATTAGAATTATTAGTTGAGGAATACCTAACTGACAAAAGTTTGACATGATATTTTAAATGGATATTATGTGAAAGTGCAATATTAATTTTAATTTTACTTCGAATAAGTAGGATGTTAAGTAATTAAGAATATAGGTAAGGTATTGTAGATAGACTAGTGTACGTGGGAAAATAAATATCAGTCATTTTTATTACAAATTAACATACATAATAACCATCTATGATTAATGACATTTAAAGAGATACTTATTTCACTTTTATATGACATGTTTGTAAATTATTGTGTTTTGTTGACGTATTTCGTAACTTATACCTAATTTGGAATTCAACTTACCTCGATGTACTCAACCATATTCTGCAACGCCCTCACAGGTTACAATGTAACTATACCTACAGCAATTTATGGTAGACCTAAGCTGAATGTACATTGAAGAATAAATAAATTAAATGAAAAAGGATGTATTACATCTACTCACAAAAAAAATGAAAAAACCTATGATTAAGACTTTTTGACCTATGAGCAAACTTTTATCGAAAACATTCGGTATTCGATAGTTTCGAGATTCTTGATATGACATATTTTTATGATGTGATATAGCTTTTAATTTTAATTATTTTAAGTGGTAGCTAAATTAGTGAACTTATTCAATACAATCGTCCATTAGTTAAAAAAAAACTACCATATTTTTTGTATAAACTGCACACTTTTTTGTTGGCAACACAGAATTAAAAATGGTTTTAATTTCAATAAAAATCTGTTTCTTGTTTAATGAATGACCAACGATAAATAAGTTAGTTTACTTATGAAAATTAACTCCGTAACATTTTGCCATTTTATTGAAAATAAATGTGGTCAACATTTATTTTCAATAAAATGACAATAACTGATTTATTATTTATTTATAGCACTAAAATTATATAATGAATTCGGTAGGTATTGTGCCTTTAAACATGAGAAGGTTTGTCTAGGCACTCACATTTGTCGTCCATGGAGGTTCTATTGTCACACTGCCATATAAAAGCACGCATGTTGTAGGCATGATGTAGGCTCGAGTATGAAATGACCGGTTCAGCAGCATTATGAACAGTACTTTATAAGGCCAACCATCAAAATGTTTAATGGTCTTGTACAGCCTCCTTAATTAAAGCTCTTCCCTCGAAACCGCCAGGTTGTATTTTCGTTACCAACCTTTTTAATTAAGGTACTTAGGTAAGTGGCACGCTGAAGCAAAATAAATGTGTTTTATACCTGTTACTGGATTATGAATGATCTGTAAATAATGTTTCGGGTCTGGCCAAGACAATCTGGGTGATGCAGGAAAACGTTCTTTACCCGGCGAGGATGTGATACGTGGACGTATCACATCCTCGCCGGGGACGAGGACGTGGTCCAGGTGAACTTGTATTTATGTTTTTTTTCTAGTATTTATTTTTATTTACAATTTTTAAATGGATGGGAAGTAAACATATGAATTAGTTATTACTAAAGCATTTTAAAACATCAATAATCCTTACAAATATTTATTTATTTCAATTAGACGAAAACTCTAATAATCGTATTTTTTAACAGGAGTCTGCATTACATATTACGAGCATTACATACTCGTAATGTAGTATCTATGGCAAACGGTTCATAACTGATTGCGCGAACACATAAAATGTACCATTTTATGTGTTCGCGCAATTCTACCACCTTGCTCAATCGGCGACCGAGTTGTGGCGCACAAAAGGGGATTTCTATTTCTTAGAAGATAAAAGAAGAAGTTTAACAGCATGCAGGAACAGAATACAGGAAAAGAAACTGTGCACCAATAAAAAATGGCCCTGCTACATCCTCGGGTTAAGAGTTTGTTCTTAGCTTTTGAAGACATTTTGCAGGTTGCATTCACAGATTTTGAAAATTAATTACTCAGTGAGATAATGGGCCAATTACACAAAAAAAAATATGCCAATCGACATAAAGTGGCAAACATTATATCGGGCCACCCATAAGTACTAGGAATGTCAATAACGACACATCTAAGTCGTAAAGAACTATTGCCAATAATTTATGACACGACTTACTTTACCCTTTAAAGAAATAAAAATATTTTAAGACATCTTATCGATTTTGACATTCCTCGTCTTTTCTTCGTTAAGTCTTTGTTAAGTGATGCCAATGTCAAGTGATTGTTTGTTTTAATATCGTTAACTATGTCGAACTCGGTTACAATTTGTCTATTTTAAAAGCCATCGCGGAATGATCGTCTAGAATGTTTTTCGGATTCTTCGTCATATAAATTACATTCATAACTCGTATGTCGGCAGATGCGGCTTTGGAGTGTCCCTAATAGCCTTCGGGGACCTGGATTGGACTTTCGCCTGGCTCAAACAGCTCATCCAATGAAACCTTTTACTGGACAATCGCACAATTAAATCGATAAACTATATCAACTACACACCGAAACAAGACACCGAGCGAACGTCATTGTAATCTAGTAATAAGTTTTATATTTGTATGTATGTTTGTCTTTTAGGTATTTGTCTATGGGCCAATATATTTTTTACCTTTATGTATTATTTGTTATTATTTGTTGCCTTATGTATTTGTTGCCAATAAACGATTATTATTATTATTATTATACGACACAACGATAGAGACATAGCATTTGAACATAGCCATTTTCCATTATTTCAAGATAATCGAAGCCATTTTCCATTATTCCAAGATAATCGAGTTTAACACCACACACTACCTTTCCCGCCATTCTGCAGTCCTCTCTCTTTCTTCTTCGTCTCTTCTTTCAAAATGGCTACCATCCAAATGTGCAAACAGCCAATGACATGACAGCTAATGTCAGTTGCGTTGTCATAATATGCTGTTCAAATCCTTGCCTCTGATCACTTGATCATAGATACCATAAACAATCGACAAACACTTACGTTACGAGTAGGTATAACTCAATTGTGATACATTTTTGTTAAGAAGTCACAATTTATTGATTACATTTTCGCTAAGATTACCTAGTTAAACATAAAACACGAGATAAACAAACTAGTTTATAAGATATTTATAAAATGTCAAACAGAGATCATTTTCATAATAATAATAATAATAATCCTGGAAATTTCACACAGCATCATCATCTGGCCCCAAAGTTATCTGAGCTTGTGTTATAGGTACCACATGACTGATAGTGATATACTACAGACCTTTCACCGTAAGTTGTCCCCTGCCGTGATGTTGGCATTATTGATTGTCAATCTGTTGCTGTCTAATTTCACTTAGTCAAGTGCTATCTTTCGTCGCCGCCATGACAGGTTAGTAAAATAGGGATACCAGCTACCGACACAATGCCTTTAGTATGGGTAATTAGAATTTACTGACATAACTAATTAAAATATAAACACGATGACTGCATGGATAATATTACTGATAAATTCACAATTGAACTAGAAAATAACAGCAGCACAGATTCGGATACGACAAATAATGATGACGTTTATGCAAGTGACAGTGATATGTCTGGAATCGTTCCTTTCAACCATAATTACTGTCAGAAAAAAAATAATCAATAAATAATATAAAATTTAAATTGCGTCATCATTTACAACCTTACTAGTCTTAAACTGTATATTATTAAAAAAATATGCAAGTAAAACATTTTAATCTGTGCTAGGCACATACAAGTTTAGATAATGTTGCCGGCAACCACCAATCACCAAGTGGGGTAAATGCTACATATATTGTTGGCAGCACCGTAGTCAATGCTGCCAATTCTCAAGGCAGGGAACATCTTACGATGAACGGTCTATAATTATATACTTTTTTTGTAAATGCATACATATTATACATAGAAACACCCACACCTGAGACAAATACCTGCAGATCATGCAAACATTTGTCCCGCGGCGGGAATCGAACCCGCAACCTTGAGCGTCTCAGTTGGACCTTAGCCCATTGCGCCACAGTGTTCAGAAAAACGATAGTAAGAATCACAAATATCACTTTTGTACAGTCAGCATCGCTTCTCTGAAACCATGCTGAAAAGTAAGAAGACGAACAAGTCCTCACCCGGTCTAAATTACGTCATTATTTAACTCGGGATAATTGAAACTGTCTAAATAAACATCCGGCAGCCTCCGTTACCATAAATAACTGACGTAACTCGGTGAGTTATGTTAGAGTTAGCTTTAGTGGAATACGTCTATCACGTAACGTAGGGCCAGTCAACATTAAAAGTACGAGTTTATTGTTTTGTTTAATGACTTTTTGATTATGTTTTATTTATTTCTAAATACAACAAAAAGTTATTAATATCTAAGACTGTTTTCTTGGCTTGACTTTTGGACGATTGCGAGACATCTTTAGTTTAGTTAAATTAAAGTTGTCTTTTCTGTTTTTCTTTGTTTTTTTGATTTTGAGTGCACCATCATATTGTTTTTTATGTGTATTTTGTTACAAATAAATGTATATTATTTTCTTTTTTTTTCTTTCTTTCATTATCAATACCTACATATTATAAAACGTCGTCTCTGTCTGCCTGTGTGTCGCGGTCGACTCAAAATCTGCAAAACAGATTTATACGGTTTTCACCACTGGACGGAGTGATTCATGAGGAAAGTTTAGGCATATAATTCATCTGTGCGAAGCCGGGGCGGGTTGCTAGTGTACCATACAACTTGCCTAGTCCATGTGCCACGCACAGTGAAGACTTCTGAAGATAGTAAGGATACAAATGAGTAGTAGCCAGGTCCCAACCCAATTTAACGGCATTTAGATAACTGATTCAGGCGTGACTTTGCGGAAATCTATTACAAAACATTAAACAGATGGAAAAATATCCAGTACAATTCCGCCAATCTATTCCTAAAGAGTTACCTCCAAAAGAAATTCGACACGTGTTTCGCGACTGAGACCAGTCTCAGTCTGACGTTGGTCGAAGCAACAAGTCTGCAGAGCAGAGTGTTTTTTCGTCGGGGTGCGGAGTGAGTCAAGTGTTCCTGAGGATGCCTCGTGGAGGGGCGAAACACGTGTGGAATTTCGTTTGGAGGTAAATCTTTAGGAATAGATTGGCGGAATTGTACTAGATATTTGTCCATCTGTTTAATGTTTTGTTAACACCATTTAGTTAGCCAAATATATTTAGCATGGAGTTTTCATTCATGTTTCATGGTTTACAAATCTGGCTGGTACTCTGGTAATATTTTTTCTGGCATCCAGCATATATGCTACTATTTTGAAAACTTTCAGGTATTCAATGGCTTTCAGGAATCAGTGGCTTAGCCAGTAAGAAGAACACTGGACTCCATCAAAAAAGACGACTTTCAAATCACATCGAAACAAAAGTTTTATTTCTAAATGGCAACCCATTTTACTAGTATACAAAGAATTAATTGGTTAGTAAAAATGTAGATAAGTAATTGAACACAATATGAAAATTGAAACCATTCTTAAACGAGAAATGATGAACCAGTAAATGATTCTTCGCCTAAAATATCTACATAAGGAAGAGGTGTATTGTTTTTAAGATACTACCCCATTTGGATTTGGAACTGCCCCGTGCTTTGCTCATCAGAAATGTGTTCTTTTCACGAATTATGGCATGAAAATCATCGGTCTTGGTCTGGGCAAACATTTCTGATGCATAGCAAAAACGTGCCAGTCTCAACAGTGTCCTAAAAGTATTATCATACTATGTACTAAATACTTTTAGCTTAATATTTATTACCTGTCATACAGGTCTTTGAACCTTTCACAGGCACCAGTCTCACACAAAACAGGTTAACTTATGTTTTAAGACCATTGCTTTAATAATAACCCTGTTTATGTATACAACCTTTGTGAGATAAATAAATAAATAAATTTATTAAATGAATATCTGTATCAAAAAACTATTTAAGAAACCTTTGAATGACTTATCCAACGATATGCCACACGATGGGTTTTAAAATAAAAATAAATCAACCCTGCTTTACATGTAGAGTAGGTATCTCTAAAATTCTCTTACATAAAGGAGCCTTGAATGCAAATTACCGTGCAAATATACGCGAGCATGTTCTCTGAGTATAGGCAGACAGACAGATAGACATCGTGAAACTACATAATAGGGTTCCTTGTTCGTCTTCGGAACCTTTTTTTATTCCGTTTTGGTGGGTACCACTATAGTGTCAGTAATTCTGCCTCCAAACAGTAGTGTGCAAGCATTGCTGTGTTTAAGTTTGAAGGACACTGGATCTTCTGGTATAAACGCGTCATTGATTAAGTTACAACTTAAAATAAGATGTATAAAACTATTTGAAATAACTACTATTTTGAATAAAAAAAACCCTAAACGGGTAATAAAAATCATAAATTCAATTTAAAAAAAGTTATGTAATAATCTCCACCAGCCATTTTAAAAACTATATACCGACTAGCGATGTTATTCGTAGATCGCTACGTTGCGTTCCTTGCGCCTCGTAGCAGATAGCTACGCATTGTAGCAGAAAGCTACGAAGTTCAGCCAGGCAGCACCCTTTAACCTGTCTCCTTTAAAGATTTTACGAGGCATACGTCCAACAATGATAATTATCCATATTCAATAAAAAAAAATAGATTAATAATGCCTGACACAGCGTCACCTAGCCCCAAATTGAGTAAAGCTTGTATTATGGGAACCACATGACTAATATACTACTTACATACTTTTATTTTACTACTTACTACATAAATTTAAATATAAAACATATACCTGTTTATCTTTATTTCTATTCTCTCTATTGAGTGCATATCTTTATATATATAATTCTACTGTACGTGTGCATGTCACTAAACTCCTCCTAAACGGCTGGACCGATTTGAATGAATTTTTTGTGTGTGCTCAAATGGATTCGAAAATGGTTTAGATTTACAATTAGATAACTTTTGTACTTAACTTTTTTAGTTTAAACATACATGTAAGTATGTAATTATATAAAAACACCACACCTACATGCCACTTTGCTATTTATTTATAGTCCAGTCCATCCAACGGTTGCCTGGTAGAGATCACTATTAGCGATAAGGTCGCCCATTGTATTGCCATAAGGAAGTTAAGTTATTATTATAATAATATTCCGTGTGGTAGTCAATAAAGAGTTATCTATCTATCTATCTACATTGTGTTTAATAACGTTTGGTATACACTTGCTGAAGGCGACCGAAACACAGCCTCGTCGTTAGTTATTATAACATTAATATTACATCTACAAAACAGTTAATTGGGCCTAATTAAAAGTTAGACTTCATTTCATACCGACCTTATTTTGTTATGAAACTATGAAATTAGGTAAGTAGTTACTATGTTATATACCATGTCCCTTACTATAATAAACATAATACATAAAGCACACTATAATAAGTATAGGGTCTTTCATTAAGCGTGTCCTATCTTTAAATTTAAATAAAACAAAGTGTGTGTGATATATTATCAAAATTATTTATTTATTTGAAAGATGTAGTGATGCCATTATGTGTGGAATATGACATCATTCAAATGTCCGCCACGGCTTCTCTGGTTGGAGCGCATGCGAGATATCCAATTTTCCATGACTTTTGCGCATAAATCAGGCTGAATTTGACTTATGGCAAAGGTTATGTTGGCTTTGAGGGCCGCTGTGATTTGTGGTTTATTCACATAGACCTGCGACTTAAGAAAACCCCACAAGAAAAAGTCTAGCGGGGTTAAGTCACAAGATCTCGGTGGCCAGTTCACATCAGCTCCACGTGAGATGACCATGCCCTCAAATCTCTCATGCAGAATATTCAATGTGGCATGAGCTGTGTGGCACGTAGCGCCGTCTTGTTGAAACCACATGTCGTTGGTGTTCAGATGATCCAGTTCATGCCAAAAAAGTTAGTAATCATCGACCTATAGCGCTCGCCGTTGACAGTGATGGCCTGGCCAATGTTGTTCTCAAAGAAATATGGCCCGATGACGCCGCCAGCCCAAAACCCACACCAAACTGTAACTTTTTAGGGATGCATTGGACGCTCTTGGATCTCATGTAGATTGGTATCGTCCCAAATTCGACAATTTTGTTTGTTTACGTACCCATTCATCCAGAAATGGGCCTCATCGCTGAAGATAATTTTTCTGTGAAAATTACGGTCAGTTGCTAACTGCTCCAGTGCCCATTTAGCGAACACACGTCGTTGTCTATGGTCGTTTACCTTCAATTCCTGGGTGAGTTGAATTTTATACGGGTGCAGGCCCAAGTCACGACGCAAAATTCGCCAAGTTGTGGTCTGTGAAAGGCCGAGTTCTTGTGAGCGATGCGAAATCGACTGCCTCGGATTCTCCTGCACACTCTCACGGACAGCGGCGATGTTTTCGGCAGACCTTGCGTTTCGTTGACGTACGGGTGTTGGTCGATCATTTACCGAACCAGTAGATTCAAATTTACCCACCACACGACGAATAGTCCTCTCGGTAGGACGATTATGGCGACCGTAAAATGGGCGAAGCGTGCGGTGCGTTGCCCGAACAGAACACTCATTTTGATAAAACAATTTTATCATTTGCACGTGTTGTTGAATGCTATAGCTATCCATGATGATTTAACAGAATGAATAAATTACAACCAATTTGACAGATGTAGCTTCAACAAGATGGCCGCTACCAACTGTCAAAGTTCGGACGTGCCTATTGGAAGACCCTGTATATCTATACCCAAATACCATTGTAAAATACCTACGCCTGTATTAGCAAACATTTACTTTCTTAAATAATTCACAAAGAAAATGAAAGCCTACATCTGACGTGGATTAACAAATAAATACCTTACTGAGAAGCTGATCAATCTGGATAATCCAAAACCCAGCTAACAATATGAAATCTTGCAGCGTAGTAATATAATTTTCAGCAAAGTATAAGGTCTAGATTCGCGAGATTCGTAAGGTTAAAATCAGGCCTTCATTTTAATCCGTTTAATAGTCCAGGTTAAACATAATAACATTTGTTATTATGTTTAACCTGCCAACCGCAGGCTTATCCTAGGGGTGTTAGCGTTAGGTATTACTAACGTGATGTTGCCCGAGATATATAGACCTAAGGGAGAATTCACATGTGTTGCGCACGACTCACGATTGATATGTTTAAGGCACTGTCACACTGCGACGCGACGCACGGACATGGTACGCAAGTTGATTGCTTTGTATAAAATGTGATAATGTCCACTGCAGCCCACGAACATCCGTCCGAGACCTCTCCCGTGGTCTGTCGCTATAGCAGCTCAACGCTGTCTACGCTATGCTAGCTCTACCTACGTCCATTCCACAAGAAATATGAATTTGAATTGTATGTACATATTCTTAGGTCTAAATTCGTGTATCTAAAGACGCAGTGTAAGGACTAGCGCGCACTGCGGATTATTCCATAGCACGCACCAGCGGCCGTACGTCGCGGTGTTTTCCACCGTGCCCCGCTAATTTTTCGCCAACCTCGGTTTTTTTGCCACTCATTTGCACTAATAAATGCGCTTACGTCTAATTTCATGGTCCGCAGAAAAGCGAAAAATAATCATGCACGTGCACAGCGTGTGCAGTGGTTTGCTATATGCGATATGACACAAGACTCGAGAATGGAGGCCAAGACCTTACATGGCGAACTGACACATAGGATAGGGTAGGATCATAAGTAAGATTTTTATACCATAAGATCGAGACCCAAGACGGTCTCCGCTTACGAATAAGTTGTGTCCCGCTGCGAACCGCTATCTTTAATGAATATCAAGTTACTCGTACAACGCTTACTAAGTATTATTGTTATACTTTCAAGTCTCCATCATAATTTAAACATAGCCGTAAGCTAGTCTAAACTTGCCATCGTAGTCCACTTTCAAAACTTTTGTAAGTTGTACTATACATTTTGATAAACACGGGTTTTACTCAAGTATTATATTGTCGATGAAAGCACCGACACTTTTTCGATTCAGCTAGAGAATCATCATCAGGGTGAGTATAATCCGCAGTCCGTTCGTTGTCACTTGTCGTTGTCGTTGTTACTCAGCTCATCGTAGTGTTTAATTTAGTTATATAATTTTGGGCAAGGTCAGGAAATATTCAAAACAATCAATTAATGTTCAATCAACTTGTACAATTTATTTATACTCTCTAAGGCTTGTTACCTCGTCTCTCTTAACGGCGACTGTCTATCCCACGTTAACACAACCAACGAGTCATTCTATGTCTTAATACCAATAAATTGAGCAACTAATAAACCACATTTCTATAAATCAATTGATTGACTATTAAACGTGTTTCAATTAAAGCAATTATAATAAATAGAGGATTATTTCTAAAATAATAACTTGACAATAAATTTAACTAGTATTAACCCCTTTAGTACCTACCCTAGTACTTCATATTTCTGTAAGTTGCCTGACCATTATCTTTACATCAACCAAATACAAAAAAAACAGTAAATTTTAAATCATGGGCTATATAGCTAGTAACAACCAACATACCTAATTTTATATACATGTAAACCTTACAGTAAGTACAATTTTTTTTTGTCATACAAAAAAACGTTTTTTGTTGGAGTTTTGTTGTCAATTTAACTATTCTGGCCTGCTGTCTGACCTTTAATAACCGCTTGTACTAAGTTGACGATCAAGCTACTACTATTTACCGAGCCCGGGAATTAGTCGTGACTCTGTTTCTTTTGTTTTTAGTTGTAACTTAACAATCAAACTCAGCTCTGAAAACTTATTCCAATACGATCCCCTTTCTGAGGTTATGAGGCGAGGGGACGCGGCGCCGCCCTCCAGACTACACGCAATTCCAGTTTGATTATGTTGACTTTCGGTTTTATTACACTGACATACTATTTTCAGCTTCAGGATCATGGTCGATGGTTTGATTGCGAAGGTTCGCAATATATATGTGTCTACACCTCCTCTATACCTACTATGCACTGTAGGTAAATGTAGCTTTAAGCCTACCACGATTTAAAATATTAAGTAGGTATGTAGGCAGGTACTATTTAATCGTCGTGATTATTTTAAATGATAAAATATGAGCTCGGTGTAGGAAACATAACTCGTAAAATAAGTATAAATAACATTTCAAAACCCGTCTCAAAAAAACCATTACAATGAACCTAAACACCTCTGCTGTAAGGTGATGAGGAGTTGAGGTCAAGAAGTATTAGGTAAAGATTACCATGTTCTTACAATATTATTGATGTATAAATTTTACTTGATAAGTTTTTTACTTTTACCATCCACTGTACTCCATAACGATCAGCGAAACGACTGCGATAGTCTTCAAATTATTGGGCGTTAGTCCCTCTAATGACTGTTGCTAGCCAATAGAAGAGCTAACAACAGAGAAGGAAAACTTGAAACAAACCCGGCTCGATCAAGTCACCATTCAAAAGAAAAAAACGAAACCAAAACTGGTTCATCCGTTTGGGAGCTACGATGCTACAAACATTTGTATGCCTGTATCATTAAACATATAAAACCCCTCTGCTTGCTTCAGGGGTTAAATATTTAAGTTTTAAAAACTAAAAAGAAAATCGACATTTAATGAATTCAAAAAAAAGTAAAACCGAATTGAGAACCTCCTCCTTTGTTTGAAGTCGGTTAAAAAGGTTTTTATTATACGCTTTTTAGTACATTATCATACTTCAAAATTCGTAAACATAACTGGAAATTCATAATTCATAATTAATTTATTGTGGAACATAGGTATACTACAGGTTTTATTAATTGCTAAGTTCGCTATGCTACCATTTGGTAAATGGTGTACAATATTTTCTAATAATGTGAGATATTTATACAAAATTTCTATGAGACCAATCAGAAAGTATGTCCTTTCAAATAAATAAAGACTTTTTTATATCGGTTCATAAATTACGGAGTTATGAGGTAACAACCGAATTGAGAACATCTTTCTTTTATTTTATCTTATACTGAAGTATTACTGATACTTCAGTAAAAGATAAAATAAATAAGTATTTAATATGGTAACGCAAACTCTGCTAACTTTGGGGCTAGATGCCGTGTGCAATGTCTAACATTATTTATTTATTTATCTTATCAGCGTGCCATTCAATGTGGCAATGCCGTCAGTTTCTTAGTAACGGCTTTCTCTAGCTGTGATCTAGATCAGAGAACTATCTATAGATCGTTTGAAACGGTCCTTTGACCTCAACTGTATTTGTTTTGTTACCTTTAAATTATTCTGTACATTTTTTAGAATCACTTAACTATTTAACTGATTAAGGTAAATTAAATATATATTACTGGACAGTTATCACAATAAATTATCTAGTTCGAGATTGCTTTGATATTTTTTACACTTTTACAGAAACGCACCAAATTTTGTTCAATACAAATTATGCACTAACTTACAATAACTGTTCATTAATTTTGACCGACAAACACGGGAAATAAACTAACAACAACTGCCAGTTTGAACACACAAAGGAAACAGACGTCAAAGGGAAACACATCGCACATCGCCGGAAAATCACGCTCGGAGTTTCACTTCTCAGTGTTGTAGGTAACGTCATACTAGGAGACTACTTATTTACATAACAAGCTCATAATTATGCACATTCCCAACCCACTTAAAGTCACGTATTAACACACGGGAAACGGGGCTTACACGGGAAATTATAATAGGTCAATCAATTATATTGCCCAGGCAATAGGTGCAAATTAGCCAATGCCAAATACCAATGGCAATGCCTTTTTATCCCAATACTAGCTTCCGCCCGCGGCTTCGCACGCATAGTAAGTACATATATAAAAAGTAGCTTAATATGTCCGTTCCGTTAAAAAACAGTTCTGTTAATAAATATAAAATATGTATATAAAAATAATATATATATGCAATATATCAGTCATGTGGTACCCAGTTACCCACGATAGCACAAGCTATGCTTACCTTGGGTCCAAATTATAACGACCTCTGTGGCGCAGTGGGCTATGGTTCGGCTGAGACGCAGAAGGTTGCGGGTTTGATTCCCGCCGCGGGACAAATGTTTGTATGATCTGCAAGTATTTGTCTCGAGTCTGGGTGTTTCTATATATAATATGTAAGTATATACAAAAAAAATAAAAGTATGTAAGTAGTAAATCAGTCATGTGGTACCCATCATAACACCAGTTCTGCTTACTTTGGGGCCAGATGATGCTGTGTGAAATGTCCGGCATATTTTTTATATTATTATTATATTAAAAATAATGATGGTGTGTGAAATGTCCGGCATTATTATTTTTATTTCCAAATTGTTAATGAAATACTGCAGTGTTGCGCGGCGTGATACCAATGACCCAAAACAGATAAAAATCTGCAACAGTTTTTGCGCAAAAACATATAACATCAAGCTCAAAACCCTCATATGATTTAAAACTTACCTATCAATCAAATCGATCTTTTTTCTTTTTTCCTTCGTAATTTGTACATAAAAAGTACATTTTTTACAGCAAACACTGCAAATTGCATCTATCACGTTCACAACAACAAGTCCCAACTCATACAAAATGTAAACAAGGCACTTAAGCTTGTGCTGCCATCTGTAAATAGCTTTGCGTGTGCCACCCCATTATGACGTCAACACTACAACATAAAACAATTTACCTACAGCAATGCCAACATTTAGCAATTGTATAGAGATACCGCCACACAGTAATCACACAGCAGATATTAAGCAATTTAATAAAATATATGCTCTAGATTGATCCTGGTTGTAGGACTCTACAGCAAGAGTAAATTTTTGTGGGTGGCTTTTTTGCAGTAGTGTGCAATCATGGGTGTTATAACTATCATAAGTATTTGTATTTCGAAATATATAAGTATTCTATCAGTCATTTGGATTCCATATTACAAGCTATGGTTAGTTTGGGACTAAATAGTGTTGTGTGAATCGTCCACCAATATTTAATTATTAACTGTGTTCAGGTTCGAAGGGAGGACTGAAACAAGTGAAATTACTGGGCGAATAGACAAGATAACTTATCACTACATCGTATAAAACAAAGTCGCATTACGCTGTCTGTCTGTCCCTATGTATTTTTTTTTGTACACCGCCGACTTTTTGGTTTTTTGTCTATCCTGTCCATCCAAAGGTTGCCTGGGCGAGATCGCTTATAGCGATAAGGCCGCCCATTGGACAACTGTATTGCTAATTATTATTTACTGTGTGTTCTCTTGTGTACAATAAAGTGTTTATCTATCTATCTATCTATAAAATTAAATTAAATTAAATTTTATTTCAGGCAACAAATATATGTGTATGAAATGCAATAACAAGGGCCCATAGAAAATAAATACCTTATAGACTAACATATATATACATATAAACTTATGAAATACACAAAAACTCAGGGCACTTTCTTCGTAAGCGGTGCTTCCCTATACCGTCGGTAGACAACTCCTGCTGACCAGAAGTCGGGTGCGAGTAATACGTCCTTGTACTTGGCAGCTACCCGGAGCACATACGACTTGAAGTTGGTCTCTCTATTTGATTCTAACCGCTTCAAGCCATGCACAAGTACAGCGGGCGGCTCCCTGATCCGGCATCGGCCTCTCTCGTCGGAGAACGTACGGAGAATACTCTCCCCGGTAGTGTCTATTATTTATGTGTCTAACCGAGACACATAAATCGACACGGTAGGCTCCGCCGTCTGCAGAGTGAGCCCAGCAGATAGCGGAGCGGTACCTCGCCGATTTCGGGACGATTTCGGTCGACGTTTCTTCTCCACGATAGTGAAGCCTTCATCGTCGACCTTATGCAAGCCACCGCTAGGCTTCTTCGGCCATGCCTGACTCGTTCGGTGCATCTCGTCGCTGGGCGCCGGGCGCGGCGGCTGAGGATGGCGGGACACCTGCGCGTAACTCTTCTTCTGCTGGCGAGCTGGCGGCGCGGGAGCCGAGGGGGCTCGAGGAGCAGGGGTGGGCGCAGAAATCGCAGACTGCGGGGCTGACGTTCCGGGGGCCGAGGTCAGCGAAGCCGGTCGGTCATTTACCTGCGTATCGGTGTAAAGCGTCGCGTCTTCATAACTGCTGACAGGTGAAGTCCGGCATCGAATTGCACCGCGTCGCATAGTTACGTTTTGCGCTGATTGCGGCGAAATAGCTGGCACTGCATTTACATTGCGCAATGCCACAATTTCGAGCTTCAACTCGAATCAGTCATGTGGTACCCATAACACAAGATCTGCTTACTTAGGGATCAGATGATGCTGTGTGAAATGTCCGGCATTATTATTTATTCCCGACATTTCGGTTATGTTGCAGTAACCGTGGTGGCGGGCTGACTGCTGAGGTATGCAAGACAAGTACCAGTTAACTATTACAACAATATGAGCCATATCATTGGTAATAAGCATTGTATGTACAAGCGTTTCACGATCTTCTTCGTCTCTATGATGCTCCATTTAAAGACGCGACAAATTAAACTTAAGGTACGCTTACGCTGACAATTTTGTGAGCAATAACTGCTCTAAAACTAGAACGGTTTTATTTCTATACAGCCAGCTGGCAAGCAAACGAGCGTACAGCCCACTAGATAATATATACACTAACAATAATAATAATAAATCCCGGACATTTCACACAGCATCATCTGACCCCAAAGTAAGCAGAGCTTGTGTTATGGGTACCAAATGAATGATATACTACTTATATACTTTTTTTTTTGTAAATACATACATATTATACATAGAAACACCCAGACCCGAAACAAATACTTGCAGATCTTACAAACGGGAATCCCACGGGAATCGAACCCGCAACCTTATGCATCTCAGCCGGATCTTAGTCCACTGCGCGACAGAGGTTGTCATCAAACTAATAGCTCACAATCACAAATGCCTACATAGAAAGAACAGCATGTGCGATTGTGAACCTATAGAACAGGTAACCTATCATACTTACCTAGGCGTAATTATTGGTAATAGATTTAACTGGAGTAACCATATTAATTAACACTTGATTCTCGAAAACCGTTAGAGGGAGGGGCGCGCGGAGTGCGGGGAATGATGCGCCGCTTCATGCAATTTTAGTCACGATGGAGCGCTTCACGGGCGAACAGCGTGCTTTTTGTGTAAAAGAATTTTACAAAAACAACAGCTCCTACGTTACTGTACGACGCCTATTTAGAGTTGAATACGGATTACGCCGTATAAGTGAGTCTCCAAGTGTTAATTTAATTAAAGCTTGGGTCAAGAAGTTCGAGCAAACAGGATCGACAACGAATATTAAACAAAAAGGGCGGCCACGTTCAAGAAGAAGCGAAGAGAACATTCGCGAGGTTGAAATTTTCGTAAGGAACGATCCAGAATCATCTACGCGTAAGCATTCGGTGGCTCTAGCAATACCAAGAACTAGTCTGCGGCGAATTTTACGTTTGGACCATAAACTACACCCATATAAGCTTCAAATTGTGCAGGAGATGAAGCCAAACGATTACATTCAACGTAAGTTATTGGCTGACACTATGCTGGAACGATTATCTAGCCTTGAGAATGTATTGTTTACGGACGAGGCCCATTTTCACATCAATGGGCACGTAAATAATCACAATTGTCGGTACTGGAGCACGGAAAACCCTCGCCTTAAACACCAAAAGCCCCTTCATTCACCTAAAACGACAGTATTGTCTGCCATATCAGCAAAAGGCATAATCAGTCCGTATTTCTTTGAAAACAGTCAAGGAAATAACGTAACTGTAAACTCGGAATACGTGAAGATGTTGCGAGAGTGTTTGACACCACAGTTACATGAATTTGAAGGATACAACAGCAGGACTTAGATGCAACAAGATGGAGCAACATGCTATACGTCAAATGTGACTTTACCCGTGGTCAAAGAAATGTTTCCTAACAAATTGATTTCTCGCAGAGGTGATATCCCATGGCCTCCAAGAAGCCCAGACCTTACACCTTGCGATTTTTTCTTGTGGGTATATCTGAAGAGTCGAGTGTACCACAATAAACCAACGACCATATCCCAATTGAAAGAAAACATCCACGAGGAGATAGCCGCGATTCCTCGTAGCATATGTCAACGAGTTTTCCAAAATTTACGTAGGCGGTTGCAAGAGTGCAAGCGACGAGACGGGACACATCTCGACGATGTCATTTTCAAAAAATATATAGCAATAAATGTTTATTACGTTAAATAAATCATCAACAAAATAATATTAGTATTTTTATTTTTATTCATGTTTCAAATGTGCAAAAATTTATGGCCCACCCTGTATAAGTACCTTGGCACTTACCTACGTAATGTAATGTCCCTCCTGCGTCTCTATATCTGACTACGAATTCCTAGCATAGTTGGAAGAATTCCAACTGTTTCGCGTAGGTAAGTAGGTAACTTTGTATATACTCGTATGTTAAAGCAATATTTTCAATGCCAAAATAATTATTAGTTTTCAAGCCAACTGAATAGCCGCGTGTTGCCGTCATCTCTGGTGAGTCTCTATTTCTTCTTCGTATATATAGTCAGCAGATCAAAATAATTTATTTAATTACGTTCACCATCAGTTCACATTTAGTGCAAAAGGTCCTTATACCTTTTACAGTCAAACATCAGTCATGTAAACAGAAAATATGTCCTAAAAAATATTAATGCAACATATTACTACACGTAGCAATAGTAGCCGCACAAGCTACGCCATAGCCTACGGCGTAGCATCTGCGGCTACTACGAAGCTGATACGCAAAGTATGTCTCCACATTTCACTTAGTATTAAAGCTAGTTTATACGAGTTTCGTAGCTAATACTTAGTATATGTCACTTACACTAATACCTCGCGTGTTAACATGCTGATAAGACAAGTATTCGAGCTTAGTATTAGTGAAATCAGTAAGTGTAAGTGACTAGAAGCCGATTCTAATTATTCTAATTATTATTTCGACAAGTAGACGACATGTGACTATACCCCACCATAATTTATTAAGCATTTGTCGCTTGTTTAGTCGTGTGAATACCCAAAACAAGTATTTATATTTAATGTCAAATTTCTTCTCCTTCGTTAGTGGCATGTGTCATAATAGTGTCAATAGTTTGTCAAGTGTTTGTTTTGTATGTAGTATGATGCCACAAAGTCGTATTTTGTCATCGTCATTTGTTATTTTAGATAAAATGGCGTCTTTGATATCAAATAACTAAACGGATTATTTTTGTTCGAATCACAAAGAAACACAAAGCTTTTGTTCTAATTATTTACACCCGAGTCAATAGCTCCAGCTTATAATAATATTTTTTAGCACAGTGTTTTATTCGCAAGACGCTCAAAAAAAAATCTAATGTTAATTTAAAACAGCAAGTCAAAACACAGCTTTGAAGGTGTTCCTTTTCGTTTAAATGTCATGTTACTAATACCTTTCTGCTTATCGCTAAGCAGCTTAATACTAAGCACTTGGTACTAATGCAAGTTACGAAGCTCGTGTCAACTAGGCATTATGTTACAAATACCCATTACTCTCGTTACATCACGGATGTGTCTTATACGCGTAAGGCAACACCATTTATTTCAATAATCTGCGTAATAAAGGCCACACATGCTTGTAAACTCTGTAGCTGGTACCTTTGTACCTTTGATAAAGCTCTTTCAGTAGAAGTAATCCAAGCAAATTGTGAACCTGAATTAGGATTAAACATATTTAATCTAGCCTCATTCATTAGATTCACAATTTGCTTGCCAAAGGACGACCTCTGAGGCACAGTGGCCAAGGCCAAGGCCCGGCTGAGGCGCAGAAGGTTGGGGGTTCGATTCCCGTTGCGGGACAAATGTTTGTATGATCTGCAAGTATTTATCTCGGAAGTGGATGTTTCTATGTGTGTATATGTATGTATTAACAAAAAAAACATGTGGTACCCATAAAACAAGCTCTGCTTTTTTGGGGTCAAATGATGCTGTGTGAAATGTCCGGAGTTATTTATTTGTTAATTTATTTAAAGGTATACCGGATTGCTCTCATGTAATCAGTTTTACAATTTCATACTTTCACATTTTCATTTTTATCATTACTTGTATCATTACTTGATTGTAGTGTTTGTATTTTTTTGTGTTTTTTAAGTACCTATTAAAATGTATAAACCTACCACCCACTAATATAGACTAAGCCAAACACTAACATACTATGGACCTAAATTTATTTTTTATTTTGTCTGAAATAAAATCATTTTATTTGTTTATTTATTATTATAACACGATGTAAGTTCCATTCTTCCGACCCAGAGAAAGCTTCATGATAATAATCTTTATTTATATAAATCTTCAGTGCGTGTGTTTGTCTTTAAACTCCTACCTAAACGGCTGAACCGATTTAATTTTTTTTATGTGCGTTTAATTGGATTCGAGAATTGATTGAAAGAAAAGATCAATTTTCGAATCCATCTTGAATGAATTGATGAATGGATTTACAATTTGGATGAAATGGATTACAAATATTTTCTTTTTTAAAACGCGTGGACGAAATCATGAACGGGACAGCTAGTAATAAATAAATATGTTCAATGCATGCAACATTATCTAACCCCAATAATAAACAGAAACAACCATTTTATTAGAAAATTGTATGTTTACAGGTCAGATAAAATTAAGTAAGTAACAATCTATACTTCTCTACTAAAATTATAAATGCGAAAGTAACTCTGTCTGTCTGTCACGTTTTCACGCCTAAAGCGCTGAACCGATTTAGATGAATTTTGGTATGGAGATAGATGGGACCTTAGAGAAGGGCAAAGGCTACTTTATATGTAGGTAACACGGGCGCGGAGCCGCGGGAGCATCTAGTATTATAATAAATTATCTAGCCGTGTATTAATAGTATTAATATAATGTCAGGAGGTTCAATGTTATTTATGTAGCTCATTTTTAACATTTTTACCTAAGATACCTCGCTGTCTCATTGGAGCGGTGCGTTTATTTGGCCTACCCATACTATATATATACAAAATACATCTACTTTCCACTGAAAATGTATTATAGGCTCAAATTTCATACAAAGAAGTCTGTTTTTTTTTTAGTTTTTAAAACGTAATTATATTACATAAAATCTTCTACGAAATCGAATGGAAAACCCACGATTTTAACCTAGCTTTGAAACATGTAAGATTGGGCGTGGACGACAAGCTCTGGCAGACGATTGTACACTGTGCACACTGGCCCTAGGACGTGAGTAAGCTTTTCAGATTTGGTGAGCCGGTGTGTTACTGTCACGAGTTTACGTGCACCAAGAGTGTTGTACGCCCGCGTATAAACATCCTCACGTGTTCCAAACCTTTCTATGTTTTCCCTCATAAACCCTCATCACACAAATGATTGTCGTGGGAGGTAATAGGACCCCCAGCCTACAGCGCAGAAGGCAGAGGTACTATCAACTGAGCTGATAGGTCAGTCGAATAAACTGTGTGACAGCTTTAGACTTTCATAACACAAGGTGTTCTGGTCTGGGTGTTTCTATGTATAATATGTATGTATTTACAAAAAAAATGTACATCAGTCATGTGGTACCCACACAAGCTCTGCTTACTTTGGGGCCAGATGATGCTGTGTGAAATGTCCGGCATTATTTATTTACAAAACAAAACGTATATTAGTAGTATATCAGTCATGTGGTACCCAAGCTCTACTTTAGGGCCAGATGATGCTGTGTGAAATGTCTGACATTATTTATTTATTTATTCTTCCGACCCAGAAAAACCCATCATAACCTGTGTTAGACTGTGTGACACTTTGCATCATTTGAACTGATATTTGCAGCATCATCGCAATCGTATTAAGTATAAGTTACCTAGCATAACATACTAAATAACTATATATGAAAAATATCAAGCTATTTTTTCATCAAATAAACTCATAGTCAGCCCGATTAAGAGTTTTTTGATACTTTCGAGGTGGCTCCTTCCAAGAAATGAAATTAATTTATTCGCTCGAAGTAAGGTTCTTATATAATAATATTCTCATAAACTTCGTCGTTCACCGACATGCAAACACCAACGTAGTAACTATGAGATAAATATCTAAGTAGTTATTCCTAGTTACTCTACCTAAAAACGATTATTAAACAAAAGAATCCCTAAAAAAAATGTTTACATCAATATTATATTAGTAAGCCAGAGAAGTAAGCATAATTCGGAGGGCACGTACCTAACTCAATAAGTAGATATCATTACATAATACTCCTACCATCGTTCGAACGGGAATAAAGCAAAATTCCATGAGATCAATGATACCGGATTGGGTAAGAGGAAGATAATACGATGCAGCGTCCTGTGACGTCATGGAATCGGCCGTGACCCATCTCCCTCAGGAACACACAAATAATCTTCAAAACATTATATGTGTAACGTACACTATGTATGGCTGATGTAGATGGGTAGATCCTAGGTAGATACAGGTACCAACTTTGTAAATTATTTTATTATCCCAGAGAACGTATCTCATAGTATGTAAGTACTACTTTATGTACTTTGGATTCATAATAATACCTACATTACTACTAGTTAGTTTGTACTAGAGAAGTGTTGTTTGAATAACATGACTGATCTAAGTTAGATCACGCTTCCCTCTGTTAAAAAATGCACTGAATTTTGACAGACGGAGGTAAGTTTAAACTTAAGCCTGCACAAGTTTTACCAAACCGCTGCTCACCCGAACCTTGTTTGGGCATCGGGGTATTACGGAGGGTAGGTAAGTATCTGCGTACTTGCAAAAAGCCTCGAATATAGGTCAAGGATGGCGCAATACGGACTCAATGTTATGGCTTGCGTTCTAAACATAGTGTCGATGCGAATATTTAAATGGATATGTGGACTGATGTGGATAGAATGAGTATGAGATATATAAATACACACATACACACACAAATAATCATCAAAATCGGTTCATAAACGACGAAGTTATCCGCGAACACAAATGAAATATATATGTATATTTTTATAAAATTAGCGCCAATGATGGAAATGTTTAAGCATGGTTAGCATTGTAGGTTAGGTAAGGTATGGCATGGTAGCGGAGGTATGTAAGAGATGTTACAAGAAGGGTTACCCTTCTTAAAATAAATAAAAAATAAGACCTCTAAACGGTATTAGCATTCATCAATCCGACAATGAAACGTATCATGGGCTGATATTCAATTCAATTCAATTCAGTTGTTTTTACACCTTATTTTTCACCGACTAAAAAATAAGGTTTCTCAATTCGACTATATATATTATATACATATATCAACATATCTTGTAACATCTCTTACATACCTCCGCTACCATGCCATACCTTACCTAACCTACAATGCTAACCATGCTTAAACATTTCCATCATTGGCGCAAATTTTATAAAAAAAATATACATATATATTTCATGTGTGTTCGCGGATAACTTCGTCGTTTATGAACCGATTTTTATGATTATTTGTGTGTGTATGTGTGTATTTATATATATATTTGTGTGTGTGTGTGTGTGCGTGTGTGTGTGCGTGTGCGTGTGTGCGTGTGTGTGAGAGAGAGAAAGAGAGAGAGATTATACGGTATGCATAATAATGATACTTACAAATATTCGACTTTTGAACACCTGCTTGCTACCATAGAAAATATCAATTTGTTTTGTTTGTTTGTATTTGTTTGTTTTGTTTTTAATTTGTTTCGATATATTCCTGTCTTTTGAAATTATGTTTTGCAAACAAAAACCTATTTTTAAAGATATATATGCTTTGCCACAAGCTTCACATAAGTACGTACATTAGTCATGTACCAGTTATTTACTAATTTATTTCTCATTATAAAAGAACTGTATTTTGTGTGTGTGAGAACTGCTCTCTCGTGAGATATATGGATATATATATTTATTTCATTAAAAACTGTAACAAACATTACTTGATAGTAACTTCTAAATCTATCATGGTTTTAAACATAATTTTCACTCAAAACGAGATATTTACCATGATATATGAGTTTTTCAGCTTCCCGATATTTCGGCACAATTGCATGCACCATGAGCAACTATCGGAAAGCAGATAAACTCATATATCATGCATGGTAAATATCCCGCTTTGAGTGAAAATTATATTAGTTGATGGTGTTTTTATAGCATATGTTAGCTTTGTCAAAACACTACATTCTCATTTGCAAATGGTAAAATAAATATACGAGTGAATAAGTAATAAAATAAGTTTACCCATAACGAAAACACGTCCAGTATTATAATGTAGGTAAGGTACAATAACATGTGAAAATTATAAGTGACCTCGCAGTGAAAACAATAGTCACTGTACGTCACTGTAGTCATTCAAACGTACGTCTTTCTTTACAATATCCAACCCTGTATAAACTGAAGGCAAAAGGATTTAAGTCTTTATACCGATTTGACATAAGTACGTACCCAATTACATAGGGTCTTTCATTAAGCGTGTCCTATCTTTAAATTTAAATAAAACAAAGTGTGTGTGATATATTATCGAAATTATTTATTTATTTGAAAGATGTAGTGATGCCATTATGTGTGGAATATGACATCATTCAAATGTCCGCCACGGCTTCTCTGGGTGGAGCGCATGCGAGATATCCAATTTTCCATGACTTTTGCGCATAAATCAGGCTGAATTTGACTTATGGCATAGGTTATGTTGGCTTTGAGGGCCGCTGTGATTTGTGGTTTATTCACATAGACCTGCGACTTAAGAAAACCCCACAAGAAAAATTCTAGCGGGGTTAAGTCACAAGATCTCGGTGGCCAGTTCACATCAGCTCCACGTGAGATGACCATGCCCTCAAAGCTCTCATGCAGAATATTCAATGTGGCATGAGCTGTGTGGCACGTAGCGCCGTCTTGTTGAAACCACATGTCGTTGGTGTTCAGATGATCCAGTTCATGCCAAAAAAGTTGGTAATCATCGACCTATAGCGCTCGCCGTTGACAGTGATGGCCTGGCCAATGTTGTTCTCAAAGAAATATGGCCCGATGACGCCGCCAGCCCAAAACCCACACCAAACTGTAACTTTTTCGGGATGCATTGGACGCTCTTGGATCTCATGTGGATTGGTATCGTCCCAAATTCGTCAATTTTGTTTGTTTACGTACCCATTCATCCAGAAATGGGCCTCATCGCTGAAGATAATTTTTCTGTGAAAATTACGGTCAGTTGCTAACTGCTCCAGTGCCCATTCAGCGCATACACGTCGTTGTCTATGGTCGTTTACCTTCAATTCCTGGGTGAGTTGAATTTTATACGGGTGCAGGCCCAAGTCACGACGCAAAATTCGCCAAGTTGTGGTCTGTGAAAGGCCGAGTTCTTGTGAGCGACGCGAAATCGACTGCCTCGGATTCTCCTGCACACTCTCACGGACAGCGGCGATGTTTTCGGCAGACCTTGCGTTTCGTTGACGTACGGGTGTTGGTCGATCATTTACCGAACCAGTGGACTCAAATTTATCCACCACACGACGAATAGTCCTCTCGGTAGGACGATTATGGCGACCGTAAAATGGGCGAAGCGCGCGGTGCGTTGCCCGAACAGAACACTCATTTTGATAAAACAATTATATCATTTGCACGTGTTGTTGAATGCTATAGCTATCCATGATGATGTGGCAAAACAGAATGAATAAATTACAACCAATTTGACAGATGTAGCTTCAACAAGATGGCCGCTACCAACTGTCAAAGTTCGGACGTCACTAGTGGAAGACCCTTTGTATGAACTTATATGTGAATTACCTTAGTAAAGTATGTAATAAAATCGTTTTCTTTGGAGGGTAGTTGTACCGTATTATTTTAATGTACACACACCAAAGAATAAACACTTGGTGGTTTCTGGCAAAAAATAAAGTTTTCGTAAATACTACCATAATGGTAGTTTGTTTTTGTAATGGCAACTTTCGTTTTTAAGCCGAGTGAAGTGGTTTAAATAAAAATTATTGAAAGTTTTTTGAACGTCAACACTGTCCTGTTAGGTACTTGTCTAGATAAAATAAAAAACTTTTAGTTGCAAGTGGGTAAATTATATTTGTTATTTGTATATTGTTAATTAATATGCTTCTAACAGAAATTTTACATATTTTTGTCATAAAACTCTTTCTAGGTGTTTATCTCTTAATGTTTACATTAGGGTGCAGTAATTTATAATTGCCCTATAAATATGGTGTTCATGTTTCGGGAGTTTGCAATGACATTACAGAGTAATATCTACTAGTAATATTCTGTAATATCATTGGGAGTTTGTCACTTTTGTGCCAACACGATTTTGTACAATAGGATGATGCAATACGTTTCCAGGTTGTAATGATTGCTATCACAACTTTTTTATTATAAACGTCGGTTCTATAATATGAACGGGGTTGAAAGTTTCTAGGGTCATGTACCTACCTTGTAATGAACAATATCACAATTTCCAGGTTTATTTCTAGGCACTAACGATCCTAAAGTAAACGACAATTAATAGTTTCGTGTTGTTTGTTCCTGTAAATGCGGATATGCAATGCAATTATAAAATAAATTATGCAGGTTACCTACCTAAACATTTTTTCACGAAAATGGTTATCCTTTATTAACCTAGGCATATCTATTGTTACAGATCAGAATGGGGAAAATATGTTAGGTTATGTAAATATGTTAGGTTTCAGTACAGTGCAAAAGATTTCGAAGATTCTTGCCATTTTATCGGGTAGGTAGGTGCCTACCTAGTTTATCGCTCAATAAAGCACACATATTGTACAACATACCCAACGCTACGCTCCAAACTAAAACTGCTTAAAAAGTACCTATGCAAAAGACGTTAAGTGCTTTTACACAGCTTTCAGGAATAATAGAAAAACAAATTTTATCGGCAACAAGTCGGGTCGAAAATGGCTTAAACTATTTCTCGGAAGGCTTCTAGAAATTAGCAAAAGAAATGCCGAAGTGATTTCACGGTTTGGTCCATTTTCATAACTAGTTACGAAAAAAGCAATTTCCTTCACTGTTTCATAACTAGTTATTAAACAAGACTTTTTTCAATTTTTATAACGAGAACCTCTTAGTCATGTATGGCCTCCTGGTACACTGGTCAAATTAGCACTGGCGCTTATTTGACCAGTGTTGTTTTCTATACTCTAACATAACCTAACTAACTGGTTTCGATCTGATTTAACTTTTTCTCCTGACTCTACTCTGTCCCGGTCGCTAATGTGGCCAGTGTACCAGGAGACCATACATGACTAAAAGGTTCTCGTTATAAAAATGGAAAAAAATCTTGTTAAATAACTGGTTATAAAACAGTGAAAAAAAATAAGGAGCCAGGTCCTAGTACCTGGTTCTTTAGTTAAAAAATAATATAAAATATTAATTATAAAAATAACTGTTACGTACTTTGTTTGTTGGTTCATTCATTGGGTAAATGTGTTCAGTTATACCTAGGTGATTTTAGATATTTTACATTCTTTGTTTTATAATAATTAATTTAAAGCTTTTATTAAGTAACTGTATTTTTTTTACTGTTAGTCCATGTTTTAGGTATGATTATTGATGTCACAAAATAAAAAAATATTATCCCAAATGAAAAAAAAAACATTCATCTAGACTCTAGACAACTCATCTTTTATTGTATTTTTCCAGACCGGGGACAGCCTCTTCGCTCCAGAAAATCAAAAAGATGGTCTTATTTTTCGTATCTAGCTAGTTTACGACAATTATAAAGGAACCTTAGTTTTGTTATTTTTATGTCCACCGGAAGTCCACGCGTGCCCTTCGCCTGTCTACTGCTGTAATTTAGTTAGTTTTTTTTTAGATTTGTAAGGAAAAATTGTGATGGCATTATGCACACAACCGCCAAATGCAAATAGAAATGTGAATAATGCTGTCGTGTCCGTGCCCGAACTTGTAACTTGTTCCCAGCCTCGCTTCTTCAAGGGACAGAGAGGCCTCAAAATTAATTTAAAAATAATACTTAACAACACTACTATCCCGCTGTCTGCACCGGTTAGAAAATAAAAAAAATATACTATTCGGATAAAACAAAATTGTGTTAGGTACAATGCAAGCATTGAGTGCACACCTTTTTAAAAAATTATTTGGACCCACAAACAATTTGTTAAACAATTTTTTTTTTCCATATTTATAACGAGAACCTCTTAGTCATGTATGGTCTCCTGATATATTTAAAGGACCTGCTGTCTGGCGGTTCGTTTCATTCGTTCATGGACTCCAGCAAGCTGAGGTGGGTGAGGTTTCCTCTCCACTGACGTCACTCATTATTGATTATTGATGTAACAAAACAAAAAAAATTATAACACTCAGGCTTGTACACTTCACAGGCCGCTTAAGTGCTCATTCACTGTTACATCTACCCTACCTACTTATGTATATAATACATGAACTTATTGTGTGAGTTACCTTAGTACAGTAAGTAAACATTTTAATTGCGTTTTCAATGTATGAAAGTTTGTTGGTTTATTTAGTTCACATTTTATTTTTTATGTGAATTCAGTCACGTAGGGTACATACGGTGCTACATATGTATGCAATGATGATGATAATGATGATGTCCTCCTGATGCCCAGTTTGGCTTCAGGTCAGGCCTCTCTACAGATGCTGCGATCCTATGTCTCAAGTACACTGCTCGGTATTTTACAGACAGGAAAATCGGTGTATGCTTGTTTTCTAGATCTGTCCAAAGCTTTCGACTTGGTGTCCTATGATATGCTCTGGCATAAAAAGAGGACTGAAACCGTTTCAAGTACCTGGGCACTTGAAGACCTCAAAGACAGAGGATATTGAGAGAGAACACCGAGCGTTGGCTGTCAGAAGCAACATGCTGGGTCATAAATTTGCGCGGTGCACGGGAGCAGTAAAAGTTTTGCTTTTTAAAGCCTTTTGCCAGTTATTTTATACGTGCACTCTATTGGGTCCACTATACGCAAACGACAGTCAACGATTTGCGCGTGCAGTATAACTACGCGTCCCAGATATTGCTCGGGCTGCCAAGATACTGCAGCGCATTGAGCATGTTTGCTGACGCTCAGGCAGATGGCTTTCATGCCATTCTCAGAAAAAGAGCCGCTTTGATGCCGAGTCCGCGGCAGCAATAATATTATTTTTAACCGACTTTATCAAAAAGTAGGAGGTTCTCAATTCGTCGGAATCTTTTTTTTTTTTTGTTTTTTTACTGATTACTCGAAAACGGCTGAACCGATTTGGATAATTATTTTTTGTTTGTTTTTGTTTTTGTTTGAAATGTGTACATCGATGATGTTTTCATGTATTTTCATACCTCGCTGTCTCATTGGAGCGTTGTGTTTATTTAGCCTACCCATATTATAATATACAAAATACACCTACTTTCCACTAAAAATGTATTATAGGCTCAAATTTCATTCAATGAAGCCGGTTTCTTTTTAGTTTTTAAAACGTAATTATAATTATAATGTGTCCTTGAATTAAATTGAATGCCAAATTTTGTCTTGACGGTCCAGTCACATGGCGCATAGTATATAACTAGTGTACATAGTGTTTAACTGACTTAAAGAGTTGTAAGAATAGGTGTAAGAAGGCTTGGGACGGGTCTTTTGAGAAGGCACTTGTTATTGAGATCTTGCATACGATTATTTTCAAAACTAGTAACAGCCTTGTTAACAGAGTTTCGCCACTCTCGTCTCTGTTAGACAAGCTCCTCCCAATCATCTGTTGGAATCGCAAGCTGTGAAATGACGCTTCAATTCGTCCCTATAGCAAAGGAACTTCCAGTTCTAAGTTTACCCTTATGTAGTTGTGAATAAAATACAGATTTAGGTAGCCTGGAGTCGTCCATAAATAAGTAATAAAATCCCGGACATTTCACTCTACATCATCTGGCCCCAAAGAAAGCAGAGCTTGTGTTATGAGCTTGTGGTACAACATCACTTATGTTCTTACATACTTATTTTTGTATATAGGTACATAGATACAGGTTATACATAGAAACACCCAGACCCGAGACAAGCACTTGCAGATCATACAAACATTTGTCCCGCGGCGGGAATATAACCTGCAACCTTCTGCGTCTCAGCCGGGCTTTGGCCCACTACGCAATAAGTGTGGTCCATGCGCCATCTCAATTGGCTCTTTATCAACAAAGATTATATTTCAGTCAGCTGGGCACGTCTTAAAATTTCAGAGTTTGGTACTAGGTTCTGCCACTGCATGCAAGAATTTTGCGTAGACATTTCCTGTGGAAGGTATCTAGACGTCTGATGTCGCTTTTCTAGAGACACCATGTTTCCGTGGCATACCTAAAGCATACAAAACTTGTGTTTGAAGTTGACCAAAAGATGAAGCTGCCTTTGCTATTCCGCTTTTGCAATGCAATTAATTATGAATGTAGCTGCCTAGATACCGAAATGATGACACTTCCTTGAGGCCTTTACGACCTAGAGATAAATAATTCATTCAGGCGTGACTCGAAAATCCGTTACAAAACATGAAATGGATGGATAAATATTTAGTACTATTCCGCCGATCTATTCCCAATGTTAGACACGATGCAGACGATGCAACTGATTTTAAGGGTCGATGACGTCTAAAAATCGACCCTTAAATTAACACAAGTTATTATTTGTAACTTTCAAGATAATGTATAAGTTGTGTTAAGTGTACCAACCAACTTGTAATATTAATGACTAATATTTTAGTAGGAAGTATCATTGTTGTACTCTAAAAAAACTCAACAAGTCGATAAGCGTCCACAAGTTCGTACAAGATGAAAAACTCGGCTTGTCAATAAGCGTGGACAAGTTCGTGCAAGATAATGTGTTCGAGCGTACAAGTCTTTCAGGCACGTTTTGACTTCCTCTGTATTTGACGCGTATACGTGAATTAACGATTTAGGACACATCCGCCATAAATCAAAAATATTTTAATTTAGGTTATGTTTGGTCATTGATGACGAATAAGGAAAACGAATGGAGACACATTCGCCACAGTTATGTATCGAGCGAGACAGACGAACAATATTCTCGGCGGCCGCTGCCGTGGCACGGTCGCTTTGCGCGTTGTTTTCTATACCTACTCTAACATAAACTAACCAACTGGTTTCGATCTGATTAACTTATAAGGTGTAGGTACCATCACCAATATAAAGTAAGGCGCGTTCAAGTTTAATCTGAGAGGTCTGTCGAATGAGGAATCATGAATAATATAGTATCGTCAGAAGTTAAAAAAATTGACGAATGCGAAAGAAATAAATGATCTGACGAATGTGGAATCTGGCGAATGTGTCCTAAAACGATTTGAGGATGCAGCGGCACAAACTCATCAATGCGCGCAGCTAAAATGCATGCTATTTTACCTAGCACGAAAGATGGTGATGAGCTGTAAGGACACAGTATTGTGACAGTGATTTCGACCTACCGCGTAAAAATCATGAACCAAGGGTTCTCTAGAAAAAAGTATTTGCCTACTGAATGTAGGTTCTATTAGAAATAAAGCTATATGAGCTTTTGAATAAATGGTCTATGCTTGTATCGAAAATCATTTTGGAGTTTACTTCATCTAATCATATTATTTATTTACGCCCAAAGTTCCGGTAAAATAAGTGTTGAAATACGATTTTTTGAGGCTTGCATCTTTTAAACCATATTTTTTTATGATTCTGCAGTGATAAGAGCATAGATTATGACGAGACAAATTGATACCCACTCTTAGTTTTTGTTGTTTAACATCTGATGGTGGTGTGATCATCCTTGGACGTTTGTATGGAAAGATAATCGACTAGTTCACTCATACGAGTAACACAAACGAAAACGAAATCATGATCAAGTTCAAGTCCAAACATGTGCCTAATATTTTACTAGGTAGGTACCTACATATATTTTAACAAGCACTTAGGTTGAAAATTAATTTGCGTTTTGAAATTCGTTGGAGCTTGAATGATTCACTCATCTACTAATTATTTCAAGAGATTACAAAGTGATTACATTGCTAAATAAAGAGATTTAAAATAAAGTGATTGATAAGGTTTAAACAAAATGCTTCGTTACCTAAGTACGCGCGTTAATAAAAATAAGCTCGTGTACAAATTAAACAGTATTATTATTGTTTTTTGATTTTAAACTTTATTTTTTTTATATGCAGGTTTACCTACTCAGAGTTCTAAGATGGCATTTTTATTTTACACGAAAAAAAAATGTAGACACAATGATTTTACAAGAGTAAAACTCTCACTCCTGTAAAATCATTGGCAGACAATAATACAGTTTGGACTATTTGAAGTTCGGATTTATTATATCTCTATGAAATCAACACTCGCCGATGTGTCTCATATATGAAAAAAGTGTTCAGAACCGATGCCATGAAGCCTTACAAATTGGCTTATCAAGAGTAGGTACCTACCTGACATGCTGACAAAAAAAGTGAGTTCTATCTAGTCTTTCTTTTAGGCATTTAAAGAAAAACTTGACTCTATGTTTGTGTCATCATCTATGCAAGACATTGATGGTGTACGAGCATCCTATAATATATCTTTACTAATAACGAAGTCGGGGAAATCTCATACAATTGGATAGCTGCTTATTTCAACAGCCATTGCGGAGGTCGTCAACAATGAATTGCACAACCCCGCACGCACATGATATTATTAAAAGAATTCCTTTGATCAATAACACATTTCAAAGACGAATAGATGGGTCGCGACGTGGAAAACATTTTATGCAATTTGTTACACACCAACAGATGCTCTCTCCAGTTGGACTAGTCTACATTACCAAGCAATGAAGCTCTGTTGTTAGGATCCGTTCGATATAAGTATTATTCAAGATGAAATTATGTGTACAAACTGCTTTTTGCTTAGGTACATATTTAGAGACCAGACCAGACCAGACCGATTTTTCAGGCCTTGGAGCGTTTTTTTACCGACAAAGCTATTCCATGGAAGTACATTGTTTCTGTTGCGACTGATGGTGCACCATCTATGGTTGGTCGTGGTAGCTTACTCAAAGCGACAACTGCCTGAGATACTGGTTATTTACTGCGTGAATCAGAGACAGTATTTAGTAGCAAAAAATCGGAGTCCTAGATTGCATCAGTCTTTACAATATGACAATATGAAAACAAGTATTAAAGCAATTCTTTGAACTCTCGGTTATTTGCTCAGCTTTGTGAGGAAAACGATGAAATCTTTTCTTTACTCGGTTAATTCTGCAAGGCTCATTCTTAGCAAAATTTTCAGCTATTTTTCAGGTTCTCAATTCGTCGGAATCTTTTTTTTTTATGTATGTTCACCGATACTCGAAAACGGCTGAACCGATTTGATTACCGATTACTTTGATACCTCGCTGTCTCATTGGAGCAGTGCGTTTATTTGGCCTACCCATATTGTATATATATACAAAATACATCTACTTTCCACTAAAAATGTATTATCGGCTCAAATTTCATTCAATGAAGTCGGTTTCTTTTTAGTTTTTAAAACGTAATTATTGAATCTGTGTTTGAGAAAGAAAAAGATCCAAATTTGAAAGCAAATCTGAACAATTGTAAAACAGATATTTATTACTTGTATCTTTCGAATGTTGAACAAATCTTAATACGAGTATCGTTGGTATGTTAAACAAAGTTAATTTGTAGCTGCAGTTGACAATCTCAACTTGATTAAAACAAAATAAATAATATCGGCCTTTGTGGGTAAACCCATTCTTTATAAACCAAACAGAATATTCAGTTTCCGCATTTCTCAAAATTACCAAAAATGCTTCAACACGATGTTATTAACCGACTTTATCAAAAAGGAGGAGATCCTCAATTCGTCAGATTTTTTTTTTTTATTTATGTTCACTGATTACTCGAAAACGGCTGAAACGATTTGGAAAATTATTTTTTTGTTTGAAAGGGCATACTTTACAGGTGGTCCCATATAAATTTTATCAAAATCGGTCGAGCTGAAAAATCAACGAAAATTTAAAAATTGTATACATCGATGATGTTTTCATGTACTTCGATACCTCGCTGTCTCATTGGAGCGCTGCGCTTATTTGGCCTACCTATATTATATATGTACAAAATATATCTACTTTCCACTAAAAATGTATTGTAGGCTCAAATTACATTCAATGAAGTCGGTTTCTTTTTAGTTTTTAAAACGTAATTATAATAATTTTATCATATATCACTCACTCACTTGGAGGCAATATGGCGATTTTCTTAGTAGTACTTATTGTTGTTTTTTAGTAGTGGATCCACTTTTGATAATAAATGTTTATTTTACGTAACTATAAATTGTTTTTTATAATACTATGTAGGTACGGAGGTTCCCCACCGTGTACGATGTACATGTGCCCCACACTATGTAGGTACCCCATGTGTGGGGTGCTTTTACTGACCTATTTATTAGTAATAACCAGATAATGTTGATAGGTCTATTGGCATTAACATTATTTTGAAATTGAGGTTAGTTTCTTTTTTTATAAGGCATAAAGTAAAAAGTGTACGAATCCTACCTGCTTTCTCTTACACAAGGATTTTACTAAGAGGTTTGAGGATCTTATAAACTTACTTATAAACTTATCTACTTAAATCTTATAAACTTAAATATTTGTGATATAGTTTTATTTGCAGACGATACGTCTTTAATTTTTAAAGTTGATAGAGGTAAAACCAGTATATGCGATAACGTAAATGAATCCTTATCGTTAGTTCTTAAAAACAATCTTTTGCTTAATTCAAAAAAAACTAAATGTATCAAATTCACTTTGCCAAATGTTATTCATAGCCCGTCCAACATTGAAATAAATGGAGAGGCAATTAATCTTGTAAATTCCACGATCTTCCTAGGTCTTAATATTGATGCAAAACGACAGTGGGGACCACAAATTGAAACACTTGCTGGTAGGCTTAGTTCCGCTGCATATGCAGTTCGTGCGATACGGTGGCTTACTGATGAAGCTACAGCTAGACTAGTTTATTTCAGTTACTTCCATAGTGTTATGTCATACGGCATCATTCTCTGGGGGAAAGCAGCTGATATTGGTAAAATATTTGTAATTCAAAAAAGAGCAATACGTGCCATTTATAAAATGAAACCACGAGAATCTTTGCGAGAAATATTCAAAGAAATTAATATTCTCACAATAGCTTCACAATATATATATGAAAATTTGTTATACACACATAAAAATAGAGATGGGATTCAGCAAAATAGTGACCTTCATAAAATCAACACTAGGAATAAACATAGATTATACATCCCTAGGTTTCGACTAGAAAAAGTTAATAAGTCATTTATGGGGAACACGGTGCGCTGCGCTTCCTGAAAATGCTAATAAACTACCTATTAAGAAATTAAAAGCATACATTAAAGGTAGTCTTTTGAAGAAAGCTTATTATAATATAGATGACTATATTATTGATAAGAATGCATGGCCTCATGTCGCTCTGCCGTCAGACAGTTAACCGACACACTTGAAATGTATAAACTCTCTTGTATTAATATTTCGTAGTTAAGGTAGTTATAAGATGGATCATATAAAGAAGCGCTAGGACCAAGACGAGTTTCTTGCCAATTCTTCTCGAGCTTGGGTTAGGATGAATTGGCACCTAAATTCACCTAGTATGTAAGACGTTTCAAAGTGATCCTTGTGATTGTATTGAATAAATCATCTTTTGACTTTTGACTTTGAATTACAAATTCCTCAATGGATAATAAATCCATACAATAACACAGCCATGGCAGAAGTCAATGTGATCATGCAAAAATAATTAATTACCATCAGCACAAATGAGGAGCTCAAGCAGAAGCTCAACCAAGGCTATCAGAAGTTCTGGTTGCAACGCAATATTGAAACACATTATCCTGCATTGTGGAACATTGCTGAAAAATCTCTTATCGCTATTCCATCATCATACTGATTCCCCTGCATACTCTCACGGACAGCGGCGATATTTCCAGCAGAGCTTCCGTTTCGTCGACGTACGAGTGTTGGTTGATTAATTATTTTGAATAGACAGACGGTTGCTTTAGTGCATGACCACTCTATTGTCCCGTGTCACCATAGAGGCTCGGAACTACGACCTACAGGACCGGAGCCCATGGTCCCCCTCCCCTACCTACAGCCAGGCACGATCATGGATCCGCCAACGTAAAACCAACCTACATCAAAAATACTAGGCTAGTAGTGAAGGCTGCAGGCAGTCGAAGGAGGCTCTACCGGATCTTAATCCTAGATATTCCCGAAAACTCCTCAGCCTCAAACGTGACAAACTTCGACTTGTCGTCGGTATTGTAACATTTATTGTTAACCCCACTTCACATGCAGGCATACTTAATATATATTTTTTATTAGATATCTTAACTTACGGGCAGACAGATGGACATGGTGATATTAAATAATAATAACGATCTAAAAACTAAAAAGAAACCGACTTCATTGAATGAAATTTGAGCCTATAATACATTTTTAGTGGAAAGTAGATGTATTACCTATATAATATAGGTAATATGGGTAGGCTAAATAAACACAACGCTCCAATGAGACAGCGAGGTATGAAAGTACATGAAAACATCATCGATGTATACAATTTTGACGACCTCTGTGACGCAGTGGGCTAAAGGCCGGCTGAGACGCAAAAGGTTGCGGGTTCGATACCCGCCGCGAGACCAATGTTTGCAAGATCTGCAAGTATTTGTCTCGGGTCTGGGTGTTTCTATGTATAATATGTAGGTATGTATTTACAAAAAAAAATTTAATATAAGTAGTTAGTACATCAGTCATGTGGTACCCATAACACAAGCTCTGCTTACCTACTTTGGGGCCAGATGATGTTGTGCGAAATGTCCGGCAATATTATTATTATTACATATTATTATAATTTTTAGATTTTCGTTTATTTTTCAGCTCGACCGATTTTCATAAAATTTATATGGGACCACCTGTGAAGTATACCCTTTCAAACAAAAAAAAAGGGCCGTCTTCGAGTAATCGGTGAACATACATAAAAAAAAAATCTTTGATATAGTCGGTTAAAAAGAAGACCAAAATACCAAAGGTACCAACTATGGTATTTTGGGAGCGCACTGGTCTCCGCAACTAGGCCGCTATTTGGCCCTTTTTGACTGGCCTATCAGCTCAGTTGGTAGTAGGTTGTAGATACCTTCTGCGCTGTAGGTCGAGGGTTCGATTCCCTCCCAGGACAATCATTTGTGTGATGTAGATAGATAGATAGATAGAAAATACTTTATTGCACACCACAAATACTATTCTAAGAAATAATGTTTAGCTACATGTAAGGGTGTTATAATGTATCATTAGTATTTAAAAATATATAACTAGGTATTAACTGCTGCCCGCGACTTCGCACGCATAGTAGGTACATAATCCAGATGGGCCGGTCCAGATGGGCCTTGGAGAAGAACATGTCTGTCTATCACGTTTTCACGCCAAAACCGCTGAACCGATTTTGATGAATTTTGGTATAGAGATAGATGGGACCTTGGAGAAGGACATAAGCTACTTTTTTTGTAGGTAACACGCGTGCGAAGTCGCGGGCATCAGCTAGTACTACATAATTGGTGTTGTGTAGGTACATTGTCCACCAATATTTATTTATTTATAATTTTTACGTGGACAGGTGGAAGCTACATAAAAGTAGGTAGCCTATGATCTTCTCTAAGATAGATGGGATCTATCTCTAAGTATACCAAAATTCATCGAAATCGGTTCAGCGGTTTAGGCGTGAAAACAAAACAAACAGACAGACAGACAGACAAGAGTTATTTTCACATTTATAATATTAGTACAGATTCTATCAGTCACCATAATACTTCATAATTGGTGTTGTGTACATTGTCCACCAAAATATTTATTGAATACTAGCTAACCCGGCAAACTTCGTACCGCCTCAGAATCAATAAATAAAAAAGCAAGCATTTTTTTCATATTTACTCACCTTTTAAACCTTCCCTGGACTTCCACAAATAATTCAAAACCAAAATTAGCCAAATCAGACCAACCGTTCTCGAGTTTAAGCGAGACTAACGAACAGCAATTGATTAAAGGTACGCTTTATATTAGCTTCACTTGTATATGTATGTATGTAATTTTGTAACCGACTCCTTAGGACGTGATTTTGACCCACTTTAAACGGCCAGATTTCATTCAAATTTTGCACACCTATCAAAGACCGATGACAATGCAATATTTCGAAAAACAAAAAAAAAAATGATTATCCTAAAACTAAAAAGTAGAAAATAAATTGTTAAAAAAAACTAAACTTTAGTTTGGTTTTCTATATAAAGCGTGTTTTTTAGTTTTTTCAACAATTATTTATTTATTATATAGATTATTTTTTACGTGGGCAGGTGGAGGCTACTATTCCAGCTTCAGGAAAGCCAGCTGCTTGCTTACGATAGTGAATGTCTCCCGGGGCATCCTCAGTAATTGAGTTTTACTTACTTATTCTACTATATTCCAAAACCTATAGGTACCTACTTGTTTAGTAGGTATGTAGGTATACAAATTACTGGTTAGGAACGAAAACTAACCGATCGATCATCGATCTAATTATAACATACGTAGGTACTTAGTTAATGTGTTTTTAAAATATGGTCAGACCTTGTATTCTAATATCAAAGGATAGGTTAGAGATAGGAACAGATTATATCGATGTTAATAAAGAAGGTAACAGGTTAACTAGTTATAAAAAAAGCTAAGCATCTCGTGCTAGTCACAAATTGATGCATAATAAATGTTACCATGAAAAAACTGTATCAGTGCTAAAATATAGCTATTTTAATATCAACTTATATTTACATTAACACCTTCAGAATTAAACTATTATAATTATAACCTATTTAATAACGAGACAAAATCTTAAATAGCTGTTTTAGTCAAGTCCTCTCACTCATACAATACTGATAGAAATATTGTGTATGTGAGAGGATATAACATCCGCCATTTTATATTCGTTTTTTTATTTAAACAGGTTATACGACAAAATAAACTAAAACTATGATAAGCCTTCTCTTTTCTTCCATTCGTTTTTCAAATGGGCCACTTTCTTTTTTTTATATTCTGATTTTTTATATTTGATCTCTTCAATCCTCTTCTTCTGGGCTGCCACACTGTCTGCTCCATTCTCCAAATCGTCTAACTTTGCAATTAGTAGTTCCCGAGCTGTTTTACGATTTACATCTTGACTTCTACTCAGATGACACTTTATAACTGTTCCTGAAATCACATCACATACAAATACATTTCACATTCAAGCGGAATTATACAATATGTTTATGTCTAAGATAAAATAATTGATTATTCAATTTAGGTACTCAGTTACAATCCCTGAACCTATCTGTCTTTTTGTATGTTTGTTAACTTTTAATTGCTAAACGGCCGAAGGGATCTTGATAAAATCCAACAATCAGCTGTACACAGAGAGATAGGTAAGTAGGTTAGTACGTGACGTAACAAACAAAGTAGGTACTCTGTCTTGCAGCCTTCATAGCTAATTAGATAGGTATAGAGGATGCTTTCGACAAGACAAATTTTGAACAGTATAAATGCTGTCCTCAAGAATCAAAAAGTGGAACCAACAGATTGGACCTTAAACAACAGAGAGCGGTGCGTGTAACCAGAGGTAACCAGAGGGGTGGTGGCAAGAGGATGCCCACAATGACCACTCTTATGGAACCTGGTTGCAAATTACCACTAAGTAATAAATTAAAAGCTCAAAGGTTCTACGCGGTGGGCTATGCAGACGACCTTGACATACTCATAGTGCAATATTATCAACAATGCACTAAGGTTCATCGAGACACCATGTGCACAGACAACAGACTAACAGTGAAGCAAGCACAACTAGAACTTGTAATGTTCACAAAAAAGCGCAACCTATCGACTTTCGGTCCTTTTCGACAGCTACACCTGTCCCACGAAGTCAAATACTTAAGCATAACAATGGACAGCAAACTAAAAAGGGCTAAACACTCATTTGGACTTTCAAACTCTGGGAATAGGTTACACAGGCATAACACACCAATATAATAAAAGAGTAAGCAACCGAAAACCCATTGCTCTAATCACTCTACAACAAGACACCCAAAACACAATCTTACTCAAAAAAAATTAATAAACAACAACAACAAGAGAACTTGGAACCAACAAATTTATTCTTTCAGAATGTATTGGGATAATACAGGCTGCGACTGCAGAGCTACACAGCCAGGAAACCAATTTTAACATAAGAATCCTCTCAACGCTGCGGTACTACATGCACTCAACAGGTACGTACAGTACAGGTATGTGCATTAGTGGCAAACGTAACACAAGCTCTGCTTACTTTGGGGCTAGATGATGCTGTGTGAATTGCCTTAAAAAAAGCTTATTAAATAATTTATTAATTTAATAAGCTTTACTAACCAGTTGGTATGTGTGTGAGAACTACACAATTAGAATTTTTATTAACCGCAGAGCCGCCTGGCCCACTGCCTCTTATGAACTGTTCTGACAAGTCCAGCTCATTGATTTTAGGAACCTTGGAATGGTCTATTGTATGTTTGAAAGCAATAGGCAAGTGTAAAAACCGTGTGGCAGGGCTGGATCTTAATATTATATGCATCGAAAACATTCTTGCGCCTATTCCACGGTCCCACGACGCAACAGCGCTTCCCCTTTCTGAAATCAAAGAGACAGTACCTTTTTATTATATTTACTGGTATAAAGGTGGTACCTTGATGTACACAAATCTTTACTTACCTGAATAGCAAATGTGATGTCAGCTTCTTTCTCTAACGTTTTGTTGTTTTTAAATTCAGACACAACTCGTCGTCTAAAATATACAGGGTCAGTAAGAGATAACCTTCGTGAATAAAGCATCAAGTCTTTGTATAGACGGAGGATCTCTAGACGTGCTACCTGCTGCATGGTACAAATTAGAGACTGAAAGGCAGAATGTTATAATATTAAGTGTGTGTGTTTCTTTTCTGTTTTATTATAATTGAAATCACAACAAGGTAATTCGATTTTGGAATTTCGATTGATTCAGATCGCAGATTTGTAGGTAGTTTTACATACGTATTTTAATATAATCCAGCAAGTTATAAGTCCAGTTACACCATCGAAATAAACAAGCAGATAAACTTATTATCTAATCGTGGTCTGTTCCCAAACCCAAAGAGTAGGTATGCAATATCCTATAATCCCAAACCAACCAACCAATTCCCATGCCATTCCCATTTCCTTTCTTTCTTTCTTCTTCTTCTTCTTTTTTGTTTATGGCATGTAACATAATAATGCCAATTTTGCCAGTGTCAAGTGTTTATGTTTGTTTATGGTCAATTTGTTTAATAAAGTCTTAGTCGATGGTCAATTGTCAATTTTAGACGTCACGCGGAATGGCGTCTAAAATGTTCTTGGGATTCCTCGTCGTTCACATCACATTGCATCACAACACACATTTATTTCAATTCTCCATACCCGTCCTGAAACATGAGTGCAATTCACACGTGGTAGAAGTGAAACCTTTAAAAAAAACAAACGTATAATACGTACACGTATACAAAATACCACGGTTGTTGTGATGTCTTTTCTCAGGCTTTGTACTACTCATGCGCGCACAAACACGTATTCTATACTATATTCTATCACTTCTTATCTCATATTCTCCCACGTTAAATCTTATGAATTTATGTGTCTGTCTCTTTTTACTGTCGCTTTTTAGTTTCATCGACTTTCAAATCACAATATCACGATACTAAAGACGTTTTCACTTCAAAATATGAATTTAGAAGTGCTATGTTACTCTATGACAGGGGTCGGCAACCGGCGGCCCGCGGGCCGCATGCGGCCCGTAGACTATCTCGGTGCGGCCCGCAACCCTGAGGTCCGTAAGAAAAAAATAAAAAGGCCATATAAATTCACTAGAATTTATACGGCCATGCTGCTGGGCCATGAGAGTATTCTTGAAAGCTCGCTCCCACGCGGGGTGATAAAAATGTACCTCTATTTCATTTCTTAAGAACTGTTTATCAAGACTGTGATGTTATGTATTGTTTCTACCGAAAATAAATATTTGCTGTACTTATTCAATTCTTGGCAATTTCTTTTGCGTTTATCCGCCGCACGTGCGGCGGCGGGCGGCTCCTTTGAGACAATAGGCGGGGCGGCAGTCTTTGATTAGACGCAGGTGTGCGGCGGCGAAAAAATTCAAAGCGACCGGTTTTAGTTAAAATCACAGCCGCGCGCAGCTCTCGCCACATTCGGTTGTGGAAATTCGCCGGAAACTCACGTCTCATCTGGTTGCTAGCTACGCGTTTCGTTTCACCTTTCTTCCCTTCGCTGATAGCTTCTCACGCACGACGTATGAGGTAAGTTGTATGCACTCGCGAGCATTTTGTTTTATTTTATTTACTGCTTGTTAATGTGAACCTTCAGATTGATGGGTAAATGTTATAAGGACGGGGATAGTAGTTACATGACATGAAGTTAGTTACGAGTGTGTCATGTTTTAATTATTATTTGAATGTGGAGTTGAATTTGTAGGTGCTAACTGGAACATATAATTTTACAACGAATTTAATTTTTTTCATTATTGTTACAGAATAATTATATAAACATGGCTTCAAGAAAAAGGAAGATAGAAGAAGAAAAAAGAGTTTTTAACGAATTATGGACAGAATTATACTTTTTTATCGAGTTTAAAGGAAAACCGTTATGCTTGATTTGTCAAAAGAGTATTTCTGTAGTAAAGGAATATAACCTGAAGCGACATTACGACACCGAGCACAAAGCTAAATTTGACTGTCTTGAAGGAGAAATACGGAAAAGGAAAATTTCCACTTTGAAATCGTCATTACAAAATCAACAAAACATATTTAAGGTTGTGGCAGACAACAGCGAATCGAATGTTCGGGCCAGTTACAGGGTAGCAGAGATTCTTGCAAAAAGTGGACGTCCGTTTACCGATAGTGAATTAGTAAAAGAGTGTGTCTTAGCTATCGCAGAAGAAATATGCCCAGAGCAGAAAAAAATGTTTGAAAGTCTTAGTCTCTCTGCAAGAACTTGCACCCGACGTACTGAAGACTTGGGTGCTAATTTGTGTGAACAACTCAGGGATAAGGCGCAGTCTTTCGACTGCTTCTCTTTAGCGATGGATGAAAGTACGGACGTGTCGGATACAGCACAGTTACTCATATTTGTACGCGGCATTGACGAAAACTTTACTGTTTACGAAGAGCTTGTGAAAATGTGCAGTTTGAAAGGTACAACTACGGGAGAAGATTTATTTCACCATGTGGAACAAGCTCTGGATTCATTGCAATTAAGCTGGGAAAAGTTAACAAGTGTCACTACCGATGGAGGCAAGAACATGAGCGGTCAAAACAAAGGTGTTGTTGGGAGAATCATCAGCAAAGTGAAAGATTCTGGATCTACTGTGCCATTGATTTTTCACTGTATTGTCCATCAAGAGGCATTGTGCTCCAAAGTTATATCCTGGAAAGAAATAATGGATACTGTAACATCTACTGTTAATTTTATAAGAAGAAATGGGCTCACACACCGTCAGTTCCAAAAGTTTTTGGAAGATCTGGAAGCTGAACATGGTGACGTGGTTTACTACTGTGAAGTGAGGTGGCTCAGTCGAGGTGCCGTTTTGGAACGGTTTTTTGATTTGAGGAAAGAAATTGGCAACTTCATGGAGATGAAAGGAAAGCCAGTAGAAGAGCTTACTAACAAACAGTGGATTATCGATCTTGGTTTTTTGACTGATTTGACTAAGGAACTGAATCAGCTCAACAAACGCTTGCAGGGAAAAAATAAATTGATTTGCGATATGTATACAGATGTAAAGTCATTTGAAATGAAACTGAAACTGTTTATCAAGCATATTGATGAAAAAAAGCTTGACCATTTTCCTAATTGCAAGAAAGCCGTGGAAGAAGCTGGAGATAATTTTGTGTGGCAAAATATTACAATGAGAAACGTGTTAACACAACTACAAACTGAGTTTGTAAATCGATTCACCGACTTTAAAAAGAGCTCCCTTAACATGGAAATATTCCAAAACCCTTTTGCAATTGATATTAGTGAGATACCAAGCAATTTGCAAATGAACATAGTAGATTTGCAAAGTAATAGCACACTTAAAACGGCATTTAAGGAAAGCACTGACTTGATACAGTTCTACGGAGGTTTGAGTTCTGAAAACTTCAAAGAATTGAAAAAGTTTGCTCAGCAGATAATAACTATGTTTGGTAGTACATATTTGTGTGAGCAGACTTTTTCAATTCTCAACTACCGCAAAAATAAGAATTGTTCGCGGTTAACGGATGAACATTTAGACGCGATACTGCGCGTGTCTACTACTAAAATGAAAGCAGACGTTAAAAAACTTGCAAGTCAAATGCAGCCTCAAAAATCTCACTAGTTCTTACTTTTATATTAGTATAGTAGTTCAATTAAAAAAGACATAATTGTATGAATATATATGCGTTTTATTTCAAATATTAAAAATACATGCCCGAACATATAAATATAAGTGCGGCCCGCACTGATACTCTGGCAACATATGTGGCCCGGCTATAGCATAAGGTTGCCGACCCCTGCTCTATGAAATAACAAACGAGGAATCCACTGAATACATTGTTATGGAAGAATCTCCATCTCGCACCTCGCACTCAATTTGTATTTTTTTCTTTCTCTTCTCCTTCGTTAATGGCATGTGTCAAAATCATGTCATAATTCTACCCGGGGCTTTACCCGATTGAGTAACAAATAAACATACTTATAATAAACACAAACTTTCTCACTATTTTATTATAAATACTTACGGGTATTTATTGCGTTTATTTACCTATTTTTCCCGAATTTTCGACAAATAGGTGAATAAACGCGATAAATACCCGTAAGTATTTATAATAATGTGTTCTGATCGCGTAAGTTTAAAAAACTTTATTTCACACTATCACCTCAATATTAGCACATATCTAATCTCGCTAAAACTCGAGAACAGCTGGACTGATTTAGATGATTTTGGTGTTGAAATGTTTTTCGTAGTCCAGGGATGGGTACAGCTATTTTCTCATATGATTTAGGTATAAGCCATTAATTGCTTGTATGAATATAATTTATGCTTGTTTGTGTAAATTTCGAAGTCAAATCTCAATTAATGAAAGAATAAAAAAATATATTTAGATGATGATGATTATGTTTCCTATCTGTTTGCAAAAGTCTTGTGATTCCCCGAGATTTTCCAGTTGAATAGTGTTTCTAGCTACATACTAATTTCCTGAAGTAAACGGAAGATAAATTAGAAATAAAAAAAATATTCTATAAATACGGTTTAGAAACCCTATAATATCCTAATAATAGTACATATAGTATTATGTTATCTGTGCTACTACTAAACTTTCCTGTTTTTTTAGTAATATCGGTGTTTTTATATAAAAAAGAGCTAGAGTTATTGACTGGGGTGTGAATAATTGGAATAAAAGCTTTGTGTTTCTTTGCGATTTGAGCTAAAATATTCCGTAGTTATTTTATTTCAAAAGGCACCATTTTATATAACATAACAAATGACCTTGAGACCTATTTATATAATAAAAATCAATTGCTGTTCGTTAGTCTCGCTAAAACTCGAGAACGGCTGGACTGATTTGGCTGATTTTGGTTTTGAATTATTTGTGGAATTTGGAAGTCCAGGGAAGTTTTAAAAGGTGAGTAAATATGAAAAAAATGCTTGCTTTTTTTATCTGAGGCGGTACGAAGTTTGCCGGGTCAGCTAGTAAACAATATAAATACTTGACACTGGCAAAATTGACATAATTATGCCATTAACGAAGAAGAAGATAAGATTTGACCCCGAATTTTAAATCAAAGGTTAAGAGCGCTATCACAAAAATATGCGCAGTTGCAAGGTTTTCGTCGTTTAAATATTATACATTGCCTTAAAGTCTATACCTAACTATTACATGAATAATTTTATTCCTTTATTTCATCTTCTTGAATAATAATAGAGCAAATTTTAGAAATTTTACTTATTTATTTAGTAATCATCATTCTCCTGGTGCTTGTTTCGGCAAAAACACACAGAGACCCGATTTGAGAGCTCTAATTAGCAAATTCTGTTGACTATAAACCACCAAAAAAATTGTATGGCACTAAAAACATCCTGTTCTTTCATAATAATAGAATAGATTTTTATTGTTAACCTCGTAAACAATGAAAAAAAAAGATCTTTTATTTGAATTTCGATCAAAAAGGCTTTGAAAAAGTGCGTCGTAGTCGCGTAAGCGCTACTGTTGTGTGCGTGCTATGCTTAGTTGTAAACTAGGACCGCAGGGTTTTGATCGTTGTGAGTATCCGTTCATATAGTCTCAATGTTTCTTAAGTTTATATAAATTGTTTACTTATTTCAATGATACCCGATTCCTAATAAAAGTTATTTTGATTTTAGTTGTGTGTTGTGACGAGACGAAATGGGAAAAAATATACCTATATAAGTACCAATGTGTCAGTAAACGTAAAAGACGTAACATTGAATCTCTGATGAGCAAGAGAAATCGGGTATTATTTTCGTTTTCATAGACCTTTGATTATTTGATTAAAGGATGAATCATGCTGGACCGTGCCCTACCCGAGGCCCAGACGAGGCTAGGATTCAAAACTTCACGAACATTTTATATGATGCAATGTGGCCTGTTTATTGACTCAAATTACTATTACTTGGAGGCTTTACCTGATTTATTATACAGTGAAGGTCTTGTGGAAGTGAAATGTCCGATTTCTGCTTTTAAAATGGACGTTGAAAAAAAGTTAAAAGAATTATATGCAATGATGTTACATGTGCAACAATAATTTAAAACCATGACTGGTTTTACCAAATACAAGGCCAGCTTTATATTACAAATAAAAATATTTGTATACTTGACATACCTATGGACTAGCCCAGATCACCCTGTAAAAGTTATGAAGATACGAGTGTACATCGAGTTAAAAAAATTGGCAAGAAAAGATGCTACCGGAGTTGCAGGCGTTTTACGAAAGATGTGTGCTCCCTGAAATTATTGACTCGAGGAAAGCTTGGTCAATGCAATTGCGCGAAATATATTTCTAGCTGTTTCATCCGAAAATGTGTTATCCATTCCACCCCTATATCGCAAAAGAAGAATGGTTGTAATGTATAAATGTAAATAAAATATTTAAGTTTTCAAAGAAATCTATTATTCCTGTACTTACACCTGATCGATACACCAGGTACATCTTTAGTAAAAACGCTGATAAGAACATTATAGTATTACCACAGAATAACTAATTGGTATTAACCGCTAAGACGTACTACCTGGAGTCATAGCTGCTAATTTAAATAATGGGCGCTAATTTTATTATCCACAAACGTTGTTTGAGCTATAGGGTAGCAGAAATCTCGTTATTTACCGAACTATTAGTCGTAAGACACGTAACCATTGAATCCAATCCGCTAGACCTTCAGATTGGTCTTGCGGATAATCCTGTGAAGTTTGGTTCGCAAATAACATTTTGCTTGCGGCCATAACAATAATGATGCATAGGTTTGCGTAAATATTAACTGTGAGATGGAAACACTTACTACTAGGGCAATCAAACAAATCAATCTTTCTTAGTCATACATACCAGTCTTGCCAGAAGGTTACTTTTGTAACCTTTTAGGTGATTTTTAACTCTGTCAGGTTACTTCTAGGTTACTCGACTCAAAAGGTTACTTATAGGTGATTTTTTAGAATTTGTAGTTTTTTTTCCTAAACGAAACCAACATGAAAAGAAACGCTCTTTTATATTTTATTTAGCAAAATTAAGCAAATTTAGTATGAAACATAGCAAGTGTGACTACTAAATACACGTCTTTCTCTCTCGCATTATATACCAAACCTCAAATGTCCAAAGCTTCTCGCTTACTCGCACGATCAATCGGAACGGTTTTGTTTGAGTTCGTTTGCTCGTCGCCTCTGATGGCATTATTGTTTGTCGTGAAGTTTTACCTATAAATCACATAATTCGCTAGAGTGGCGCTTAAGTATGTTTTGTCCTTGTCATTCTAATGTCAAGAAATGGAGATGGCAACAAATTTAGACAATTCATAAGCACGTGTGTGTTTAGAATTATAACATTTATATTAAAACATTCTTAAAGTGTTTAGAAGTGAAGTAAGTAGCTGAATACAACATTAAAATAAAAAAAACTACCTTTTATACCTAATTACTAAAATAATTACGTTTTTAAAACTAAAAACAAAACCAACCTTATTTAATTAAATTTGAACCCATAAAAATACCACCGAATTGAGAATCTCAATAATAAAGCAAAATATCGAAATTCGTTTACTTGGATGATATGTTTTTTCCAGCTATTTTGATTTAAAAACCAAACTACTGAACTGATTTTCATGAAATTTCCATGTGACCAATCGGAAAGTAGGTAGGTATACCCTATAGGTACGTGATTTTTTTTTCAATTCTTAAATGACGGAGCTGGATGGAAAAAGATCCACTACTACTGGAATCTATGACACAATCCCTAGTCGAGAGAAGCAGAGAAGTAGGTCTAGAAATTAACATAAGTAAAACTAAAATGATGACAAACGCAGTTCCCGTAGACATAACCATGAACGGACAGAAACTTGAATATGTGGAAGAATATGTGTATCTGGGTCAGATAATATCGCCAAATGACCAGACATCCAAAGAAATAGACAAAATAATTGGAGATTGAAGAATTGAAGAACAGGATGGAAAAAGTATTGGGCTTTGAAAGAAATCACGAAAAGCAAGAAACTATCCATGAAGATCAAGAAAAAGACTTTTGACACCTGTATACTGCCATGCATCACATATGGCTGTGAAACATGGGCTTTGACAAAACGACATAGAGACAAACTAGCAAGGTGCCAAAGAGGCATGGAGAGGAGCATGCTAGGTTTGAAACTATTGGACAAAGTAAGAAGTACAGACATCAGAAACAAAACCAAAGTAACAGACATACTGTAGCCTATTGACCAACTTAAATGGAGGTGGACTGGACATATGCTCCGTTGCAAAAAGGAGAAATGGAGTAAACAGGTGACAGTCTGGTACCCTAGGGATGGAGCTAGAACTCGAGGTCGTAAAGCAAGAAAATGGGAGGATGACCTAAAAATGACATTAGGACCCCTATGGACTAGAGTCGCGGCAGACAGACAACAATGGAAGGAGTTGGAGGAGGCCTTTGCCGTAAGGCACACCGAAACAAGAGACATTTTATTGTAACAGTGTTTCTTTTAGTACCTATTAATATAAAATTTTCTTGTAAAAATTTCGGAAATAAAGGCTTTATTATTATTATTATTATTATAAATGACGGAGCTATGAGGTAACAAATATATAAAATTTACAACCGAATTGAGAACCTCCTCTTTTTTTTTGGAAGTCGGTAGAAAAATATAAAGGTTACATTTCGGACTGAAAGGTTACTTTTAGATCTATTTTAGGTAACTTTTGACAAAGACCGGCTGGCAACACTGATACATACATACATACATAGTCAAGTCAGTCACACCACAAAAACACCAGAGTGACAATTCGACAAAGATTAAAATCCTCACTTTAAAGTTAAACCAATAAACCATGTTATTATTCTAGTGTTCTGTGATCCGCGAGTTATATTCTGCCTGATACGCTGCGACATATAAATCACAACATTTCTAAAAAAGTATACATAGGTATTTCTCGATTTTGTTTTTTAAGTGCGCAGCGATAAAAAAAATGTTACGTTCGGACGCCTCAAATTTCCCAGAAGCACCCAGTACACGTTCAAGAAATAATGAAGGAAATATCGAGTGCATAAACATTGATGTTGTTTCTGAAATCGAAAAGGAATTACAGGACAGTTCCTACGACATCATTTCTCTCGTATTCCTTCTGTACGATGTACCCGAGACAGCTTTGCAACGACTTATCGTTTACCAACGAGTGGCCGGCGACGTTACATCTACCAATCTAAACCTACTACACGAGTGGGCACAGCAAGCAAAATCAAAATCATCATGGAAACATGAATTTCTTGAAGCTCTCTTAATCTGCCAACTGTATGGCATAGTTATTAAACTAGGTTTTAACATCCCTAGTGTAAAGAAACTTTACCAACCAGACAACTTGCATCAAAGTATTCATATTAATCCAATGAAGAAGGCGCTATACAAAGTGTGTGAAAATTTAGATTCTGAAAACTTGGATAGACTTAAAAGAACTCTGCAGAATTACAAAGTCGATGCCATGGAGTTTGATAGTTGTGAGCTGATATTCCTGAAACTCTTGTCTGAAAAATTCATAACAATGACTCAAATTCAGTATGACAACAAAGTACTGGGGTGTAAATTCAAGGTAGATAAGTTGACAAAAATACTTGAAAAGTTACCTGGCTTGGAGGGTTTTGCTCAGGACCTTAGAATCATACAAAGCAGGTCCTGTGATGAACCTGCACCTAATGTTCCTGCTGCTGCTAGCACTCCCTTCTCACCTCCCTCAGACATGGCAAAACCTGTAGATTCTCCCATGACTCTTCATGATTTTGATGATATCTTTGAAATGATGGAAGATCTAAAAATTGAAGATGAAACTCATCTAAAATCTGACACAAAAAAGATGAGTCGGGATAAATATGCTATCAAAAACAGCAAAAATATTGGTGTCTGCATAATAATCAATCAAGAAATATTTTGCCTCTCTGAAAAGAGTATTGAGGATGATACACTCACTACAGCCCTATCTAAAAGAAATGGATCAACTGCAGACACAAGAGTGTTAGAGAGAACTATGTCTTCACTTAACTTTGAAGTAGTTATTGGTGAAAACTTATGCTACAATGCCATGATTGATTTCATCACAAAAACCATAAGAGATATGGTCAAAAGTACAGATAGTATTTTCATGTTATGCATGCTATCTCATGGTGTGAGAGGCCATGTTTACGCTGCAGACTGTGTTAAAGTAAATGTGGAAGATATACAAAGTATTTTAGATTCCGATGAAGCATCTAAATTGCGAGGTATACCAAAAGTCTTGATAATACAAGCTTGTCAGGTGGATGACGCTCCTCAGACAACACTTGTAGCAGATTCACCCCAAGCAAACATAACCAATAATTATTACTTGAAGAAATCAGATTTTCTCATCTACTGGGCCACTGCACCCCAGTTTGAAGCATTCAGGGATGAGAAGAGTGGATCAATATTCATACAACTTCTGTGTATGGCCATTCAGAAACATGGCAGAAAGGAACACCTCTATGACATATTCACTTTGGTTAACAATGGTGTGCAATTACTTTGCAGGAAAAAGAAATGTCAGCAAGTGCCTATATTTGAGTCCACATTGCGAAAAAAGTTGCATTTGCAAATTCCTGAGTGAGATTTTGTGGAAAATAAAGTGCAACAATAATGATTTTAGGACTTTTTGTTAAGCAACATTTTACAAAATGATACCATTAAATATCTTTCTAATACTTTTGCAGCCACTTGTTGCTATTTGTTAAATGTTGCTCAACAGTCCATTCCTTCAATTAAATTAATGAGACTTTGTGATAACAATGAGTAACTCAAAGGACAATGGACAAGCAACATTAAAAAACTTTTTGCAATAAATTATCTAAAACATGTACAAATGTAGCACCACAAAAGTAATGTGATATTTATAAGCATAATATTATTAATTTTTTAAATCATCTTGGTACATTATACATTAAAATGTAATAGATTGTTAGGTTAATATATATTTTCAATATTTATTTTGACATCTGTTTTTGTAAAATCCATTACTGCAGCTTCCAAGTTCTTTCTTTCTTCATCTGTCTTAAGTTTTGACCACATTGAGTCTAAATATGCTCTTTGATGTTTCTGTATGAATTGAAAACTGTTTTTCAGAGTGGCTCCAACATGCAATGTGTTGAGTCTAACATCGAGTTTGCCGATTTTTGTAATAAATGGTAAGGAACTTGTTACAAACTTATGAGGTCCATGCCGTGACCTTATAATTGCAATCCTGGTGTTTTCATTGCAGTACTTTGTTAGAAAGCCTGACTTAACTGCTGCTACTCCAAAATCACCATGCAACAACTGAATTTTGGTTAACAAAGTATCATGGAATATACTGGACTTCAAAGAGAGAGGCTTATTGTCAGGTACCATCGGAGACTCTATCTCAACAGTTATATACCTGAAAAATAGAACGGTATGTAGGTAATTAACATAGAAATAATGAGATATGAGTTTTATGTAATAGTCACTCACCTGTTCTTAAATCGAACCATACTGAGTTAGGAGAAACTTTAGAAGAGCTTTAAGTACCTAAATAAAAGGCTTTGTTTTGGTAAATTCCTAATAACTTTGAATATCTGATTCTACAGCAATTATCACGTTGGCTACTGATCTAAATACACACACTTAGTAGGTACACTTTAGTAAAATCTTTGACCAAAATAAATAAACAAAAAGGTACCAAGTCTGATACCAATGACTGATACTGAATGACATCCTCTATGCCCCTCAATCAAACGCTTTCACCGAGACGGTTCTAGCCACAAACAAAAAACACCTTTAATAATTATTAAATACCCATTTTCATAAATTCCTTTTGTTATAAAATACGTTAGCTAGCATTCTATTAGTTTGTGGTTCCAAGCAAAGCAAATGCATGCAAATGGGCTAAACCTTCTTCTTCCCAAACATGCGTTATAGATAGCATTTCTATTAGTACCTATGTGACATGACAGTTGACATAAATGTCATGCATGATGTTGTCTATGCTAAAATAGAACGAGTTGTCACGTTATTTTATTTGACCTGTATTATTTGTTCATTCTAACCACAAATTACTTGGATGGTAACGCAACGCATACCATACATATTACTTGTCACCTTACCAGTTTACCACCAAGGAAGAGTTACAGTACAAAAAACCTTGTTAACACAAAAAAGCTTCGACTTTTAACAAGATTATGATAGATATAACTTCATGTAAATCATAGAACAATATAATTTTGATAATAGTCGGGTAATTATGTACTTAAAAAATAATAATGATATATTTTTTCATAAGTTTGTTTCTAGATTTATCATAATTTACTAAAAAAATACATAGATAAGGTGGTAAATTTAAATAAATAAATATAATGTTACGTCGGTCGGTCGTGTCGTCGTAAGCATTGCTTGTGTTGTAGGTAATAAGTAATAACAATAAGTAATGTGTATTAAAATTATGAAAGTTAACGTCAATTAATATGTACCTACCTACATACAAAAGTACGATTGTAATTAACATTTAACTAATACAAAACTTGTTTACAGTGATGTTTGATAGCAAGCCATCACGGAATCAAGGTCACAATGTTATCGTATCGTCTTAGATAGGTAGGTATAGTATAGGTACATCGCCATCATACATTTCGCTCGGTAGTTTATAACTTTTAAGATAATGCTGGAAGAGTATATTTATGTAATTAATTAAATTGCAGATTATTAATGTAGGTACCGAGTGTTTGCTCAACTGTACTGACGATTGTCTTCACACAAATACTGTACAAGATAAATTCCTTGTTTATTTCTGTATACAGATGGGTACCGACTGGTATACCTTGGTTCTATTTATTTATCACATAACATCATTTATTTTTCAGAAGCAATTATGTCTGAAAAGGTGTATTTCATTGGAGTGGATGTTGGTTCTGGTAGCGTGAGAGCTGCCCTTGTTGATGAAAGTGGTCGCGTTGAAAATGTAGCCGTAAAAGAAATACAAACATGGAATTCAAAAGTTAACTTCTATGAACAGTCATCTGAAAATATTTGGACATGCTGCATTTCTGTTATAAAGGTGGGTGCACAACTTGTTAGATCCAAATTTGCTTAAATTATAGATGTGCACAAATATATTTATTTATTGGATCACCAAAAAAAAAATACCCTGGCATAGGTACACAATAATTAGATCAGTAAAGTACAACATTATGTAGGTATGAGAAACTTCCCATGACGTCGTAGGTACACGTATTCTTATTTATATTCAAACTTTTATAATATAGCATTTAATTTCCATAAAGGTGTGTTTTACGGAGTAAAAATACTTTTTTATTTCGATCCAGTTCATGCCTAATGAAAATTTATTCGCCTTATATTCAGCTGTTACAACGTGATAAAGAAACATACCTGAAAATTTCCTCAATTATAATAATTCGTGTGATTTTAGGATATACTCATAAATGTGAATCCAGCATCTGTGAAGGGCATTGGTTTTGATGCGACCTGTTCCTTGGTGGCGTTAGACAGAAATTGTAATCCGATCTCTGTCAATGATTCTAACAACAATGATATGAACATTATTATGTGGATGGATCATAGAGCACAAGCCGAAGCAGATTTCATCAATAAAACTGATCACGTTATTCTTAAATACGTAGGTGGAAAAGTCAGCTTAGAAATGGAAATGCCTAAGGTATTATGGCTGAAAAAACACTTGCCACATAAATGGAAAGAGTATGGGTACTTTTTTGACTTGCCGGATTTTCTTACATGGAAAGCCACAGGATCATTTAGTAGATCACTGTGTTCTCTTGTTTGTAAATGGAATTATGAGTGCTCTACAGATGGTAAACGAGGTTGGAACACAGATTTCATGCGTGAAATAGGGCTAGCTGATTTAATAGAAGATAACTTTAAAAATATTGGAAATCAAATATTAATGCCTGGTGAGCTGTGTGGAGGCCTGAGTAATGAAGCTGCCAACATTCTGGGGCTTGTTCCAGGCTTACCAGTGGCTACATCCATAATCGATGCCCATGCTGGTGGCCTGGGTATGATAGGAGCACAAGCTAGTGGCATCGATACCGATATGTCATCTCGCCTTGGACTTATTTGTGGCACTTCTACATGTCATATGGCTGTAAATGAGAAAGCTGTGTTGGTTCAAGGCATATGGGGCCCATATTATAGCGCAATGGTTCCCGAATTGTGGTTAAATGAAGCTGGTCAAAGTGCTTCTGGAATGTTGCTTGATTACATCATATCGAATCACCCTGCCGGGTCTGAATTATTAAAAACCAAAAGCACTGGAGAGTAAGCATGAAAAATATCAGCGAAACTTTTTTTAGTACTATTTAATTGTTCATTTCACTGTTATATATGTTTTTTATTACTTTGCAGTGTTCGAAGCCACTTAAGAGTGTTACTGACAAATTTGGCAAAGGTTCAAGGTCTTTCTGATATTGGATTATTGACAAAAGATATCCATGTGTGGCCAGATTTTCATGGTAATAGATCACCGTTAGCCGACCCTAACATGAGGGGTATGATCACAGGGCTATCGATTAATAGCAGTGAAGAAAACTTGGCTGTCTTGTACCTTGCTACTTTGCAAGCGCTCTCGGTAAAATATTTATGTTCTGGTCAGCTTAAATACAATACAAATGACAATACAAATGACAGTGGAAGATGAGCAATAAGTTTTTTTTTTTTCTTTTCAGTATGGCACAAGGCATATCATAGACGCTTTGGCTTTAGCTGGATACAAACCATTTAAATCTTTATTGATTTGTGGGGGGATTACGAAAGATCCTCTTTTCGTACAAACTCAAGCAGATGCTGTCGATTTGCCTATTCTTAAACCGCATGAAAAAGACTCTGTACTAGTTGGATCTGCAATACTTGGAGCTTGCGCTTCTCGATATTTCAATAATGTGCAGGATGCTATTAAGATCATGGGAGGCACGGCTACTATCATAAGACCAAACACCCAGTCTAAGACATTCCATGATAAGAAGTACAGGGTGTTCCAAAGAATGTTCCAGGATCAGCTCAAATACAAATCGATTATGAATGAAAATGTTTAGAATATTGTACATGTTAATCTGAGTCGCATCTTCAATTCAAAACCAACAAAACTGTTTGGTTTACTATAATACTTCTATTAATATTATATCTTCTAGCTAAGGACCTACCTGCAAGTTCTTATCACATATGTGCAGGGTAAAATATAATAATATTAAGGATAAATTATTAATTTTCAATACCCCCATTCCTAATATACGTAGGGCCGAGGTTTTAGATTTCATTTACTCACTTGGTTTGTGAGTAAACATAAGACGTGAAAATCTCAATCACAGATCACAAGAAAACCAGTAGGTAATAATAACATCTGATAAAGACCCTTTAATGTGTAAATTTACTTCACCCATAGTTACGAGAAAAGTTTTCCAGAGAAATTATCGAATTTTAGCGAAGCTTTGTTCTTACGTATCGTAGGTACATAAGCCTAAGGCCTGTCTGAGACGTAGAAGGTTGCGGGTTCGATCCCCCCGCCGCGGGACAAATGTTAGTATAATTTGCAAATATTTGTCTCGTGTCTAGGTGTTTTTCGTGTCTCAGGCCTTGGCCCACTGTGCCACAGACGTCAAAAATGTCCATCGTTGTTTATTTTATATTACTAAGTGTGTTAAAAGTGTTAAATGTTAACATAGTAGTCTGTTTGTGTCACCAACCAAAGACACTATTCCTTGCCAAAATCCAAGCATAATCCTTAACCACTAACCATAGAGAAATATAATGAAAACAACTACGAACCCATTCGTTCCTCCGTTCGTTCCCGAAAACATTTTGCGCCAGCCAGCCGCGGCCTCGTAAAAAACAATTTGTGAGAGCAAGCAAGGGCGTTGTTGTACGGGTTTAAATAAATAGAGGAAAATGTTATGTTTTCTAGGTAAAACTCACAGACATACTGATATTGAGACTATAAACTAAATTATAGCATCAATACTCACTAGCAGGTGAGCCAGGTATGTATAAGCCGACTTAACCGAGAAGTGGTTTGGGTTTACTTCAATCTCAGTAACTTCCTCCTTCTCATTTTGTATGGGTAACCTAAATCAATAACGTCGTCGATGCTTTTTCGTAAAGACATTTTGTAAATAGCATTCCTAAAGTATTTCAATGTAGCATCGAACTGTTTTAGGTCAGAATGTCTAAGCGTTCGACTGAGGACAGCGGCAATGGGACCAACCAGCCTCCAATCAAGAAAGTTCACTTTGAACCCCACCTAATAGGTCCAGTTTCCACTTTAGAGGAAATGGATATAAAAGTTCTGCAATTCCAGAACAAGAAACTAGCGCAGGTTTGTATGCCACTACTCAATTGCACTGTAACATGTATTTTTTGCAGTTAGTATTATTATGTATATTTCTTTACATGTCATAATCAGCTGTTTATCTGCATTGAATCAATCCAATGTCATATTTGTGTAATTGTGATGTTGCAGTCATGATTATTGTCCCCATTTTCTATGTTTGTGACCCTCATATAATTAGTATAACCTATAAACCTATTTGCTATGTCACAGATACACTAATACAATGTACTCAGTTGTGTAAAAAGATTTACTTTACAGAACCAATGGAATATGACTAGTAAAGTTGTGTATTTGAAGTATGTAGTAATTTACTATTATGGTGGTTTACTACTAGCAAACCCCCATAATAATCAATTGTTTTCCTACAGGAAGTATACTTTGCTATACTTTTTTCTGTTACATTTTGGCTGTCTTGAATCATTTGACAATTTGAAAATGATTGCCTTTTTCCAACTTTTATTTGTTACTTTTATAGAGAATAGAGCAAAGACACAGATGCGAGGCTGAGCTCCGCGCTCGTATTGAACAACTAGAGAAGCGACAAACCCAGGATGATGCTGTGCTGTGTGTTGTCAATCGTTACTGGAACCTACTAAATGAAGATATCAGGGTTCTCCTTCAAAGATTTGACGCAGAGACTGCTGATGAATCAGAAAACAAAAGTGAGTGTCTACACTTTAGAAAATAAGATTTGACTTATTACTACTATTGAACTGAATCTACTCTGCACACTAGGGCTTTGGCTGCATGCACCTAAGCTGGTTAAATAAGTAAATACTTCTACTTATTTAACCATTTAAGACTAGCTAATATGTGAGTTCCATCATCCGCCAGTGATTTTAATTTGTATGTTTTTCGATATCTGTCAACTTCGGTGATGCAGTGGGCCAAGGAGCAGTGGAGATATAGAAGATTGTGGGTTTGATTCCCGCTGCGGGACTAATGTTTGTATGATCTGCAAGTAGTTAACTTAGGACTAAGTGTTTCATGCATGTTTTTACAAATAAATATATATAAGTACTATATCGGTCATGTGGTACCCATAACATTAGCTCTGCTTACTTTGGGGCCAGATGAGGTGTGTAATGTCCGTCATTGTTATTATTATAATATTTTGGAGCAAAGTAACATTCTTTTGAGATGCAGCCATTGCCTAAGTCCTTGCCTAATATTGCCAAATAAATATTTTATTTAAATAGATGAGAATGAGGCCACAACATCATTTTTGATGCAACTGTCCACATGGGATAAGGAAGAGTTGGATGCCCAACTGGCAAACCGAGTTCAAGTGAGCAAGCGAGCTGTCGCAAAGGTCCTCCAAGCCTTTGACAGGCTTCAGCAGAGGAACGACAAGATATGGCGTGCTATCAAAGGAGAAGGAGAGGGTATGTTAATGTTAATATACAAAATTTTAAGTTATCAGCATGATAAAACAAAGTCAGGTCAAATTTTGGACTACTTTTCAGAGAACAATAAGATCTATAATTTCTAGAAGCAGAATCATCAAAACCTTTGTTGTTTTACGATGACAAGAAGTATTGTATACTTTAGTGATAATGAGACTAGATGCTGGAATAGATATTTGATATCTAAGGTGGTTATAATAAGTATATTCATGCCTCTTTCGACTTTACAGTCTCATTCCTTTTAAACGGTTAGTTGATGTGATAGTAGCTCTGCATTCTGCGCTGTACCTGAAATCTGGTTTGTTTCCCCTCACAGGACAAGCATTTGTTTAATGAATACCTGTGTTTGTTCTTTGTCTGGGTGTTATAAAGTATTTAAAAATATATAAGCATTCTATCAGTCATCTGGCCACCATAATAGAAGCTATGCTCAGTTTGGAGCTAGATAGTGTTGTATGCTTTATCCATCAATATTTAGTACCTGAATGACAGAGCTTTGCTCAGTATAAAACACGGATAAAACGACGTTTTCTAAAAATGAAACGCAGCTAGATCGATTTATCGCCCCCGCAACACCCTGCATACAAAATTTCATGAAAATCGTTGGAGCCGTTTCTGAGATTCAGATTATATACATATATACAAGAATTTCTCGTTTAAAGGTATTAGATTAGATATAAGTGTAAACTCCATGTAACGTCACTCGATTTAACGACAAACTCCCTAAAGCGTCGAAATCACTCGGCTTTAGTTGGTTTAACTTGTCTTCCATACAATACACTCTATTATAGCATTACACCCACTCTCAATAACGACAACAAACTCGACTGTCGGCATCATACATACCGAACTTTCTAAGAAATCCTTTCTTTAGCTTACAAATTGGGATTGCTTGCACGTGTAGACTGTTAGTAAGAGTCATGGATTATCTATATGTACTCTTAGTTGCTCACAAACTTTCAAACTGTAAACATGGCAAGTAAGAGAAAATCACTGTGTATTGACGAAAAAGTTTTGCTGATACGCGCAATAGAGGCGGGAAAGAAGATAAGTGATGTTGGTAGACGCTTTGGATTTAGTCGCTCTACCGTGTCCACAATATGGAAAAATAATGAAAAATTTCTACAAGCAAAGGAGGATGGAAAATCATCCAAAAAATTAAAGAAACCTAAATACGATGATTTGGATCAAGCTGTACTACCATGGTTTCACCGACAGCGCCAGAATAATATGCCTATCTCGGGGCCGATCGTGAAAGCTAAGGCGGAGATGTTTGCTGAAGAACTTGATTTAACTTCTTTCAAAGCATCAGAAGGATGGCTCGGAAAATTCAAGCAACGTCATCATATCAACTATGGTAAAATTAGTGGAGAAGCACAAAGTGTTATATGATTAATATTCTAATAGAGATGTTTCTTCTCTCCATTTAACGACAACTCTCTATAACGTCAAAAAATGCACAGTCCCTTTAGTGTCGTTATATAGAGTTCACTATTTGTTGATTTCATTCTGCTGATGATTTGATTATTTTTAAATACCTGTTATGCATCATAACATAACAGCCCCTAGAAGTCTACTGCTGAACATGGCCTATGTTCAGCAGTAGATTTCCAGGAAGAACGATTTTGAGCCCTCTGCATTCACCGATTTCCCGCAATCTTTACAATGTCATCAGTCCATCGGGTAGGGGGTCGTCCTACGCTTCGTTTTCCTTTCCTTGGTCGTCATTCGAGAACTTTTACATTACCTGCTATTACATTTCCTCAAATGAATAAGTTGTTAATTTTTATTTTCTAGCGAAACCAAATATCGATATGACCACAGAAAGCGCGCCAGCCCCATCTCTAGACGAAGTTATGCGCGCAACAAACGAAGAGGTCACCGTAGAGAACAGGCGGCTCCAGGGTTTGTGTACGCGCCTCCACGAGTCACATCACGAGATGACGCTACGTGTCGCGCATTTGCAAGACGCCGTCAACAGCCGAGACACAGAGAATGCAGAGCTCAAGAACCAGATTGACGATCTTCAGTACGAGTTATTGAAGGTAACTTTTTGGTCTACTATTAACTTCACTATTATCAAACCTCAAGTTTGATGGGGCTCTACAATTCACTATGATTTCAACCACATTTGCAATATTCGTCGTTGATATCTAAGACGATCGATTAATGTCTATTTTTTGTTTCTTAGCCATGTTTTTGCTATAAATTTAACATTCTTATTCTATCCTAGGTCCGCTCGCGCAACGATAAGCTTGAGAACCACTTAGCGGAGGCTATCGAGAAACTCAAGAGCCTGCATCAGTCGGGGGCCACAGCGGTTGTAGCTGGGCCCGTGGCTTCCACGACGCATGCTGGTGGTGCCATCGCGGCTGCTAAACTCGAGGACATAGCCTCAGAACTAGAGGAACAGAGAGAGTTAGCTAACAACAGACTGGCGGAGTTGGATCGACTTCATCGACAGCACAGAGACACGTTGAAGGAAGTTGAGAAACTCAAGATGGATGTGAGTGTGAAACAGATATTGGGTTGTAACATCCTAAATAACATTGCTCATAGTAAATAGACAGAATCAATGCGGCGGTTTTATTACGTCAAAGTAGCAGTATCAACTGCAATATAAAATAAACAAATAAATAAATTGGGGTGGACAATTCACTCAACATCATCTAGCTCTAAGCTAAGCAAAGCGTGTACTATAGAAATGAGATGATTTAATACGTTATACCTGAATACTACAAAAAAGGTTGCAATTCGCCAAAACACTCTTATTGCGGAAGCGAGCCGTTGGCTATTATTCGCCTTTCGGCTACTTAGAGCCGAAAATACGCTAAAAGCGGAGATATTATCGTATAAAAAGAGGTTTCTCAGCAGTGATCGCACATTTGACGACCTCTGTGGCGCAGTGGGCTAAGGTCTGCCTGAGACGCAGAAGGTTGCGGGTTCGATTCCCGCCATGGGACAAATGTTTGTATGATCTGAAAGTATTTGTCTCGGGTCTGGGTGTTTCTATGTATAATATGTATGTATTTACAAAAAAAAAGTATTAAGTAGTATATCAGTCATATGGTACCCATAACACAAGCTCTGCTTACTTTGGGGCCAGATAATGCTGTGTGAAATGTCCGGGATTATTATTATTATTATGATACATGCATATTGCTAGTTGTCGTGAGCTACGTAATAGGAAGGCGGGTTGTGTGCTATATTCCTACTGGATATTGGATAATTTGTGCCGAATAAAATATATAGACTGAAATAAAATATGCATCATCTTGAACATTTTTTTTGAGCAGTCAGTTAAAAAATGATAAAGAGCTTTATAAGCGTTTTATAAGTTTTACAATGTACTATTTTCAGATCCGGCAACTGCCTGAGTCAGTGATAGTGGAAACTACAGAGTACAAATGCCTGCAGAGTCAGTTCTCAGTGCTGTATAACGAGTCGATGCAGATGAAGACTGCATTAGACGAAACGCGGCTTCAGCTGCAAAACGCTAAGAACCTCCATATGAGGCAGATTGAAATGATGGAGGTACGACTCTAATGTCATTTTATATACTTTCTTGATATTTAGATTAAATTTGTACTCTTTGGATAACAATAGATTTCATATGCTGTGGGCATATCATGTACTAATAAATTCTTGAGCTGATTGAGCTTATACTGAGCAGATTGGTAATCCCAAAGTCACTAGATTTACATTTACTTGTTACCGGGTTAAAAAGAGAATGTGATTGAATAAATAATAATAAAAAAAAAAAAACACGCTTTATATAGAAAACCAAACGTAAAAATAGAAAATAAATTTTAATTAAAGGTAAGTAAGAAAAAAATGTTGTATTTAAAAAAAAAGGGTGGGTTGCATGGGGTCAATAGTTATAAATATTTCATTGACAGATATGAGAAGAAGGATTATCGTTTCTTAAAAAGCACACCACGCTTTTTTTAAATAAAACATTTTTATCTTACTTACATTTATTAAAATTTTTTTTCTATTTTTTAGTTTGGTTTTCTATATAAAGCGTGTTTTTTAGTTTTTTTTAACTATTATTAATTTTCTACTTTTTTTTTCTTTTTTTTTATATAATTAAAGTGAAAAACCGTTTAAAGTGGGTCAAAATCGCGTCCTAAGGAGTCGGTTACAAACATACAAACATACATACAAGTGAAGATAATATAAAGCGTATAAAAAGTGCTTGAGTTAAGTGTTTTTCCTGGAGCCCAAATGTTTAGTTGGCTTTGAGTTTTGAACTAAGTGTAAGTTTAGTCGTTTTTCGTTTCGGCTTTCTTCACTGACTTTCGCGTTTTCTTAAATACTGCTTGCGTCCCATAGGTAAAGCTTATACCCGCGCAAGAAGAAAACTGCCTTTGAGAATTGCGTAGGGTTACTGTAGAGCTTGTAGGTATGAATAATCCCAACCACCATGCCTTTTTTTCAGAGTGAAGAACTATCGCGACAAAAGGCCCTCCGCGCCGAAATGATCCAATTAGAAGATGTCCTCGGCCAACTGCGGAAGGAATACGAAATGCTACGTATAGAGTTTGAGCAGAATCTTGCCGCCAACGAGCAAACTGGACCCATCAACAGAGAAATGAGACACCTCATCACATCACTACAAAACCACAATCAACAACTGAAAGGAGAGGTGCATAGGTATAAGAGAAAATACAAGGACACAAGTCAGGAACTCAATAAGGTATGTTTATACTTGTACAGTGATGTGTCTTTTTTGTATTGTTGATTTATTTTTTGTCGACAGTGGCGCACAGGTAAGGTGCTTGGTAAGTGGTAGCTATTGATTGCATCTGCAACACTAAAGGGACAAAATTGATACCATTAAAAACATACACTTTTCAAAATTGTAATGTTTAATATAACATAATATATGTCTAAACTGTCAATAGCTATCTACATAACTATTCATTGTATGCAGATACTTTACTATGATTTAAGCTTGGCGTCCTAGCAAATTGCATCTTTCATCGGAAATACGAACGTCCGATAGTGATATCTAGAGCTGTTACAACAACTAAATAAAATATTTTTTTTATCGTGAAGTTTTAATAAGTTCAGAAAATAAAATAAAAACTGCACAACCCAAACTCATAACGCATGTGAAACGCAAACTCATTACGCAATATATTCAGGTTTCAGTCAAAATCCTGTCAATAATATGCCATATGTACATATAATAATTATGTAATTTGTAAGCATTTCTCTTTTTATTTTTTAAAATTTGTTCTGAAAACAAAATTAATGACTGCAAATCAACTTAAAGAATGGGATGAGAAAATCCAAAAACACTCCTACTGTTTTGAATGAAACTGAGGGTGTTTATCTATATACATATATACTAATATTATAAAGAGGAATGATTTGATTGTTTGTTTGTATGTTTGTATTGAATAGGCTCCGAAATTTGACCGATTTGTAAAATTATTTTACTGTTGGAAAGCAACATTATCCCCGGGTGACTTAGTCTACCTTTTTATCCCGGGAAAAATCTTCAACGCAGGCGAAGCTGTGCGTGGACAGCTAGTAGCTCTATATCTGGCATCAAAAATCTGCTACCGCCTTTGAAGCTCGCTAATGAATGACGAGCCGTCACGAGCCATAGGACAGCTGCTTGCAATTGTACAACTTATGAAATTAATATGATTACATCGCACCTTTCAGAGGTACCTAAGCTTCTTCGTAGTACTGTATATTATTAAATAAGAAACGCAAAATTGCCAATGTATGATTGAGTAAAAGACAAAGAGTGTGCTTATACAACATGTAACTCTGTAGTATCCATTCTGCGCCCGAGGTGTTGCATAAACTCTTCTTGAAGGTATCCGTCAACGGGATGACCTGAGCAGCTCACAGGTATGCAACATACGCCTATCTTTACAATAGGCCGTTGTATACATAGGCCCACCACAAAAAGTTGTGAACGGATTGACGTGGGGATGTTAAAACCAACCTTATGTCTAGGCCCGTAAGGAAGTAGAGGAGGCGACGGCGCGCGGTGGAGGTCCTGCGGCGCCAGGGAACGAGACGACGGACGAAAAACCGCTCACAATCAAGAAGGAAGAACCGGATCCCGAGGTTTGTAACTTTAGTACTGGGTCATTCTGCTTCAGGTCTGTTACCAGGGACCATTGTGGAGTCATCATTTTAACAATCGAAAATTACATCTTAAATTTAAAGAAGAGACATCGAACTAAACTCTTGAAGATGAACACTATCGTTCTTTTGGGTTTAGACCCTATTGCGTAAAATTATTCTTATAGTTGCGACCATTTCCATTTCACTTAAGCAATAGCCGGGTAAGTATTCGCGTTTGGAGCATCATCATACCTACTGCTTATGAAAAAGAAGATAATATACTGAATCAAAATGTCTCCAATATTCTGATCATTTACAAGCATTTGCACTTATACAAATAAAAAACTGTGATAATGGTTAAGCTAGTGAAGTGCGAACTTACAGATATCTCTATGGATGCAGGCAAAATAATTACCAATATACTATGACCCTAACCAGAAAGAGCTGACTGTTACTTGAAGGGTCATCTATCATTGGTGATGGTTGGTTGTAATTGCAGGCAGGCGAGAGCGAGGCGGCCGCCGGTGTCACCGCGGCTGCCAAAGAACACGCGCGAGTCAAGATACAGGAGCAGGATCAGATTATCAAGGATCTCAAACAGCAGATCAAGTGAGTTTAACAAGAAAATACGAATATGCTAACGATTTTCCGGCCTCGGTAGACATCTCAGATCTCTAGGTACTTAGATCAGTGAGAATGTCTAAAGGTAATCCTTTGATATCAAAATTTGTATCATTTAAATATTTAAATACTTAAAAATTACCGCCAAGATGGACTCTTGACGAACAGGAACAAGTGGTGAGGAATAAAAAATGTTTAGTAAGAGTCCAATCTCGGAGGATTGCATAGTGTTGAAAACAGATAGACCATTATGACGACCTCTGTGGCATAGTGGGCCAATCCCGGCAGAGACGCAGAGGGTTTGCGGGATCGGGACAAATGCTTGTATGATCTGCAAGAATTTGTCTACAGGCTATAAGTAGTATTTCAGTCATGTCATACCACCAGCTTTCTTACTTCGGGCTAAATGATGCAGTGTGAAACATCTGACATTATTTATTTTTATTATTATTTATTGTAGCATCATCTGATCCCAAAGCAAGCAGAGCTTGTGTTATGGGTATCACATGACTGATATACTTCTATAATTTTTTTTTTGAATTATCACTTTTATAACATGTTTTAAGAAATTTTAATAAATAAGTAGATAAATATTGGTGGACAATGCACACAACATCATCTAGCCTCAAACTAAGCATAGCTTGTATTATGGTGACCAGATCACTGATTCAATACTTATACACATGTATGTATTTTAAAATACATATTTATGATACTTTATAACAACCAGATACAGGAAAAACACCTGTGTTCAGCGCAGAAAGCAAAGCTAATATCAACTGAACTAACAGGCCATTCAAGTCAGCCATGTTCTCTCACTCGAACGATACTAATATCAAAATTGTGCGAGTGAGGGGACAGTCGAAAACCAATATGTAAGATTTGATTAAAATACGGAATTACTAACCTTATTACCTGTGCAGGAAAGCTGTGAACGAACAGAAGGAGTTAAAGCTGCTGCTGGACATGTATAAAGGCGTGTCGAAAGAACAACGCGACAAGGTACAGCTGATGGCGGCCGAGAGGAAGGCGCGCCAGGAACTCGACGATCATCGTCAGAAAGCCAAGATGGCGCAGGTAAAGCTCTTGTCCCTCCCAAAGTAAGGTCAAAAGTCAAATTCGTTTTATTAAACAGCAGCTGCTTTGACCGCGTGGTACGTAAAGTCGTTTATTGTTATTAGGCCCTACCACAATGTATTTCAAATCTATCATGTTTTGGCAACGTTTCGTTTCTTGCTTGTAGCAACATACTTCAGTGGTACCATTATCTTTTTAATCATTATGGTTTTATTTTTGCTAAAATGTGAGAAACAATAATGTTTCTGCCGCAAAATGTTTCTTTTGTTGTCAAAAGATACCTCATGTCATGATCGAACAATTCATTTGACGTCACCAAAACTGCACTAACACTACAATATTATGTTCGTCTTGCGAAGCAAACATTGCGCTCTATAAAAAAATATATTATATTTATTTTTCTCAAATTATTTCCGGTTTTATTAGTAATTTTGGTGTTATTTTGGCCAAAATATTGTTAGTGTAGTTTTGGTGACGTCACGATGAATTGTTCACTCACTTATACATACCAAGAGGTGTCGTTTGACAGCAAGTAATATTGTTCTAACGTCAAATCTAGCAATTTTGTAGAAGTTACTCTTTTGCTGAGAAATAATTATTGCGTTAAGTAAGTAATTTCACGTTTTGGCACAAATAAAACAATGTTTAAAAAAGTCATATTAAAAATTTAAGTAATGTTGCTACAACCTTAAAAACATTCCATGAATATCATTGTTTTGTAAAATGTGGTACCCAGAGAGTAGGGATAGACATATACAAAAAAGACAGATATCTACACGGGGACTTGACTTTGTAGAAATCCAAATTCACCTAAATGTTACACGAAAGTAGTCCTTTTCTTGTTACTATTGAATAAAACTATATGTATTGTAAAAGCCACGCTATAAAAACGTACTTTCATTTAATTCAGGAGAGTAAACGAGAGCGACGGTTAGCGGACGAAGACGCGCTTCGAAAGATCAAACAACTGGAGGAGCAAAAGTACGAGCTGCAGAAACAGTTGTCGTGCGTCCGGCCCAACGCAGCTGATCCATTGCACGGCTTCTCGAGACCTTTCGCTGGATCACAGGTACTACTATCACGGTTAGACACTCAGGACTCTGCGCACAACACTGTTCTTTACCATGATCGTAATACAGTCTAAACTCCAGCTGCATAAAAACACATAATCAACTTTGTTAATCACTAGGGGTATATCCTATATTCATAAATTAGTAATGTTTTATTTAAATCTCTATTCATCATCATCATCATCATTTCAAGGAATTCACAATTTCACAATTTCAGGAAGTCCACTGCTGGACATAGGCCTCCCCAATTGATTTCCAGGAAGAACGATTTTGAGCCCTCTCCATCCACCGACTTCCTGCGATCTTTACGATGTCATCAGTCCATCGGGTGGGGGGTCGTCCTACGCTTCGTTTTCCTATCCTTGGTCGCCATTCGAGAACTTTTATTCCCCAACGGTTATCAGTTCTGCGAGCTATATTGCCTGCCCATTGCCACTTCAACTTACAAATTTTGAGTGCTATGTCGGTGACTTTGGTTCTTCTACGGATTTCCTCGCTGCGGATTTTATCACGTAGTGAAACACCCAACATAGCTCTCCATAGCACGTTGCGCGACTATAGCTTGTGTATGAGGCCAATAGTTAACGACCAAGTCTCAGTTCCATATGTCATCACTGGCTACACGCACTGATTAAAGACTTTCGTCTTGAGGCTCTGTGACTATCTGTGTGGTATGGTATCTGTGACGAGAAGATGTGCCGTAATTTCCCGAACGCTGCCCATCCGAGTTGGATTCGTCGGCTGACCTCTTTGTCGAAGTTGGACCCAAATAGACATAATGGTCTACAACTTCGATTATATCGCTCCCAATATGAACCGGTACGGGTGCAACATGAGCATTTATTTGACATGATTTTTGTCTTGCTCATGTTCATTTTAAGACCCACCTTTTGGGACACGATATTAAGGTCGCTGAGCATTGTGCCAAGGTCTTCCAGAGATTCTGCCATGAGGACTATATCGTCGGCAAATCGAAGGTGAGTGATGTGTTCGCCATTGATGTTAATACCATGTCTATGCCAGTACAAGAGCTTGAAAATATCCTCCAATGCAGAAGTGAACAGTTTCGGAGAAATAACATCTCCCTGTCTCACCCCTTTATTGATTATATGGATTGGATTCGTGCTCTGGTCCTGGAGCCGGATAGACATGGTGGCGTTACTGTACAGACATTTCAACACTTCGATATACCGATAGTCGATTTGGCACCGCTGGAGTGACCGCAACACTGCCCAGGTTTCGATAGAATCAAAGGCTTTCTCATAGTCCACAAACGCTAAACAAAGTGGCTGGTTATACTCTTCGGTCTTCTGTATAACCTGCCAAAGCGTATGGATGTGGTATATGGTGTTAAAGCCTTTTATGAACCCGGCTTGTTCGGGAGGCTGGAAGTCGTCAAACCTACGAGCGAGACGATTAGTTACTACTCTCGAAAACATCTTATAGACGTGGCTCAACAGTGAGATGGGCCTGTAATTCTTTAAGTGGGTGTTATCCCCTTATTAAAGAACAGTACCACCACGCTCCTGTTCCACGCCTCTGGTGTAGTTCCCTCGAGGATGACGGAGTTGAACAGCTTCTGGAGGACCTTAAGTACCGGTGTTCCACCCGCTCTTAGAAGCTCTGTCGTTATCCGTCTTCCCCCGGTGCCTTGTTGTTCTTAGCTGCTTGAGAGCCGTTCGGATCTCGTATAGGAATCCGGAATGTCTTCAGTGTAGTGTCGGGTTAAACGGGCTCTTGCATCGCTAGTCGTGCTTGTAGCAGTGCTTGTGCTTGTTGTCCATCTCTATTCATAAATAAATAAATATTACTGGAAAATGCACACAAGACCATCTAGCCCCAAACTAAGCATATTATGGTTACCAGTATGGCGATTATGGAACTTTTGACACAACCAATGTCTATCAGATACGATTAGCAATGGGCAAAATTTAAATCATTAGTTTGATTGTAATTAGAACCAGTTTGACAAGATGGAGCGCTAGAGGTTTTAGTACTTATATAATTATAATCGTCTACACTATTCTGATTACCCCTAAGATCTCAAAGATCCATGTAATTAGAGATCTGTTAGTGACCTTTTACACATTATATTAATTATGTCCTATATTCCTACTTACTAATAAAATCTGGCTACTAGTTGACCATTTTGCGCTTGAAATACTTTACCTTTCAAACCCAGCTATTTTGTTAAAAACATCTCAGGGTATGAATAACTGCGCCAAATAACTATACCACAGGAGATGCTGAATTTATACCCATTGCCCTTAGAAAGCTTAGCGACCTAGATACTTAGGACGTTCAGCATGTTTGTCTTTTAGGGCACCAAACATTTATTTTTGACGTGATAACGTCTTGTAAAATCGATGAACGCCGGCTGCACGCAAGAAAAAGAGTCACGTGCCGCCTGATCTGAGCGTGCAAGCGAGAGCGCTGAACAAGCGATAGAGAGGCACGATCCTTGTACCTTACAACTTAAACTTAAGATACGTTTAACGCCGTTTAACGCCACATATACATTATTTATGACATGCCACCAGTGTCTTCTGGACGCTGCCATCTGGCAGTGATCTGGATCACCTAAGCTATCTATATATCGTTTTGAATGGTCTATAGAGAGCTCAACTGTTAATATTATTCTGTACGATTCTGTAAATAAAGTCTATATAAATATATAATTTAATTAAATCAATCACTTATTTAGTTTAAGTATATTTTTTCACTACAGGATAGGATACATTTCAAATACAGGACAAATATTTTTCCAAGTTTCACGTTTACTGGCCGCTTCCTATACCACTAATACCATGCCAGTTTTCAGTTTATGTTACTTGTACATTAAACTCCTCGAATAGGTCTATTACACGTAACAAGTTCAGTGGCTAGAGTTTCCACCGAGGAGTGGCCAAGTGCTCAGTTGTATGAACACTTTGATGAGTGATAAACACTTACTCGCCTACCTCGACTCTCTCGGGCTAGTATCAATTTACTGTGCACTATTGTCACAGCACTTGTTATGTGTAATCAAACTATAATACTTGTTATCCTGGACATTGGCAATATTGTTCCAGCGGTGAACTAAAATATGCTATCTGCTTCTATATAAGGAAGAAGAGGCCCTCCTCAACGAGATGGAAGTGACGGGGCAGGCGTTCGAGGATATGCAAGAGCAGAACTCACGGCTGATACAACAGCTACGCGAAAAGGACGACGCCAATTTCAAGCTTATGTCTGAGAGAATAAAGGCGAATTCTCTGCATAAACTGCTCAGGGAAGAAAAACAACTGTTACAAGAGCAGGTAAGGGGTTTCTTCAGAGTCATTTTGTGGCTCTGTCATCTCACAAATGCTGTAAATTAAAAAAACGTGTGCGTCTCGGGACGCCCGACAGAAATGATAACTTAAACTAATCTAACTAGCGCTGTGGGTTAGAGTGAGAGAGGAGGAGCCTGCCTACCGCTGCCGTATGCGTGAGAGAAAAGGAAGCCAGACAGGCTGGTGCCGTAACGCGTTATGTATCGAAGCGGTTTACCCTCCCATAAGAAGTTATCACTTTAAAAAAAATACTGACAGATCTGAGGCACGCTGTTCCGATGATAGAAAAAACAGTAGGTGGATCCCAATTTAATCGTGAAATACTTTAAGTTTTAGGAAATGCATGTCCAATACATGCATCAACAAGTACATTTTTTTTAAAAAACTCCTAATAAACCATTAATCTTATTCATTGAGACTGGTGGCAATTCGGTTGGTTCATTTCTAAAATTAGGAATTGTCTAAAATATATTTAGTTAATGATAGCATTTGTAAAACCTATTCGGTTGGTACCATCTAACTAAATTAGGAACGCTTAATTAAGTTAGATAATATTATATTAGGATAAGTTGGTAGCAGCAGAATACCAAAGGGTAATTTGACAGTTCAAAACCTAATTTTAGCTAAAATTAGTTAGGTTGGTGCCAACAGAATTGAGGCCATTGAATCTAATCAGCCCAAACACGATACATGTCAGTAAGCTGTAAGTTGGTAAGTTCGGTATCCTGTTGATTTCAGGTGATGCTGCAGCATCATGTCAAAGTTACCATGTTCTTGCAATATTGTTGAAGTAATAAGATCCCAATTTTCCAATCGATAAGACCTGTGGAAGTTGCTCATATCCCGTTATCTACTAGAAAAGAGCATACAGGCGATTATAGAGTTCTGTTACTATCAAAACATTGAATACTAACAGCTTTCAGTTACTATTGATGAATTGGTATTACGGAAAGTTGATGTTAATTGTGAGATATGCTGAACTGAGATAGAAACCGAACGTACGTAATATGAAATAATGCTTATTGCTAATCGAAACTGATAGACGCTAAGAACACTGCCAAGTAAAACTGAAAGTAAAGATATTTTAAACAAAAAAGTATTAAATTAAAACCTTTATAATTCCTCCGTTATAATATGCCACACACACACACACACACACACACACACACACACACACACACACACACACACACACACACACACACACATACACATACACACACACATACACATACACATACACATTAAAGTTATAACACCCTCTTTTTGTGGTTTAATGTCAATAACCGCACCTGGTAAATAAAGAATGTCAAAGCAAAACCACGCCATCTGTTCGCAGGTGCTGACACGCGATCAGCAGATAGAATCAATGGGAGCAGTAGCAAGACGGCTGGAAGAAAAAGAGAGGTTACTTCAAGCGACGCTCTCGGCGGTTGAAAAGGAGTTGCTCTTGCGACAACAAGCTATGGAGATGCATAAAAGGAAAGCGATAGAGTCCGCGCAATCCGCTGCCGATCTCAAACTGCATCTTGTGGTAATGTCATCGTTAGATCCTACTTCCTACTAATATTGTAAAATGCGAAAACGTTCGTGGTTGGATCTATATTTATAGCTCAATCACACTATTAACCCGGCGAGGATGTGGTATAAAAAGGATACATCGCGGATGTGGAGGGTCCTGATGACCCTGTATTTAATTATTATTTTTAAAGTATTCATTGCCTTTTTTTATAAAAGAATAGGAAGTTACGAATTAGTTATTTATTTCAGGATTTTCATGAAAAAAATCACGACTATGCGTATTATATGTTTTGTTATTTCATTTATACAGAATGTCTAATATTAATTAACTTCAGCAGGACTCTGTGTTACATATTTACAAAAAATCAACACTTACAAATATTATGATAAGTAATTAGTCATATTTGGAAGGTATTTATGTGATCTACCATGTTTTATCACAAAATCAGTAATTGATCAGTCTAATAAGCTACTAATCATCTCTCGCCGCAGCACAATGTTGACAGAACGGAACAAGGTGTTCTTGACAAATGTTACGTGCAAAGTGCTCGGCAACTGAGGTATATCTTTTCGGACACTCAAAGTGTTCGCTGATGAGCGTACGGCCCAGTGTTTTGATATAATTACGTCGTTTTTGGGTTTTATTAGGATTTCGGTAAACTATATCAGCATTTATGCCATTCATATTCAGTATAACATAGAACACTGTCAGAGGCCATTTTTTCGAAATGCAGCTAACATTATAAGTCGCCAATAACTCAATCTGCAACGTCTACTCCACCTTATGTTGACACGAAGACAGCTTTGAATAAAATGAAACGCTGGCGTGCCATTGTCAACCAAAACATTTCAACGCCTATTCCGTCTGAAGCCCAAAGATCAGTTGCGTTCTGCCTTCCTGATCGGTAAAATCCAGCAGTGTACAACAAGCCTATAAAAGCCTTCAATTTACACGTGCTCATTTTTCAATAAAATATTTATTTATTTAAAAATCTTCGTTGTTCATGTTGACCTAAAACACCTAAAGTCACAAAATATTAAATAAAATAATAAATTGAAAAATGGCATAAAAGTACTACGTCGCGGTTGTGGAAAGGTCATAATTACCCTATTTGCGTTCGACGACGTTTACCTCCTTGCGCATGCGGCGCCCGACTAAGTGGAGGTGCGTTGAGTGGATGATACTTCAATGACTACAGCTACCGAAAAGCTCGACCATTTGCGATTGCAGAAAAAAAAACTATACATGAAACAAAATGAGCAGGGTCAAATTGACCCTGCCACATCCTCGCCGGATTCACAAGGGGTTGAGAGTTCAATTCCCTCCCAGAACAAACACTTGTATGATTAATATAGATGTTTGTTTTGTGTCCGGGTGTTATAAAGTATCTTATGTATGTATTTAAAAATATATACATAATTATTCTCTCAGTCATCTTGTTTCCATAGCTATGCTTAATTTGGGGCTGGTTGGTATTCTGTGAATTGTCCACCAATATTACTTATTTATTTTATATCAGCTGAATAGATTTGGATGAAACTTTGTATACTTCTGTCAAAGGTTAATTACTGTTCAAAATAGTGCCGTCCCCTTTTTAACCGTCTTCAAAAGAGGAGATGGTTCTCAATTCGACTATATTTTGTTTATGTTTGTTACCTCAGAACTTTCGACTGGGTGAACCGATTTTGATGATTCTTTTTTTATTTGAAAGCTGGTGCATCCGTGTGGATTTTGATCCAGTTTTGAGAATGGCATCCATGAGAAAACCTTATAAGTCTTAAATTTGCATTAAGTATGTGCGCGACAAATGGGCGAATAACTCATTATCAGGCCGCAACCGATTTCGATAATTCATTTTTAACCGACTTCAAAAAAGGAGGTTCTCAATTAGACTGTATTTTTTTTAAGTGAAAACTTCTTTAGCATCGTTGTGATTTGACAGTCGATGAAACGAAAAAGCGACAGTAAAAAGAGACAGACACATAAATTCATAAGATTTAACGTGCGAGAAAATGATATTGGAAGCATTATAAAATTTCGTATATTCGTGGCTCTAAAATTTTTGAAGGTTTCACTTCTACCATGTTTGAATTGAACACATGTTTTTTTTATATTCAATGAAGTCTGTTATCTTTTTAGTTTAAAACGTAATTATGTAAGATGGCGACAAATAGTGACAGGGTGAACCTTAAGCAGAGATAAGGCAGTGTTCAAAAGGCGTTTATAAGTAAGGCCGATAGTCTCTAACCTGGGACAGCATATAGGCTACATTTTATATATGTACCACACATGAGAAGGCACGGTTGTAGTATATACAACTGAAAGCTTCAACCTATATATAATAATGCCGGATAATGCCGAACATTTCACACAGCATCATCTGGCCCCAAAGTAAGCAGAGCTTGTGTTGATATACTGATACATGATTGATATACTACTTAAATACTTTTTGTTTTTTTTTTGTAATATATTATACATAGAAACATCCAGACCCGAGACAAATACTTGCAGATCATACAAACATTTGTCCCGTGGCGGGAATCGAACCCGCAACCTTCTGCGTCTCAGCCAGACCTTAGCCCACTGCGCCACAGAGGTCGTCGTATATATTTTTTATAGCAAGAACAGGAGAGTCCCGTAAGAGTTTCACATCTTAGGTTGAGGGTTAGGGTTAGTACCTAAATCAGGAAAGATACTGGCGGTTTTCTTATACATTTTTGTTTTTCTTGTGAGGATTTGTGTTAATGGTGTTTCTTGTTACAGAGAAATACCACGCGCAAATGAAAGAAGCGCAACAGGTGGTCGCAGAGAAGACGAGTGCGCTTGAAGCAGAAGCATATAAAACTAAAAGATTACACGTGAGTAACGGCTACAATACTTACTATCAAACTATTATAAAAAGAAGACATCGTCAGCGTAGTCGGACGACGTAATCAGCGTTATCGGACGACATGTACGGCGTAGTCGGACGAAATCATCAACATGGTCTTACGACGTGATCAGCATAGTCTGACTGCATGGTCAGCGTGATTTTGCTATTACGTAAAAGTTGCAGTGGCGTTGTCGCTACTGCAACTGTCGCGTGTCGCCATCCGTAGACGATATTAGACTTATAGCATAGATATGAGAGTACAAAAAGTATATTTGACAGCAGTGATCGCGCATTACACGCCTATTTATTACGTTATTAGTTTTCGCTAATAACGTTATTTAACCGACTTATTTAACCGAATATTTTTTTTATGTGAGTTTGTGGATAACTTCGTTTATGAACCGATTTTGATGATTCTTTTTTTGGTTGGAATGGAGTTATTCCAAGGGTGGTACCATGATAAAGAAACCAGGATCTGATGATGGCATCCCAGAGAAATCGAAGGGAACCTTCGAAAATCGTAGTGGCGACTAGTGTGTTTGTTATATTTTTATGAAAATATTTTAAAGCACTACTATTTAATGAAGGTCGATCCTTCATTCTGGTCGATCGGTCTGGAGTCGATCTGATGATGGAGCCGAAAGACCGTCGAGGGAACTCCTCAACGATTTACAGCAATTACCTGGTGTTTCGGCTTGATTCATTTGTATTGATGAGAACTGTACATCTTGATGGGTTGTGACTGTCATTAGGGGTCTGATGATGCATACGAAGGACAGTCAAGGGAACTCCTCAACGTTTTACAGTAGCTACCTTGTGTATATACATGAAGTCTTTTTAGTTTTTAAAACGTAATTTTATGGAAGTTGACGACATGAGCGTAGTTAGATGACATCGCCAGTGCGGTAGGACGACAGATGATTTGGCTATATCATGCAAACGATGACGATAGATAAATACATCAAACAGATGGACAAATAGTACTATTCCGCCAATCTATTCCTTCTTCGTCTTCTTTCCGTGTCGATGCTTCAGTCGTTATATGATCTCAATCGCACTAACTGTGGCCACGATAAGATCTACCCTTGTGCAATTATTTGGACAGAGAGGGCACATGAGTATATACGTCATAGATTGTGTTGGAGCACAGTCGCAATGCGCCAAACTAGGGTCCCTAAATCCCCATTCGCACCATGGGGCCAACGACTTCCATACAGGCCATGGCAGTTCGTGTCCTGGTGGTAATTTTTCCTGCGGGATGATAAAATCTATTCCTAATGAGTTAGACACGTTGCACACACATGCATGATAATTTCAGTTTCAATACAACTTTCGGCGATGCAACACGTCTGCAGAGCAGTGTTTTTTCGTCAAAGTGCGGAGCTAGTCAAGTGTTCCTGAGAATGCTTCGTAAAGAGGCGAAACACGTTGTTTTTCAACCACGACGTAACAACTGCACGTATTTGGATGAAATTAAGAATAACCCTCTATTCTAGATTCACAGAATAAGCTAGCGTGGCGCTGTTGTATGCTCTGTCCCTGTCATTCTAATGTTAAAGAATAGAGATGGTATCGGAAATTAAAAAAACATTAGCTAGTGTGTGTTTATAAGTTGCATGTGTGGATGGTGTGCGTTTACTTTTTAATAACGTCTGCATCGTGTCTAACTCATTAGGAATATATAAGCGGAATAATAATAAATATTTGTCTATTTGTTTAATGTTTTGTAATGGATTTCCGTAAAGTCACGCTTGAATCAATTATCTTTCAAATACAAATACAAAACTTTCTTTATTCAATAAAATCAAAGGACCACTTTAAATCGTCTTCTTACATGCTAGTGAATCTAGGTGCCGGTTCCTCCATACCCCAGTTCTAGAAGAATCCTGAAAAAAACTCGTCTAGTCTTAACTCTTTGATCCTTGCCAATTTTGTTACGGATGCCGAGTCGAGTTGGAGCAAATTCATCCCAAGCTTTTTTATCATTATAATATGCTTTAATAGCCAGTTTCTGTATATCTATGATAGGTAAATACAAAACCTACATTTTCAGTCATTTTGTAACTATTGCAGGAAGAGCTAGCGATACTGCGGCGTAAGGCCGAGAGGATGAAGAAGATGGAACAAGCTGGAAGTAGCATGGACGAGGTACTTCTGGAAGAGATCCGAGAATACAAAGAAACCCTAACATGTCCTTCTTGCAAGGTAAACCATTAACAATATGAAACCCATTTAGAATATTAGTGGATTATTTCGAACTAGCATCTGCCCGCAGCTTTGCCCGCGCGGTATATTGTAAGCTCATGTCCTTCATCTAGATACAATCTATCTCCTTAACAAATTTAATAAAAATCCGTTGAGCCGTTTGTCCGTGAAAACCTATACAGACAAACATAGGCACTTTCGAATTTATATGTATTTATTTATTTAATTATTAATTAGAACGGCACGAACAATTACTCTAGTTATCACGTAGAATGCAAAGATAACAAAATATATAAATTCAAATTAAATGTCACAGTAAATAGGTCAGAATAATCTTCTTTGTTAATGGCATGTGTCATAACGATGTCAATTTTGCCAGTGTCAAGTGATTGTTTGATTATAAAGCCTTAGTCGAATGCCGATCGTCATTTGTCATTAATGATATTATTGGCATTTAATTTGGCAAAAAACTATGAATGACATTGTCACAATGACCCATCCTTGGAATTTCTCGAAATCGGGAGTTAGTTCTCTATCATCGAGATGCGCCTTTAAAGGGTCTTATTCAAACTATCATAACTTCTAAACTATCTCACTTGGCTAAGTTATTCATAGTGTTTAATTAGCAAATTATTCTATACTTTCTTTTACAATAAAAAAAAGTAGTTTTTTTTTTATTAAACCTAATTATCTAAAAAAATGGTAAAAAAAATTTTTTTTTTTTACTTTTGGCAAATTTTTTTGTACTTTTATTTAAAAAGATGCAACATGTTTGCATAGATTCATTGCTTACACGTTTAGCTATCAAACGATACCTCTTTTGTAATTTTAGAACCTCTACATGGGTATTTATCGTCAAATTAGTACAAGTGCCCGTGTTTCGGTGCCGAAAAAACAAAATGCCTGCTATTTTATTATGGTGGGAGAAAAACTATTTATGGGGGGCGATTTGTCGATTAAATTTATCTTATATCATACCACTAAAGGCTCCGACACTTGAAACCGGACACTGTATATATAAATATATATAGTAAAAAAGAGTTAGCGCGTAACATCACTAGTCAGATGAGGATAGGCATTGCCAGCTGTATGATGCTTTAAAGCCTTTGAACATGCGTCGAATGCTTGTGTTCTCAACTGAACATCTGCGATATTATTCTAACATAAAAACCACGCTGTTTTGGAGTTCGTAATACACAACGTTATATATAGTTCCATAATCGGCATGCTGGACGGATCCTGATGAAATTTCGTCCGGAGATAGATTGTATCTTTATGCTTCTTGTACTTCTTATATACCATTCATGCGCAGTGTCAGGCAGCAGCTAGTAATAAATATAAAAGTGTATATTGCCGAACAGTTGTCTAACTCTTGTGTTAATTTTCTTTCAGGTGAAACGCAAAGACGCTGTTCTCACAAAGTGCTTCCACGTGTTCTGTTGGGACTGTCTCCGAACGCGATACGAGACGCGACAACGCAAGTGCCCTAAGTGCAACGCGGCGTTCGGCGCAAATGACTACCACCGCCTTTATCTCTCCACCTAGGGGCGAACACGCGCCTTTATTACAGTGTACATATGATCCAGAATCGATCGAAGTCGCCGACAAGATGCGGGTATGTCTTTTTAGTCTAAACTTACAACACAATGACCGGGTTGCGTGAAGTGCAAGTTTAATTGTGATTTTTCACAAAGTCTCCGTCGCAATGATCTCGGCCTACTCCTGTGGGAAACAGGGGTAAGTAAGTAATCGATTCAGGTCGATTTCTATTTGGTCGTCCCGGTGATATACACCTTAGCAGAACGGAACAGAATAACGACGCCACGATGGCCGAGGCGAGTCAATCGGTTTAAATCAGAGTTATTTGCTCGATTAAATTTGGTTATTCTAATAAATTACACACTAGCATTATTATTTATGTATTTTAGATAACTATGTAAGTAGTGATTTCTACAATCGGAATACGTGGATGTTAATTCGAATTTTAAAATTAATCAAACGAATTATGGCAACGTTAAAATATTATTTTCAATATTCTGTGTGCTGGATGTATATGTTGCCTGTTTAAAATTTTATCCAAATCCATACATAAGGTAATTTGATGTGTTAATTTTATTGTCTTCATTGTGATCACATATTTTTTCTTACTCATTTGTAGGTAATTGCTGAAGCGTACAAATGTACTAACTTCAGCGACACATGTTTGACGTTCATTCCTTTACTGTAAAGCTGTAGTTATGTTTAAATAAATATAAAATAAGCGACGCTTTACATAAGTACTAGTTACATATGTATTTAAATGCATTTCGACTTGTACATTGGTTACTTGAATTTGTATAGTGAGTAAACAGAGTAATTATCATGAAATCGAACAAGTGCGTGCACTAAATCTGTATTTATTTAAGAAATAGGAAATAACTGAGATGGTATGAAAGGTTTTGTTGAATGTTTTTCTACTTTAGCTAGGGAAATGTAATTGACGGCCCGCTCTGACTGATATTATATATTTAGGTTATACTTGAACATTGGTTTGGTAAACTTTGTCACATACTTGGTGATTAGTTAAATTAAACGGGTTTTTGTTGAGAAATCAGATTACATTGCCAATCAAAAAATATCACTCTCATGTGTTTAATATTAAAGTTATCAGAAGTTATAACACTAAGACCCCAACGATAATTAAAAAAAATCTATAACCTATTTATTAAGACCATTCCAATGAGCCCAAACACGATATCTCTAATGCAAGTACGTGTGGAGTTAGGTATTCGGCAGATTCCAGGTGATGCTGCAGCATCATCAGAGTGAAGGTTATCATGTTTTTGCAATATCATTGAAGTAACAAGTACTAAGGATCCAACCGTAGCTATAAATAGTATTTTTTGGCTACTGAAATAAACAATTTAGATTTTTTTAATTGGCTACCAATTTCCGAATTGTTCAGACCTGTGGAAGTTCTTCAGTTCTCTTCACCAACTATAAAAGAACTTGATTATCTTCAAAAGATTTTCTTGAATCGTTGCTAACAAAATGCTCGAGCAATTGACCTAAAAAAAATCTTTCTTAATCGGTTCATCCGTTTGAGAGATACATAGATACTAAAGTCCTGTTTGCGTCGCGGGCTAATAAAAAAGTGCGTAACGCCGCTGTCGGCATCGTATCTATTAATATATATTTTGATAATTAATTCGGGCGTGACTTTGCGGAAATCCATAACAAAATATTACTAGATTGTCAAATATATAATACTATTCTGTCAATTCCTAATGATTTAGACATTTTAAAGACGCGTGCACCTCCGTCACGTAAACAATTGAAAAGCCACGCAAAGCGTCAATACACACCATCCACACATGCCACCTCAAAAAGAAATTCGACAAGTGTTTCGCCTCTCCAAACCTCATTATTAATAGTTTGGCGGAATAGTTCTAAATATTTGTCTATTTATTAATTATAATATGGTCTTATTGAACGTGGTTTCTTGAGCAAGAAAAAGTGCACTTATTTTAAAACCACAATATCACTGAGCTCCTAGGAGCATCACGCTTTACGTAGCTGGTTATATGACTCGCCTGCAAAATATGCTCTTGAGCATGAGCAAGTCCAATTTTCATTTTTTTGATTTATTAATGCAGGAATATGCAACAAATTTGTTAATATTCTTAATTTAAGAACTTTGATTTATATATGTTTGCTGGTAATTTCAAGAAAAACCCGTAATAGAAATGTAATAGAAATTAGATAGAAAAAATCATGCATTATAGTGCAACATTGTGTGTAACATGGTGTAACCGACGGTTTAACGAAATATGCTCCCTTGAAGTGCAGAATAATTGTATATTATTACTATAAACGGCGCGGTGGATTAATTTGTAGATAATTAGCTTACTGAGACAGTATTTAACATTTTTTATTTACCACAAGCCTCTTGTATAGTTAATTAGATATATAATAATTGTGTTTCTTCATTACAAAACATTTGATTTACTGGGCATATTAAGATATAAGTAACGCAATATTTTTCTACTGTTCTTGTTAATATAATTATAGTTTAAGTAGTAGGTAGTGCGATTGCGTAGTTTCTAAAATTATTATGTGCATCAGTAAGTTAAAATGTATAGCATTATGAAATATCTAAAAAACTTCCGGCAATTTATACTTGTCTAATGTTATAAAAACAATTAAAGCTTCAAGGATTACGTATGTTATAATGAATTTCTGAAACGCCAGTTAGGAAAAAAAACACTAAAGTATCTTGTCTTGAGCAAAATGAATCGAAAACAGACGATAAAAACTTTACCTGGCAACATTACTTATTTGAAGTTACGCAAAATAAAATTGTCATCATAAATATATTTGTTTCCTTCCTGTTATTTTAAACTACCTATCTATGAATACTAGTATTAACTAGTATAATATTATAAATTTTAATCCCAAGTGTCACGAGATTAATTGGCCTCTGTGGCGCAGTGAGCCAATGTCTGGCTGAGACGCAGAAGGTTGCGGGTTATATTCCCACCGCGAGACAAATGTTTGTATGGTCTGAAAGTATTTGTCTCGGATCTGGGTGTTTTTAGGTCTAATATGTATGTACTAAATTTTCACTTATTTACCATGATTATCTCGTGATCATGGCGCATGTAACTGTGCCGAAATATTCGAAAGCAGAAAAACTCTCTCATGAGAGAGTAAACACTTAAAACGGGATTTTTACCATGGTAAAAATCCCGTTTTAAGTAAAAATTTGTGTAAGTGTAAAACCATGATAGTTTTAAAAGTAATAAGTATGTATTTAAAAAAGTATATAAGTTAGTATATCAGTCATGTGGTACCAATAACACAAGCTCTGCTTACTTTGGAGCCAGTTGATGCTGTGTGAAATGTCCGGCATTATTTATTTATTTATATTTAGAGAAAAGGTAAACGACAGCGCCTTCATTTTTTCCCTGTGGCGCCATCTAGTAATACATATATAAGTATTCTTACAATCATCTGGTCCCCATAGTACAAGCTATGTTTAGTTTGTGGTTAGATGGTGTGTGAATTATCAACCAATATGTATTTATTTACTTAGTGAAACAAACTTAAAGGTTCTTAATAGTTTTATTTACATACACTATTTACATCACATAATTTGACGTTATAAATTCCATGAAGGCATGTACGTATTTTATTTTCTGACTGGACAACAGGGCGTAACAATTCAATATTATGCAGTTACAATACAATAAACAAAAATATTTATTACTTTAGCACGTAGAGCAAGCTAACCCGATGTATAATTATTTCAATGATTTTGTACTACATCATAAAAAATACTGATTTTAATCAATTTTAAATAATAAGTAAATAGTTCAAAAGTAACATTTAAATATGTATGTAATAATTAACACAAAGTAACAAAATGTTCACGAATTCGTTTAGGAATTTGATTTGTTAAATGTAAATAGAAATACGTATTCAGTCTCATTTGTTACAATTTTTCCTAGCTTGTAACATATTTAATTAAATTGTTCCATACATTGAAATCTCGAAACTTATTCCAATTTAACATATTTCATCAATGTTACTTGACTAGATCACAAAATATTACATTTACAGGTGATTTTAAACTTTCTGTGATAAAAACAACAAAAACATGACGAATGCGATCCCCACTAAGTAGACATCAAATCTATTAGTCCAGGATCCATGGTCCATTTTTGCATTTGATTACTATTATATATATTTTTTCCTCCACAATCGAGAGTTGGGCGTCTCATCAAAATGAAGCTACTTACGAAAAATTTGCTAGATAGTAATCCAAAGCAAAAATTGATCATGGATCATAGACTATATTTTGAGGATATCAGAGGATAGTTAGAGTCATGACTAACATTACATTTGACGTGACACAGAAGTGATGTAAATTATGTAAAACAATGCCAGCAATTAATAATCAAAATATGAAGTTAGTAATAATGGCACTATTATTATCCAATACAGTGCTGCTGCATTTGGCGCGGATTAATCCTAAACATAATCGTTTATCTCTATGTACTCAATGTAATGTGACCAAGAGACAAAATAAAAACAGTTTCAAAGAGAAGTGTTTCGTTAAATGTATTTTAGGAATGAAAAATGTTAATCTTACTTTAAGAAGTTACTTACACGCCTTATGCAAAGTACGGATCGAACTTTTCACATCTCATTGTTCCGAACATGAGATCCATCGCACAATTCAGTCCAAAACATTCAGTTAATTGAATATCGCATCCGATAGACATCTTACTTTAAGAAGTTACTTACACGCCTTATGCAAAGTACGGATCGAACTTTTCACATCTCATTGTTCCGAACATGAGATCCATCGCACAATTCAGTCCAAAACATTTAGTTAATTGAATATCGCATCCGATAGACAATCTAAAGTCAAATTAAATATAGGAATTCTTTGAAAAGTCAACATTATTTCTATCAAGTACATAAGTAATATTAGATTGCTATAGTATATTATTTTCTTTTTCCACGCATCGGACGGATGACAAAATGCATTCAATTTGGAGAAACTCAATGACTATATGCTCGGGCGACACTACTGACAACGTGTCTTAAATACTGTAATCTATTCATAAGAAATACAAAGTGCTACTTTATGACCAAAAGTTTTATCCATTATTTATAACCACATAATTAGCAAGCATTGCGTTAAAGTATAGTCTGTGTCATTTTTAACAGACTTCAAAAAAGTGAAGATTCTTAATTCGTCGGAATCGTTTTTATGATTACTCTCGATTACTCAGAGTAATCGGTGAAATTAAGATAAGGTTAGTAGTTAGATTAGTGTGCTGATTAAAATGCACTGTCGTATTTTGAAGTTGAATAGATTACAGTATCGACGCATTAAAATAATTCCGACTTATAAATCCAACTCACAAACCGCTGTTTGTACTCATTACTAATGAGTAATGAGTAATGCAAACAGTAATGACATTACCTATTGATGCGTAGTTCTAATGAAACAACTAACGATTCCCAATTTCTTTTCTAGCTATCCCTACTGTCAAAACCGTCATCAACCTTATAAACTATTTAAATTTCGACCTGCGACCCATTTAATTTACTCTAAATATTTTTAACTAGACAAACATTTTCATAAACAATTAATTCTTATAATGAAACACTGTACTTTTACAAGACTAATGTGTGCTTTTCCACTTATTTTCTAGCGTGATGTATCAATGCACCAACCGACAATTTGTATTTATAGGTTTCGTGAATTTGCTTCAATTTGAGAAATTTCCGACGGTGTGTTTATTCTTATACACATGGAAACCAGCAAAAGCTAAGTCGACATGTTTCGCCTAGCATTCGTACAAATTACTCTCCATCGAACCGGAAAAACTAGATTTTGTGAATGGTTTCTGTTACGCAGTAGTATGCAAAGGTGGGGCAGTAATCTGTGTATGGAGCGGAGATTGAGGCGGAGGTGAAGCCAGGGCGAAGGCGAGGCGCTCGAGTCTCGCGTGAAGCGAAGCCAGTCTCGGCCACTGCAGCGGCATGGCACCGCCCAGCGCGCTCAGCGCTGCGTCCAGCGCTTCGTAGCGCTGTCGTCGCTCGCCCTCGCTGCAAGATGCTAACTCCTGTAAATAAGTGCACATTGAAACTGCTATCGGAACTATATTGTTTTAACGTTTGGTACCACTGGTACTTTCTTAGTTTTATACGGTACACTTAGCAATTGGAAAAAATGATTTCGTTTTTGCCGCTATTTAGTGTATATTTGCTCGTTTATTTAAGGAATAACAATAATCAAAAAACATGGTATTTATTTTGAACATTTTGTCTCAGACTTGTTTATTTTGTAATTGAATTATGTTATAAGGTCTAAAACATAATCATAATCATAATCTTCTACAGTTGACACGAATGACACAGGCATTAACTTCAAATTTTAAACTCATTTTTTTTTTCTAATAATAAATTGCGACTTGGGTCGAAACGCGTCGTCATTTGCTGAGGGTACCGCTGAAGTTCTGTGCATGTGCGTGGAAGCGTATAGTAAGAACCTTTTCTACTAACTGCCAGCCAAAACGGGAAAAGAAAAGTATAAAAAAAGGACACATTTTGTATGTTTTTGATGTGTGTGATCAGTGATAGAAATAATTCTATAAAGTGTGTCTACTGACCTCCTCAAGAAATTCTAGATCATCCTCTTCACCTTGTTCCAATTGCTTTTTGAGCGTCTAGAAAGGAAAACATGTTTAATGATCCACAGACCCAACACCAACCGGCAAGATAAACAGAAAGTACCAAGATAGTGATCGGTGACCATAACCATGCTACACTGCGGTTATTTACATACATTATGATTATTCAGCTATTTGCGTTATTTATAGTGCGCGTCGAACTTTAATTTCTATCTGAATAAAGCACATTATTGAACAGTTACAAACTTGACTTAAAGTAACGATTGGGCACCTTATATGGTACAACTGTTTTATAAACACGATTATAAAAGGGAAAGATGAAGGAAAGATAGGAAGAGGAAGGTCATCAATCATCATCTACATGGACCAAATTGAGAAGTTGGTGTCGTGTCGTATAAGGAGATCAAGGAGGCTGGCGAGGAAGGGTGTATCCCACTATTTCCATTAGGTATTTCTATTGATAGAAATACTGGGACTGATTTTCCCACTGTTTCCATTGCTGGCGGCGGCAAAAAAAAACCACTGCATCACCTTTTATGACGGCGTGCAAATTTCCGTGTTACAGTTGACTGCTCCAAGAAAAAATATTTTCAGCTGTCCGGTCAACCGAACCATGGAAAATAGTACCTATATTCTTCTGGCGCTTCGGCGGCCGCTGCCGCGGCAGGCTCGCTTTGCTCGCTCGCCTTGCGCGTTGTTTTCTATACTCTAACATAACCTAACCAACTGGTTCCGATCTGATTCTACTTTTTCAATAAGAACAACTATTTATTGAAAAAGTTGAATTAATTGCGTTTTTGCCGCAATAGTTTTAATGGGATATAATTTGGAAAAAACGCTAGTACCACTTTTTCTATTTTGTATTTCCATGGAAATAGTGGGATACACCCGCGAGGAACAGATGTAAACAACTTACAGCAGCTGTTGAATAAAAATAATTAAAATCCGACTACCCTCCTTCCACATTACATAGGTATAATCGCAAAGTTTTTTGCCATAATTCAGAACTGTTTTAAAGTTCGACGCGTCAGAACCTTCGTATTTATCATTACTATTTATTCGAACTAAATTTTGTTGTTTTTGTTTTATGCGGATTATTTACAGTTTTATCTGTGATTATTTACAAGTTGTGCTTGTAAGGTCCCAATGCAGCGGATACAGTACAGTAACCAGAGTACTGCATTGCGAAGCTAATGCTGAGGGTTTGGATACTATGTTCTCTTCTATTCTATTATAATAATTACGGCTTGGATAAGTATTTATATGAAGAGAGTATAATTTAGATGAAATGAAAATAAAACAAAAACTCCGATCATTTTTAAAAAAATCAGAAAATAAGAATTTCTTTAGTTCCATTTACTCGACGAATATCTTTTAACATCTTTTATAATTACATTTTAGAAACTAAAAAGAAAACAGACTTAATTCAATGAATATATATTTTTTTAGTGGAAAGTAGATGTACTTTTTTATGTGTAACTATAACTAGTTGACCCGTGCCCACTCGTTGGGCGGTTAGAACTTCACAAAAAATATTAAAGTAATGATATCGCTATTAAAAAAAAAATTAATTATTCAAATTATTGTAATAATTACAGAGATAAACAAAGTTAAGGATAAATATTGAAAGATGGCGGTAGCGGCAACCCGCCCCGTTCCCGTTGTTTTTCCGGGATAAAAAATAGCTTATATCCTAATCCAAGTTACTGACTATATTCATTTTATGTTTCATCCAAAAAGGTCCAGCGGTTCTCGAGTTATAAGTGTTGTAACTAACACGACTTTCTTTTATATATATATTTAGATAGATAGATATGGGTAGGCCAACTAAACGCACCAATGAGACAGCGAGGTTTCGGAGTAAACGAAAATATCATCGATGTATACAATTTTTAGATTTTTGTTGAATTTTTAAAAACAGTTCGACTGATTTCGATAAAATTGAAATGGGCCCACCTAGGATGTATACTCTTTGGAAAAAAAAAAGAATTTTCCAAATCGGTTCAGGCGTCGTTGAGTAATCGGTAAACATACATAAGAAAAAAAAAAAGAAATAAAAAAGATTTCGACGAATTGAGAACCTCCTTTTTTGTTGTCGGTTAAAAATAGAGAACATAGTGGATCCAGTGCAACTAAAAGCCGAAGTGATGATGTAGTCATATTAACCTTGGCGTTTTATTCTTGACTCGAGATCGCCAAGCAGGGCCTGAATGGTGTAAATACCTGTTTCATATTAAAACAGTTAACGGCACTAACAATAATGTACTGAAGACTTCATGAAATACTGAAGTTTACACTACTGAATATTCGAAGAACATTTATTAAGACGGTACCCTTAACAAATGACCTTGTGTATGTATTCTCTTTTTTTGTTGCCATTTAGTGACTATCTTTGTGTGACGTGTTAATTAGAGGAATAATAATTATAAAAAAATATGCTATGTATTCAATATCTACAAAAGTCTTCGTTATTATCATTTTTAAAGCTATTAAAGACCTCATTTCATTCTATAAAACATAAAATTTAAAGTCTATTGTATTAAATAATTATTATCTAAAGTTGAGGTTGTTTTTACTTGCAGCTTAACTCTATTAGGTACGAAAATAAACGAATAAAATAATAAACCCGTTTAACTTTATTAATTGCTTTTTTCTAGTAAAAATATCGAGTTTGGGTGTCGTCAAAACGGGTCAAGGTCATTTGCTCAGGGAATCGCTTTGACATTACAAAAATAGTACTAAGTTGAACCGAAATAAAATCGTATTCCCTCCGACAGATCAAATAGCCGTAAGATGTGAATCTACAACATGTTAGAAATAACAAAAACAATACCAAAGCTGGTTTCTCTCAAATATAATGATACCAGTTTATTTTTATCTATTTGATAAGGCAAGTGTTTTGATAGTAACTTACTACAATCCACGAAGGCGTTGAGTGAACAAATACTAGCAAATGCAACCTGTGGGGCTATTACGTACTTCTGTAATAAACAATTTCAATGAATATTATTTGAAATCGGTTAGAAGCGCTCCAATAATTGGAAACTATAGTTTTTTAAACAAAATTGTAGTTTCAATTGCATTTACCGACTTCTTAGCAGTCCATTGCTGTTGATAGGAATACTAACCAGTGACACACACCTTTGAACTCAGCAATGTGGCACAAAATCGATATATTAATACGTGAAGCAAAAACTTTGTACCCCTTTTTACGAAATTTGCGCGGACGCTTTCACACTCCTCGTATGAAATTTCGCACATTTATAGTTGCGGCCACGCGTTGCTGTAGCTCAGTAGTTCTAATACGTTGAACAATAAACACTAACCTCTAAAATTATGAGTGTTTCTCTACTATATTATGCATGTAATACATATAAACCTTCCTGGAGAATCACTCTTATCTATTTAAAAAAACCACATCAAAATCCGTTGCGTAGTTTTAAAGATCTAAGCATACATAGGGACAGACAGACAGCGGGAAGCGACTTTGTTTTATACTATGTAGTGATATAGAGAAGGAGTGCAGAATGCTAATATTTTATTTTAATTATGCATAAAAAATACATTTATTATGGTCGAATTTCGACCAGTGGGCGACCACTAGTATCTTTAAAGGTTCAGCTTTTGTATCGGTTTAATTTGATTCCGGTTCAATTCAGACTAACTGCATTAACGTGATGTATGTATGACTCACTTCCACAGACTGGCGATAGTGTTCCATCATGTTCTTGCTGGCATCTAGTTCAGCTAGCTTCTGCACCACCACGTCGGCTACGTTCTTTTCGGTAACGTCAATCTTATCTCTGGAAATTGCCATACTATGTTTACTACGCGGTTCTAAAACTAGCTCTTAGCGGAGATGTACTTGTACAAAAATACTTTATAGTTCTAACAATAGAACGGTTAATATATAAATAGATAAATAATAATTCTGGACATTTCACACAGCATCATCTGGCCCTAAAGTAAGCAGAGCTTGTGTTATGAGAACAACATGACTGATGTACTACTTATACTCATAGGAAAACACCCAGACCTGAGACAAATATTTCAGATCATACAATGATTTGCTTCGCGGCGGGAATCGCACCCGCAACCTTCTGCGTCTCAAGCGGGCTTTAGCTTACTGCTGGCAGCATTGAATACAATATACACGAGCGAACCGCGGTTTGCTGACAGCTTCGTTTACTAATGTGTGTCTGTCTCGTTTCTGAAGTTGGTATAAAAGTATGTTATAGTAAATGTGATTACCTGATAGCCTGCGCTAGTTATACGGACGCTGCATCATCAGTTCCGACAGCCTCGTGTACCTTTGTCTGAAGAGTGTCTGACACTTGTATATAAGTCATTAATAGTAAGCGTGATTACCTGAGAGCCTGTGCAAGTTGTATGGAGGCTGCATCATCAGTTGCAGCAGCCGCGGCCGAAGCCAGCCTCAGTGCAGCCAGCAGTTCCGACAGCCTCGCGTCCAACGCCGCCACACGCGCTATCAGCGACCCGCGCTCGTCCTCGGCCTCTGAGCGTTGTCGATGCGCGATAGCAGCCGATAGGTTGCGTAAGGATTCGCGTTCTGATGCAGATGCTGATTCCGGCTCTGAAAGGAGGAAGATGAGACTGGAGTCTATAGTTTTCAAAATTATTTCGAGACGTTAGAAATATCGTGACCCAAGAGCTGGCTCCTATCTGGCCCGGAGTATTAGCATTGTCATTAAACGTGGCAATGCTGCCTGTATCTTGTTGACGCTGATCTCTGGCATTGATCAGGAACAGTCGAGGTCTCCTATTCATTGTTTTAAACAGCTCATAGTTAATTACAAAATGTTATTATAATCTTGAAGAAGTGATAAATTAAATTATTTTTTAATGCCATCTCCCTACCTAATTTGCATACCGTAACTAGTCAAGCATGTTGTTTCACACTGTTATATATTTGTCATCTCTTAATAATAATAATAATGCTGAACATTTCACACAGCTTCATCTGGCCCCAAAGTAAGCAGAGCTTGTGTTATGGAAACTACGTGACTTATGTACTACTTAAATACTTTTTTATTTTGTAAATACATACATATTATATATAGAATCACCCAGACCCGAGACAAATACTTGCAGATCATACAAACATTTGTCCCAAAGCGCGAATCGAACCCGCAACCTTCTGCGTCTCACCCGGCCCTTGGCTCACTGCGCCACAGAGTAGACGCTCTTCGTACACACGTTTTATGGCAAATAAATATGTTTGAATAAATATAACAACTGTTTCACGTGTGATTTTCAAAATGATGGAAATAAAAAAACACAAGTTATGGAAAAAAACACTGGTTTCTACGTATTATTGTCGATGAATGCACCGACAATCGTTCGATTCATATAGATCTAGGAAATCTTCATCAAAGTCATCCTGAGTTTGATGCGTGGTTCACTTCGCTCGCGAAAGATGATAATGAATCACTCTAGATGAAACAAAATATTGACGGTGCCTTCGTCTAAAAAATAATACGCGATTAAGAAAATATATATGACAGGTGATTAGTGCTCACAGGCGTTTACATGCAGACTAATAGGTATTACAAAATTCGTAAGTGTCCATCTGTTAAACTCTGTATAAACTATCTTGTATTAGTTTTTCGTAGTTAAGGTATCTCTGCCAGACAACCTTAGGATGTAACGAACTGAATGTAGCTGAAGATAGGGATATATGCTACTTTTTATGTCTTAACTACGCGTACGCGCCGCGAGAAGCACGACCAGCTTCTCGCGGCGTCAGCCGACAATACATGAAGTGCTTCACTACATAAAATAAAACTAAGTCGCTTTCCGCTGTCTGTCTGTCCCTATGTATGCTTAGATCTTTAAAACTACGCAACGGATTTTGATGCGGTTTTTTTTAATAGATTGAGTTATTCAAGAGGAAGGTTTATATGTATAATACATACATAATGTACTAGAGAAACACATAGTTTTAGAGGTTTCTAATCACATTAGACATTCTGTAGTATAGATATTTAGTAAAAGCATTGCACCCGTGCGAAGCGGGGGCGGGTCGCTAATGTAATATAATTGACTTGTTCCTAACCCGGAGTGAATAAGAAAAGTTCTGTACTTTGACGACCTCTGTGGGCCAAAGTCCGGCTGAGACGCAGAACGTTGCGAGTTCGATTCCCGCCGCGGGACAAATGCTTGTATGATCATTTGTCTCGGGTCTGGGTAATTCTATAATATGTACGTATTTAGAAAAATTATATTATTATAACTCTGCTTACTTTGGGGCCAGATTATGCTGAGTGAAATTTCCGGCATTATTATTTTTATTACTTGGATTGTGACCCGGGTTTTATTACTGAGCGCTTCCGTGTCTCGAATAGCACGGTAAGCTATCGGTCGCGTTTGTTGTGGCCCTAAATTTGGACACAGTGAGCCTAGTTGTTTGAAAGTAAAGAGATTAGGTACCTTTGTCAATATCAGGACAGGAGTCTCTTTCGGGAGAGAGTTCGTCGCCGCTCCAGGCGCCAGCGCCTTCTGCGCCCGACCACCATTCTTCTGCGAGTTCTGAAATTAATTGAACTTGTAGCTCTCCTATTTTTCTAGCTATTCTTCTAGCACGTATCTCTGACTACCCTCTTTATACTAAAAGCCCAGTGTCAAATCAAATCAAAGTCACAAGGATCACTTTGAATGGTCTTCTTACATGCTAGTGAATCTATAATAGGTGCCGGATCCTCCTAACCCCAGTTCAAGAAGAATCTGGCACGAAATTCGTCTGGTCTTAACAATTTTTTGTATGATCCTTGCCAATTTTGTTACGGATGCCGATTCGAGTCGGAGCAGATTCATTTAAAGCTTTTTTGTCATATAAATAATCAAATATTTTATAATATGCTTTAATAGAGAGTAGAGTCACTGAGTTCATTTGTATTTTTGTGCTGTTCAAGGTTTTATTTATTTATTTTAAAACTTACAGCTAGGTCTTAAGAATTGTTATTTATATAAAACATGCCAGTACAGACCAGTGCATGAGTGCTGAGAGCAAATTAAAAGTTTCCGCAGATATTTACTTAAATAGGTTAAGAAATGTACAGTAAAAGTAGACGACTTGCAGAAATACGCAACACAACGTGAAATAAAAAATGAAGTTAAAGTTAGTTATTTTAAGAAGAATTCAACACTAAGCAAGCGTTACTTGCAGATATGTTAAATAAATCAACATCAATGTTTTTGTTGACCAATGAGATGAACGATGACTGATTAACAATCAATGAACAGAAATCAATGTCAGTCTGGAGATGTAAGAAAGAAACACAAATTTATATAACGTGATTCTCTTACTATACACACTCCACACATACCAAAAATGGTATCCACCCCCCGACTGGTATCTAAATAAGTATATATAGATAAACACTTTATTGTACACAAAGAGAACACACAAAATAATAGCAATACAGTTGTACAATGGGCGGTCATATCGCTAAAAGCGATCTCTTCTAGACAACCTCTTCTATTATAACTACTCAGTGAAGTGAAGATTGAGATAAATAAATAAATCTACTTATATTGTCACTAGTTAATTGAAAACATTGTAGTGAAAGGATAAAGTGCGCCTCGGAGGCTCCTTTCGTGCACTTGGCACATGTTTTCGAACTTTTTAGGCTTTACGATAGGATGTTTGCTGTCATCGTTTGATAGTAAAAATAATTACGTTTTAAAAACTAAAAAGAAAACAGACTTCATTGAATATAATTTTTTTTAGTGGAAAGCAGATGTATTTTGTTTATATTATAATATGAGTAGGCATAAACGCACTGTTCCAATGAGACAGCGAGGTTCTGAGGAGTAAACGAAAATCATCGATTATATCATCGATGTATACAATTTTTAGATTTTTGTTCATTTTTTAAAAACAGCTCGACCGATTTCGATAAAATTTTAATGGGAAAACCTGGAAAGTATATCCTTCGAAACAAAAAAAGAATTTTCTAAATCGGTGCAGGCGTCTTTGAGTAATCGGTGAACATTAAATAAAAAAGATTCCGACGAATTGAGAACCTCTTCTTTTTTGGAGTCTGTTAATAAATAAGAAACTACATTACATAAGTCACGGTATCTTCCACAACTATTAAGAATTGTTGTACCTGGGTCATTGATAAAGCACGGTTCAGTCTCGGAGTCCAGTAGATCAGCTGAGTTGTCGTTGTCGTCTGACACTCTGGAGCGGTCATCGTCAGCGACAGTCGCGGGGGTAGCGGGGGTCGCGGGGGTAGTGGGGGCAGGGGCAGGGGCGGAACGAAAAGCTCGAACAACAGCCCCTAGAAGTCCACCCCTTGGTTCCTCTTCGGGGGAGAGAGCCTCGCCACTGTCGCTGCGACTGAAAAGAACATTACCTATATGTATATTCCGAAAATTAATAATAATACCGGACATTTCACACAGCATCTGGCCCCATATTCCGAAAATTAATATTAATACTGGAAATTTCAGCATCTGGCCTCAAAGTAACCAGAGCTTGTGTTATGGGTACCACATGACTGATATACTACTTATATACTTTTTTTGTAAATACATATATGTCGCCGCGTCGTTCCTACGCCTCGCGAAACAATGCGTCATCGATTTATATTTAATTTACAAAGAACATAATTTAAAGCAATTAGGTCTTATAAAACCCAGATATATTATTTTAACGCCAGGTTCATTCATTACTTTGTATTAATCGATTGTCTTAATTAATTGTTAATTGATTTGACTACAAAAGTGATGATGACGCTTTGAAGGACGTTAATTTATAATTATTTGCTATTTGAGCTTTAGTTGCTTTCTTAATTCTTTAATAATTTAGAATCAATTTATGGAATTTATTTCGAATTATTTGAGTACTATTTAAATTATCGGAAATAATTAAGGTAATTTTAAGTCGAATATTTTTATTAGGGTTTTTGTTTTGCAATTCACGTAAATAACCTTCAATAATTAAGAAATGATTTAAGAATTTATTAACACAATATGAATTGTAATTTTAATAAGTTCCTGCACCATCTTTTTTAACTTGAACGGAAGTGCTATCAAAACAAGAAGATGGCGACAAGAGATTGCTTGTGAGTCAAAAAGACTCACTTGCCTTGCGTCTTTGAAACCGAATAGAACTGTGAGTTGAACTCGGTCCACTATTCAATAAAATAGTTAGATTTTTATTAGTGTTTGTTCTTTTTGTTTTATTTTCAATTAAATTACTGTAATATTTTATGTGTTTTCGCTTGATAGGAAATAGTTCAAATATGAAATATCTGAAGTAGGTAGGTAAATCAATGCTTGCAATAGCAGTACCGGTGACCGAGAAATAAAGTCAACGGGACTACACCTTTAAAAACTTATGATAACTTTCTTTTTCGATATATATATTATATTTAGGAAGACCCAGACCCGAGACAAATACTTACAGATCATACAAACAATTTGTCCCGCGGCGGGAATCGAACCCGCAACCTTTTGCGTCTCAGCCGGACCTAAGCCCACTGCAACACAGAGGTCGCCGTAATTATAACTCCGAATGATGCAATAACCGTTGAGACGGTCTCACTAGTCAACTATCAGCCGATAAATATCAGTTGACTAAAAAACAATATGAATTCTGATCGCGAGTATTTAAAAATATACTAATCCGGATAAATGATATTATTATTATTGTTTGTTTCACATAACAGATGTACCTAAGGGTGGCCCTAATACACTAATACTGGACCTCCGCTTTTTATAACAGACAAAAAAAGGAGAAGTTCTCTAATATAGTTGTTTTATATGTTTGTATATACCTCATACCTCCATCATTTATGAACCGATTTTAAATTTTTTTTTGTGCGAAAGGAATATCGTCGTTAAGTTTTCTCAATTTCTAATTTTCTACGCAACTTTCTTACTTTTTTCTTTCATAAGAATCTGACAATAACAAACAAAACAAAAAAAGAATTAGCGAAATCGGTATAGCCGTGATGCCGTGACCAAGGGAAATAGGGATTAATTTATATTATATCACTAGTCGCCATAATGATGCCATCAAAAACATAACTTGTAAAAAAATCAAGTCTCGCAACTAAGTTCTTCTGCCGTAAAAAGTTGTGAGATCCATGTAATTCTAAGTCAGTTAATTTATTCAATATTAAAATATTAATGGACCTTCTGTCTTAAGTTATTACGTAATTAGTTAGCCTAACAAACACCTTATAGTTACCATATCAATATTAAAAATCTTTTATGTTTTGAATGAATAGATTGACTTGGCCATCGCATGAAAACACAATGTATCTCACAAGTAATACATATTGGCCTTAATTATATTGGCACCAACCTAACTAATATAAGCTAAAATTAAGTTTTACCATCTAACTAAATTAGGAAAGCCTAATTTATAATAAGATAAAATTAAATTAGGATATGTTGGTAGCAGCAGAATACCAAAGTTTCATTTGACAGTTGAAAACCAAATTTTATCTAAAATTAGTTAGGTTGGTGCCAACAGAATTGAGGCCATTATCTGTATTAAATTAGATCGTTTAGTACGGAGGGCACGGCCCCCAAGATGTTACCTAAAAGCGTCGTTGTGGAAGACGGTGGGTTCGAGCGCATCTCTCGGCAGTTTGTAAGCCCGCAGTAACGCGCGAGTGAGCCGCGTCAGTCGCCGCTGCAAGGCGTCCAGCGCGCGGGCGGCGCCGGCCCCGCCGCGCGCGCGGGCCGCCAGCGCCAGGCTCTCCTGGCGCCGCTGCTCGCACATGCGGACTAGCTGACGGCATTCTGTACGTCTGATGGATAAATTATAATCATTCATATTAGTGGACGATGCACCCAACACCATCTAGCCCCAAGTGGGGCGATTATGGAACTTTGATCCTATGAAAACATTGATACTAATAGCTTTCGGTTACTATTGATGAATTGGTATTACGGATTGCTGCGATTTCTATCGGCTTCTATCCCTAGTTACAATGTGAAGTTGGTGTCAAACTATAACTCGACCAATTTACAAAGTATGATTGTGGTAGAAACCGTGTTTAGCGTACTAAGCATTTAAATACATCGTATATGATTGATTGAAATAATGCGCATTGCTAATCGAAATTGATAGACATTGATGCCGATTGCTAATCGAAACTGATAGACATTGCTTGTATCAAGAGAACCATAATCGCCCTACAGATGACTGATAGAATACTTATATATTATTAAATACATACTTATAATACTTTATACACAAAAACACCTATATGGATCACATAAATGTTTATCTTGGGAGGGAATCGAACCCTCAACCTTCAGCGCAGAAGGCAGAGCTGCTACCAACTCAGCTAATAGGCCAATCTTCTGCCTTTTCTATTTTTTCAATGCGAAGACAGTTGTAAACCAAGTTTGAATAATAATGGTCTGTTCATTCATTCATCTACATCACGGTGAGTTTGACCAGTGATGAAGATTCTCTCAATAACGTTCTGGTAGGTAGAAGGTACCTCTTATCCAGATCAGCGTGTAATCTCGCGCTGTCAGCCTCTGCATCTCGGAGCGAGTGTGTCAGCGCGTTGGTTTCCGCAGCGAGGAAGTCTTGCATCTCGGAAGCCTCGCGCTCTGCTTCACTCAGTCGAGCTTCCGCCAGCCGAGTACGCTCTCGCTCAGAACATGATTCCTAGTAAACACATACGAAGACAACTTTGTACAAAAACTGTTACTCGTTTTGAGTGATTTCGTGAAAAGGGACGAAAGTAACAGGAAGCCGGGGAAGCGCGCGCTATTTGATTTGACCGATGAGCGCGCGCGCGGTTGTAGAGTTGGCCGGCAGATGGTACCAACCCATTTTCTGAGAGGTTAGTACTGTCAGCCAACAGTGTGTGCGTGTGCGATGAGAAATAGTAAAGGAAAACGCATCAGCTGTGCGCTTAACCTACAGTGTTGTGTATACAGTGTGCTTTTATATAAACTTATTCAAGTTATAATGTTAATGTTGCTTACTACCAAGATGAGATGTCAGATGTTACACATCATATGCGACTACTGTAAGGCGAGCTCGTTTGTTATATTTTTTAACGGCTTACTTTGGGGCTAGATGATGATGCTGTGTGAAATGTTAGCCCGGTCAAATTAGCCAAAAAATAGGGGTACCCTTGCATTAATTTACAACAAGCTGAAAATAATCGTAATGGATAATCTTCTAATGAAATCCTGAAAGTCCCCGTGTTTGAATTAAATTGACCCCTATGTGCAAAAAAAAAAATCAAGGTCGCAAAAATAAGTTTTTTTGGATTTTTTGGTCAAACGGTTAGTTTTACAATAAAAACAGACTAAAAAACAGCTCGGACTAAAATTGTAGATCAGGTAATTATCTACTAAAATTGTCCTGATACTTTTTTCTCTAAGATTTATCATTTCTGAGAAAAAGCCATACGAAAGTTAGCTGGAGCTGTATTCTCCATAATATGCATGACTACGGTCTCTAAACATTATTAGACGCGTGATATAAGTTATATACATATGAGTTTCAACTAGCCAACAACAATTTTTATCGAATGTTCATAATAAGTCTCGGCTCATTATAATGCCTAAAGATAAATTTACTACTGAAAATATTTTAGTTAAGCAGGCTGACAATGTCGCTGATGTACTTATTGTTGAAACTGCAATCAATCAATTTAATCCAGCACATATAAATGTTGTTGTTGGTGAAGAAGATCTGTTCGTATTAATTACTGCTCGAACTTCAAGTGATAAAATTATTTATTTTTTGAAACCTGGCTCAACAATCATCAGAATCTTTTTCAAATGAGAGTTTATCCGCTTTCCCTAAATGTAAACGCTATTTTTAATTTTTACATGCTTTCACTGGCTGTGTGTGATACTACATCAGCATTATTCAGGAGCAACATCAAATTTGAAATTATTCGAAAAACAGGATTTAGTTAGGATGTGCCCAAGTGTTCGAAGAATTAAATTCTACGCCAGGAAATCTAATTTTTCACGGAATTTAATTTCTTTTTTCAATGTATGGAGCTCCAGCAAAAATCACCTGCATACTTATCCTTTGGTAAACAATGATTTAATAAAAATCGTACGCAATTAGCTTGTCTTCTTCCAACCTCAGCTTCTGCCCAGCAACATTTCTATCGAATGTATTACCAGGTTCAAGTGTGGCTTAGCAATGCACTGGATCCAGAAGAATGGGGTTGGAAGCTAATTGACAATGTACTGGAGCCAATCCATACTCTACTTCCGCCTGCACCAGAGAAGCTCCTTAACACCATTTTTATGCCTACCGGGGACACCACGTAAAAAAATACGCGCCTCGTACACTACCTCATAGGTGGCGTGGAAACGTGTGCATTTTATGGAGCTCCAGCTAACTTTCGAACACTTAGCTTTTTTAAAAAATGGTAAATCTTAGAGAAAAATGTATTAGACAATTTTAGTAGATAATTACCTGATCTAAAAATGTAGTCCGAGCTATTTTTATCGTAAAACAACCCGTTTGGCCCAAGAATCCAAAAAACCCATTTTTGCGACCTATGACCTTGAATAACATTTTTTGCACACACGGGATCAATGGGGACTTTTCAGGATTTCATTAGAGTGGTATCCCTTACGTGCCAGTAAATTTTCAGCTTCTTGTGAATTAATGCCTTTAAGTAAATTTATTGTTTTGCAAAACCCTTTTTTAGGTTCTAGGAACCTCGATGCTTTCAGAAAGCACTTATCTTGCTTCTTAAATTTATTTCCATACTAGAAAAACAATGACATGGAAAATTTAATTGAGATTTTTTCACGGTTCTGACTCTGAAAATATTCAACTGTGTTCCACTGTATTTTATAACACTTCTCATTTGAGAGGGAGGATTAAATGAAGTTTTTAATATGCGTACTGACCGCGTGTAATTTGTTGCACTGATCTCTGAGGGTGTCGATCTCATTGCGCTGTCGAGTAGCCAGCTCACCAGCGGCCTTCAGTTGGTCTTCCAGGGCGCGTAGGCATCCTTCTGCTCCCGCACCAGCTCCTATAAACAACGAAGGCTAGTAAGTTAGATGGGTGAATTCATATCTAAGTTTTAAAGGAATTGACGCCTTTGCTATCTTCTGAAAAGGCAATCCCGAGTGAAGAAGAATTGAAGAAAAAAAAGATACGTGATAAACTCCCGTTAAATAGTAAAGAAAGATCAAGAACTCAATCACACAAAACATGCTTTATCATGAGATCACAACGGTTAGGCGGCTCCTTAAGGCTTTACCGCATGCTCCTTGACATAAACCTATAGAACGTAGAGTGGCACGAAGAGCCCTTACCTGCAGCTCCAGCTAACTCCAAAAGTCGTTGCGAGTTGCGCTCAAGTTCTGCTAAAACTGCATGGCGCGCGTTTCGTTCTTCTGCTAAAGCCGCTTCGGCGTGTAACCGCAGCGACCGCTCCTGTGCCGCGGTTGCAGCAGCCGCTCGCGCCGTTTCCGCATCACGACCACTGGCTTGCACACCGCGATGGCATTTTGTTACCTCCACGCGCCTGCATATACAGAAATAATATATTTTAAGAAGTAAATTCAGGAAATTAGTATATGAAAATATATTAGAAAATAACTAACGTTTCAATGTTAGGTAAGATGCCCCCAAGAGCCGACTCCACATCGGTCCCCAGTAGCACAGTCTGCGAGGTCTTCTCCGCGTATATTCGCACTCGCGTCTTCACAGCAGAGCGCGATGAAACGGACCTCGTGACTGTGGGTCTTCTCGAGGACGGCGGTGTGCTGTCATGCTTCGGCGAACCATCAGGCTCGTCGCGGCGTCTTCTGGGCAACGTTCCGTATTTGTCAGCGGCTATCCGAGCAGCGCTTGTATCCGGCGTCGCCGCCAATCGCTGTCCATTCGTCGGCCAACGTTTTTCTTCGCTCGGTGAGTTAGGCGTTCGACATCTAGCGGTGGAGGTTTTGGTGGGTTTGGCTCGGAGTGCTGGGCTTTCGCGAATCAAGTTCGGTAGATCCGTGGTGGGACGGATTCGCGGCTTAGGTGTTAAAGGGCGGGGTTTTTCCGGTGGAGTTGGTTTCTCTCTGCTTCTAGCGCGTTCCCGTGTGGCGAGATTGGGTCCACGCGGTGCTGTAACCGGTCTGGGTGTGGAAGAACCAACGGGTGAGCTTCGTTTGGGTTCTGTGACGTTGACGTTAACTCTGCGCCTCGGGCGCGGAGGGGCACCGGCTAGGGAGGAACTCTCAGAGCCACACCCCGAGCCGCAGGACACTACACTGGAAGCGCAAGATCTGGAACCACCACCGCTACTGAGCGCACGACCGCAACCTTCCACCCCACTGTCACTGCCAGCAGCGCCCAGTACTAATTCATCGCCCGCTGGAAGACTATCTAAATCACCGAAAGATCGCGCGTCGTCATTCACCTCATTAGGCTCATGTTCGATACACTTATCAACCGATGGACTAACTTCTACTCCATCCATCACTACTCCACTTTCATCATTGGTGCCTACACTACTGTCTTTATTTGTTACACTTTTATCTGTGTTCGTTACATTATCATCTTTATTGTCCTTACTTTCTTTAGTTACACTCATCTCCGTACTGTCACTGGGGTCACTTTCTAATTTTGTGTCTATTTTAGGAACATCTTTGTTGGTTTGTGTTTCGGTCGATGTGGACGGTGCCGCCTCACCGACAGCATTACTTCCTTCTTCCATTGCTGAGTGTTTTACATGTTCTGTGACAAATGAAACCAATATTTAGTAAAAGCCGTAATACTGTTAAACCTAACGAGGAGGTAGAGTATCTATTGTTCGAGACCCTTAGGCGTATATGCACAGCAGTTCCCTTGGGAGCTTATTATTATTGTCCCTGGCGCGCAGTATCCAACATGCTACTTCGTATTACAGCGGACAGAAATAACTACAACACAATCTACACATATTATAATAAATCGAGGGTTTATTGGTAAGTATTTTCAGTCAAAGTTCACGGTAACAGCACTTGCAAAGCAAGTTTATAGCTTCCCTTACTATCTCATCACCATATTTAATACCTGTCTGACTAGACTTAGAAACAAAATCTATAAATAAACACAATAAGTTGTCCATTACGAACACAAAAGAGGAGGTTATTACTATTAGAACGTCAACGGTGAAACCGATAACAATGAGCAATGCAAAACCTATCGACGTTTTGCAATGCATCGTTTCTGTGTAGCTCAACAACAATGGTTCCCATGACCGGCAGGCCTCCCATTCCCTATTCATGTCAGCTGCAACTGTTTGTCTCGTGTGTTTTATATAAACATGAAAAACGGGTGTGCCATAAATATACAAGTTTATTACATTCTACAACAAGATTATTTCAAGGAAGGTATTCGAGAGAAAGGGGCCTCACCTTTTCAAGTCCTGAGATACTACTTTCGCTTATTCCAGGCTCATGGGAATTCTAAGCATATGTAAGATACTACTGATAGTTTGTTTAAAATAACTATGGATATTCATAATATTAATACAAGAAATAAAAATAAACTAGTTGCGAGTTGCGTACCATTGCGTACACATTTGTGTATGCTTTTTAAAATTTTAAAAAGGTCCCAAGCGACCGACGTGATAGATCTTTCGATTGGAAAATTGCTTATGGTAAAATATCTAACTATTTAGATGACAAAATAGCTCGGGATGAATCTGATCTAACGCGGCAACCATAACAAAATTAGCTAGGATCATACAAAAAAGCTAAGTCGGGGGGTTAGGAGAAACCGGAAATCGTAAGAAGACTATTAAAAATGGTCCTTAAAAATACATTTTATAGAAAAAAGAATATTTTTATTTGATTTGATTTAATTTTAAGATAGTGTACGATGATTTTGCACGATTAGGTGCAAGATTGATAAAGCAAACTTCGATGTGTTATTGAAAATCGACCGATAACATAGTGAGCGATTGCTCAAATAGGGGAGCGTATCTATGCAACACTCAGATCCTCGATAACGTATCGTCTTTACATTCAAGATTATTAGACAAGCAATAAACATTAAGCACAATGAAAAATGTGTAGGTCTGGAGGCCATCGCACTGCAATTTGCTGGGTGAGCACATCAGAGCTTATTGAGCCATCTCAACACGTGCAGAGGTCTGCACGTGTTCTAATAAGGCTGTCTAATCGTTTTGGTTGTGCTTACAAGTAGGTAGCGACTGATGTCAAACGTCAACATAGTAGGGTAGGTTTGTCTATGCCAAATCGTCATAGTTCTTACAAAGATGCTTACAAGCAAGAAACGACCAAATTACTTAAATGGTGTAATAGCGACATGCTGTCTTGTACATTTTGAGAAACACGGGTTTTAACTTACGTATTAAAGTAGAAAGCCGGCTTGTACCTGTTCATAGAGTAGATAATTCATTGTAAACATGATGCTATTTATACCGGCAGTACAGCAAGCCTAGTGTCGGACACTAATTGAAATACAAAGGCCACGGCGAAGGCCCTCGTTTGTACCTTGTATTTTTTCTAACCGGTATTTTAATGCTCTTAAACTAGTGTTCAGAATTGCAATAAGCTTTTACATTAGCCTTTTATATGAGCCGCATTATCAAAGTTAATTAAATTCAACCGATGACGCGATAATCCGATGTGGGTGACGAAACTCTTGAAAAGCTTTCATCGAATAAGTACCTTCTAGGCGTCTGCATCGAATTTCTACTTGAATAACTTTCGCAAGTCGTGAACCCCGTCGTAAATACAAATAAGATTATTTCCAACGAGTACTTTAAATTCTAGCTAAGGTTATTGCTTTATTTGTTGCGAAGAATTCTAATCACGTCTCACCATTGATCGATTTGGTGGGATAAAGGATTTCTTATGGAACTCCTAGGCGCCAGACTCTTGGTTTTCATTCGGCTAACTTTACCTACGTATTAGTACATACGAGCAAAAGAGTTTTCTATCAAATGAAACCCAAACTACTTTCGAAATTACGAAACAATAATAAGATATAATAAACGTGCCATAAAAGGCCGTATATTTTACTACGTAGGACGGCCATTTCAAATTAAAGTCGTAAACGAGAATAATCTTTATTGCAGAGTTATGATCGAAACACTTCCCATATGATGGAAGAGCAACGTGGGCCTTCACTCTTGGGTACAGTAAAGTTACAAAAATACATTACCTGGATACGGATAACGGATATAAAAAGCATGTAAAGTAGTATTGATGGCTGGATAATAATTGATTTATTTGACAAGACAAGAACTGCCAATCGACTTGAGTTGTATTTTGTAGTAGATGCAGTATCGAATAAGCCTGTATGATGCCAGATTTGACAGCTTCGCTTTATAAAACCGTGCAGCTACTAACGTCTTGCAATCTGCATGCATGATGCAAGGTAGTTTCTTAATATAAACGTAAGCTTCAACGTTTCTTATGAAAGTTATTTGTTAGGAAATCTGTATGCAAAACAGTGTTCTGAACACATTTCAACGATTTGGCTTAGCTCCATCAGTTCTAGTTCACCGACATAGTTGAATTATTGTAACGAGCATGTGGGTTAATGCACATAATAAGAGCGATTTCAAACCAAACGGCATCTAGGTAAATGACTTTGTGCTAGTACCTACAGTTTGCAAGAGTTTCGTAATTGGTAACCTGTACAAAGTATCAGACTGAACACTTGCCCTTAATATTGTAATAATACACTATTAATTTAGATTTGCAATAGGTACAATATCATAAAGAACCTAACAGAGACAGGAGATATTTGACTTTGAAGATATTTAAATAGATAGAGCAATGAACTGTAATTTAATGTTTAGATTAAAACATTCGATGTATCCCACCCACGCGACCAGAAAATCACTGAAGGCGTTACAAAGTTCAAGAACCTTATCTAGACAACTTCAGCAAATAGTTCAGTGCGTAAAATTATATCTAACTGCTCGAGCGTTTTCATATGAACAAGTACGTATTTATATTTTATTAACTAGCTATAAAAAAAGATTCGTTCTCAATTCGGCTGTTTTTATACGCTTTATATTAGCTTCCCTGTATGTATGTTTGTATGTTTGTAACCGGCTCCTTAGGACGCGATTTTGACCCACTTTAAACGGCCAGATTTCATTCAAATTTTGCACACCTGTCAAAGACCGATGACAATGCAATAATATATATATTTTTTTAATGGTTTTTTTTTATTTTACGAGATATCTCCGCTAATTATTAACCGATTTTAACGATTCTTTATTTATTCTATAGGGTGTACCTCCGAAGTGGTCATTTAAGTTTAGTGAGGATCTGATGATGGAAAACATTATAAAAATCGGAAACTCTTCAACGCATGTGACCAAATGCATCGTAAATTATTCGTTTGAAAAATACAAATACAAAATGTTTTATTTCTGTAACTTAAGTAACATAGTTTATCAGTATTGGATACCTCCTTTTAAGTATAAAATACCTGTATTAGGAGAATATCGCTCTTCTTAATTGTGGTTTATAGCCATTTTATTGCTGTAACAATACATTAAAACATTTACTTAACTACTATTTACTATCCTAAATAACATTCATGTGAATTTTTGAGGGTAGATTTGAGACAGTTATCAAAGTCAGTTGTGAATGTTGAAGTTCAGCGCGAGTGCTGTGGTGAGGTGTAGGTAATTTTTGTGGGTAGAAAAATATTGTTGTGTAGTGTCACGAAGTGTCGATGTTGAATGAGTGTTTGAGTAGGTGTAAGTTTTTGTAAGTAAGTATTGATGTATGGTCCAAGTGTAAAAGTTTCGTCTGATAACACCAGGCTAATGTGAGTCGGTGTATCAGTCGTAACCACTGGGTGTGGTGTGTCTGTTTGTATGAGTGTGTAGTGTGATGTGTGTGTGTGTGTGTGTGTGTGTGTGTGTGTGTGTGTGTGTGTGTGTATGTGTTTTGGTGTGTGTATACAATGAATTATCTCGTATTATATGATTTTATCCAAAAGTTTTTCAGTTTCATCGTAATTTACTGGCAATAGCCATTTAGTTACCGTCATTTTACATTTGTGATTATTTAACGGGTATATGTTAATGATTGTATTGATCCGATTATATAAATGAGCGGATTGGCTTGAGAATTGGCGTGATGCAAAAGTTGAATGTATAGTTTGTCTGTCCGTTATAGTAAAAAATGAAGTAAGGCAATACCTATTTGGGTACCTTTTAGTAGTCAACTGAGTGACAATATACTTTGAAGATACCTTACAGAACTCTTCAACAACAAACAGCTCATTCGTCACAATTGAAGCACTGTATTGGGGATCTCAGGCACTTTATGCATACTTGTCAGTTGATCAGACCCCAAGGCTTGGCATTGATGACAAAAATATCATGTATCGCAATTAAAGAAGGTATTGTATTGGTATATTACAGGTTTTAAAATTCGGGTTTAAAAGCATATTTTCAGTTTTGGTAAAAATATATTATCTACCTAGTAGAGAATGCAATTAAACAGAACGGTACCTCATAATATCAATAATATTCAAGAGTAACTTATCAGTAGTTATAAGTGAGTACTATAGGTATTTATCGCTATAATGGTCACACGCAAGAAACTTACGAAGGACTTCTCAACAATTTATGCTTGAGAAACTCACTAACGAGAAAACGGATTTTGAGATTACAATAGTTAGTTAGTTTACTCGTATTAAGCTTCAGTACATAACAAATAGCGATAGTTGCTAACTTCGACTATTCCTGGGCATATTTTAGTTCCTACATGACAAAATGTACGGTGAAGCCAGGAAGTGACTCTGCAGTCTAAACAAACAGCGTCGGTCAAATTGACAGGGCCTCCAAGTGATTGGCACACAATGACAGCCAACATGCTGATAACTAACGAGCATGTCCAGGGTGCCGGGCTGTCTGCCTTTGAATACCTAATGTAGTAGTCATGTGCCTACCTACGGACTGAATAGTAGTTGGACATCGAATGGCCGAGCCGTGTCGTCGAAACTCTCGACTCAATCAACATAATGGTCATCATGATCTCTACAACATTACGTCTAGGATTTTAGTCTTATTGACTCTGCTTATAACAAGTCACAACATACCTTGCAATATATTATAAAAGACAAAAATTATAGTTACATCTTGCCCATAATTACAAGATCCTGTGTGTGGCAGGCTAATTAACGAACCGTAATAAATAACTGATACGAATGAATAAAACCGAACTCTAGTTCAGAATAATATAGCTTCTCGAAACACGCAGAATGAAAAATAGGTGTCATAAATATCGCAGAAGCAGTACATACTTACGGGAAATAACGAGAACGAGCGTGCTTCATTTTTATAGATCCTGCTCAGACGAGAGATTGGAGCAACAGATTAATCCAAAATTGAACTAGGTACTCGTATAAATAACTTTAGACAAAAACTTAATTACTGTAGCAAGAATTCAGTAATGGCTTTATTGCCTTAAAAAAATAAAGCTTTAGGTTTAGAAGCTGCCAAATGTCTGCCATTTTATGAATATGTTTAGATAGCGATATGTCCTTCAACGTAATTGCATGGTACAAACAGGGTATTGCACTCAGTTTCACACCGACATGTTATGTTATTACAATCCGACAATTTGCCATCCGAGCAAAGTGCTTGTCGATTTACTCTAAAAATCAATTAGCTTAGTTATTTATTATGAATACTTTTGGATTAGCTGACTACTGGCTATAAAATTACCAGGTCAAATACCTAACAGGACTCGGGGCTCAGTGACTTACATCCCAGTGGGCTTGGCATGTATACGAGGTTGGCTAGTTTTTTCTTATTATGTTGCTTGAAGCATAAGGTAACCTTATAAAACAGGAAGCTAGTAAGCCGAGTATTCCACTATAAATCCACGATAATACGATTTTATATCTAGGAAATTTGAAAGCTCAAACCACTTTATAAACAGGCACAAGGCAAGGTCACTGCTAGAGGAAGTAGCATTTATAAAACATCTTTGAAAAGTTTAGATTTAAAATAGGTGTTTTATCAGCAGGGGAAACATAATTAGGAAACATACCATAATGTTTCTTGAAGTAATATAATGACTCAACATAACCGCTTTTTATGTAGCCCGTGCTAAGTAACGTGGAATGCTTGGCAGATGTTACAGGAAAGTAACTAAGTATAGGTATTTATCTACGTATAGGAAAAACTTGTATATATACATTCAATTGAATGTAATCAACGTGAAGAACTGTTTCAATGAAACCTGTTTGCTCCAGCAGCTCCAACAGGATGGCTACGTAAAAAGGGGGGTATAAATATGTTAGGGTCGATAACAGGTAGTAGCTGATTGTTGCTCTTTCATTAGGACAATGTGGCTGCAGACAGGGCGCGACCGGATATGTAGTCACAGTGGACATTATAGTACTAACGTCCAGTAGCTTTACATTACTTCCTACGATGACAGTAAACTTGGTAATAAGCACACGAACAATATTAACGACCTCGGTGGCGTGACGGGAGAGAGCCAGGCTGAGCTTTAGCTTTAGCGTGCTTTAGCACGAGAAATGTGGGCAAGAATCTTGCAAATATTTCTCCTGGTCCAAGTGTTATGGTACCATGACGTTCACTCAAAGTGTATCAGATATCCACGACGTACGATAGTGAACCCTAGGGTCAGGATAAGTTCGGCTGACTGGGTTTCATTCAAACTTTTATCAGAGCTTTGAGACTGTTAGCGAAAGGGTTAATTATACAATTACCCTTTTCGGTGGAGAATTAATCGTATCCGAGACCCACTGCTAAAAACAGTGCAATAAAAACCTATTTCCTATACCTATAAAGGTAGAGTTCGTTACGGACGACAGGCCAGTCCATAACGTTCTAAATAGGACGGGAAAGCTTTGATAAAATTGCGATAGCTTATGTAAATATGCACCTCTGATGAATGAATGAACCCTGATGAATGAACTGGGTGTGATGTGAATCAGGCCTAGAAATCGACCATAGTTACCATATTCACAATATATTGGTTACCAACTGTACTTACATTTTGATAAACACGGGTTTTACTCACGCATTATTTTTTCGATGGAAGCACCGACATTGTTTCGATTCATCTAGAGAATCTTCATCAGGGTAAGTATGATACACGGTCCGCTCGTTGCCGCTCAAGTTCACGGTTTAGTGCGAACCGAACCGACCTTCTTCACCCTGATGAAGATTCTCTAGATTCTCTCTCTAGAAACAATGTCGGTGCCTCCATCGACAAAATAATGCGTGAATAAAACCATTGTTTATCAAAATGTATAGTACACCTTTAAAACCCTATACGATTGAAATTTAGAGTAAGTAAGTATGTATACATAAACTCAAAGTTCATGCCTTTCATCTTTTCTCTAATTAAAAACCCTCCGACATATTTTACCGAAAAGATAACACACGTAGATAAGGTACCTATTTTGAAAATAGGTATATTGAGTAGGTAGATCCGAAACTCAAGTTACTGAACTTGAATTAGCTACGTATATTTTTAACACAAAAACAAGTAGGTAACAATTCTACCGTGAATTATGTAAAATATCAGTTTTATCAAGTCAACCAATTATTAAAAAGATTGAACCTATAATCTCATGAAATCAGCGAATACTGACAAGGAACTAATTTACGGCATGTGTGCGCAAACCCACAGACTCTGTCAGCACACTTGCCCTACATTATGACGTCCCTACTCACCGCACCCCGATCTAACGAAAAACGGCCTAACCATTACGGCTTTCGTGATAGGCGTGACACTATTACATGAATCCGATCTGAATAAAATTATTCCACTCCATAAATATTTCTCGTATGAACGAAAGCGATCAAGATAAACGTAGTTTCGAGGCAAGGTGAAGGTTGCCCGCAGAGCCAGTAATACGGTCGTGAAAGAAAGTTTTGATTGAGTCAGTGTTGTCATAGACAACAGTTTTGTTATTCGAATAAACACTCGTTCCCTCGTAAACCCCCATAAGTCCAATAAAATGCTCCCCTCGCTTTTGGTCGTGGTGAGATGGGAATGTTAAAATATCCCATTGATTTTTAGAATTATGTCGTCGATGTTAATCTGCTGCGACATGTTTCAAAGACAAAGCTTAAGGATTGAACGATTAAACATATGAAAATACTTTTATATGCCCTCTGGCAGTGATCTGGTGATCAGTTGAGCTATCTATATATCGTTTTAAACGGTCCTTAGATAGCTCAACTGTTTCACATGTATTTTTTATTATTCTGTACATTTCTGTAATTATTTTTGTTAATAAAAGTATTTTTCTTAATACCCTTTTATATTACATCAAATCGTTAGTTTCTATTCTAATAGATCTGTTGCGTAGTTTAACTTTAAGCGATACTTAGTTCATATTAATGGTACTTATATATGAAAATTTTGAGAAAAGAGAGACATCTACATAGAGACATAGACACAACTACAGCGGCACGTAGGACGTATATTCAATTTGTCAACTTATAAAGTCAATAATTTATCAGATAACGAACTGTGAATGGGTGGCTACAGAAAATAAAGCGATAATAATATTATTATCTCTCGAACGAAATTATCGTGACACTCTTTTGAGTTAAGTACCTATTTAAACGCATTAATATATTATGTCCGCATATCTTTTTGCGCTACAATTGTAAATTCGTTACAAACAAGGTTTAATTGTAGAGCTTTACAGTTTTTCATCAATTAACAGAAGCTCTTGACCGGAATGTTTACACAAAAACTAATGCATACCTGAACTTTTATAGAACTGAAGCGAGCACGAGTGCTCTCAGCGGTAGAACTGTTTAACTTATAGAAAACATACACAAATTAATCGAATTCCAATTTCCGTAAACACGTCTAAAGCCGAGACGAACGCGGATGAAACTACCGAATAAAGGCTACGCGACGGAGACCGGAGGGGCGCGGTGGCACGTCACTTCGCCATGTGTGGAACAACCAGCCAATTCACATTTCACATTTCCTATTACAAATTTTATACATGTGCACGACATTCACAATATAGTCAGTTTATAGCGCATAGCCCTGCAACCGAGAAGGCCGACAGCAAAAACAGTCGAGATTTACTCCACAACTTATAAACTTGAACCGGACATACGATATCTCCATTTGTAACCATAGACTGAATGATACATCATTTTGTACCAGCATCCAGCATAATGCACGCTTGAGCTCCTGCAATTCAAGATGTTTACAAACAAGGATAAGATTGATTTCAGGGCAATTCAATGGACTCATAACCTTGCCATATTATTACGCAAATTGTAATTCTATTCCAACTATAATGATCTCAAATTGGCAATCCGTCTCGCTTGGACGATTCAATTGCGTGTAACGAGGTAAGATTGATCGGATGCGCAGATTCAGTCTGCATCAGTGAACCAGCCGATGCAATAAGAGATTTGCCGCTAGATCAGTATTGCATTTTATAGCTAGTCACTGTTTTTTTCTAGCTCGTTGGACACGTTGCCTGTCAGCACCCAGTATCCACGTGGCACACCCCAGGCGTCGTTACGCATGAGATGAAAGTCTAAGATAACTAATTTGTAAAAAGAAACAAACAGTGTACAGTTATTCTGTAACTGTGGGAGTTGAATTTGGCGAACATTCCCATACGAAGACAATAACGGAGAAATGTGAACCTAACCCACTCAAAACTTATCTCTCGTTTCTAAACAGTAAAGTTCTGAACAATTAGAAAACAAAATAAAAACGTAAATAATTAGAGGAAAGATTTTAGAATTATCCCTCTATCTATTAGGTAATGGGTTGGAGCAGCAATATCCTGTCTAGTCAAAACAGCGAAAAGGGTCTAGAGGACGATAATTCAATTTTGACTCGCCTATCAATGGCATCAGATGACATCAGCATCGACGTGGTGATTGGATTTTAAAAGCGGACTTTGATTGCGCTGAAAGCATTTTGACATTCTAAAATAAGTTTGTAATTGGATCTACGTTTGACCACGATCTCGCCTGATGGTAAGCGACGATGCGGCCGACTAAAGGACATGAAGGTCTAGAAGACACATTCACTCTTGACTTGAAGAGACCCAGATTAGACCGACCCAGTTTTCAAGAAAGACAGACGACGGCAAAGTATTCCAATCCTTGGCTATACGCATTATAAATGTGGAAGCAAACAAGCACACAGGTATGAACAGGCAAACGGTGTTGATGGTGTTCATATTCGATCCGAAAGCTTCCACCATGCATAGCCTGGTAATTGGTGTAACTGGATGTTGATTATCAGTGGGAAACCCAATCTCGGGTCATTATAACGCAGCTGGTATCAATCAAATCAAAACAATCGATAGCTTTTCTATTGAATCCGCTCGTGCTTGACGTCTATCCTAACAAGAGATCAATGTTTAAAGATTACTTTGAACTTTCACGCTGCTCTTGTTTTTTTCGTAGTGTAGTTCTACAAATAATAAACGAGCCCAGGCTATATCAAAACACGTCTGGCAGTTTCATTGGCAATCTAGGTCAGACAGTTTTCATCGAGAGATAATTTTCCATTGAACTTCTCAAGTGGCTTGATATGATCGTATGGCCTTGACCAGCGGCCATATGGTGCTGTATGCGCTTTGAATCTCGACTCGCGAGACCAGTGCCTTACATGGCAGAGTATTCACGATCATCTACAAGCACCATGGCCGACGGGCTGCTTGACGAGCAGTTGTTGTAGAAACGGACAGAAATGAGGCCAGGCATGGTAAAAATAAACAAGGCGACAGTAACAACAAGAACCATGCATTATGCAAGTTGTTTGGTATACGCAACTGCATATAACAACGAACACGATTTGGATAGCAAGAATACTAATTACATTCGTTGATATCTTAGCAGAGAATCTCTAAAAATCTGATAAGAGAAAAAAAGTTACGATCGTTGCTGGCTAGTTACAATCATGAAAAATAATCGAAATTAAGATCATGAAGGTCTAGCAATCGAATCAGTATATTGCATGTTAACGAAAATGCACAAACACTCGTGCCTTTAGATGAGCGCTCATACCATTCTTACAAAAGATAAACTCGGCCTTACATAAGGCTGAGCATCTGTGTTAATAGAACGTTTTGTTTTACTCGTATAAATATATAGTATTCAAAACCTGTGATTATACAAATTTTATTAATAGCTATATTATGTTACTTTATGGTAATGATTTTATTCTACAGGTGACTTGCCAAACTGGCATAGTGCACTGGATTATTTAATTTACCTACTTTGAAAAGGGGACAGCTAAGACCCGGTTTAGAATATTTAAATTACATTTCTTTTTAAATTACTTACTTGAACTGCTGACCTGTTATTACACATATATGTCTTGTTCGACTTTATGATATAATCTGTAAGCAAAAGAGCTAGCAAATCTTTGAACACAATATGTCTTCTATTAATTACAACACCAGTGGAAGTCACAAAGTTTTGCCACAAATTACAAAATTCTTACGTGCTTTAGTTATTATTAAAATGTTCATTACAGTTTAACAAACTGTAGAACATGTGAGTCACCTCAGATGCCTATGCAACCGTGACCGCTGCGGCGACTGACATGCTTCATATTCGTATCGTAGGTATTGCATATAGTTCCACTCATCGAAATTAGATTCCGAGGTTCCACTACTAGTTATGAGTTCAACGATTTATGTTGTACCGTTTAAAGGAATTTTTGTATCTACGGATGGTTCAACCACTCTTATATTGCTTGTAATTTAAGGAAACGATCTAATCAACCAATACAACATATACTATTAGTTGTCTCTCGCCAATTACAGATCGTCTTAAGTGGATAATCTGCGCACGTCTGAGTGGCTTTTGACTGCAGTTTGGATCATCAATGTGGTTAATTGTTCGGTGAATTTGAGCGGCGCAATACTGGGTTTTATTGTGGAGACTAAAACGATGCTGCAAAAACCTAAGCGCAGAATATAAATAATAATTAGCACATCTTTCAGCCCAAAAAGAACTAAGGAGATATTTTGACACATCTAGGTTACGATGAAGAGAAAACCAAAGCATTTTTTGCCAGCAAAAGAACACACGTTTTATCGAGAAACAGTGCTATTTCCAGCGGCGCTTCATTGGTTATTGGTTTATTGGGTCTTGTCTATCAATCTAGTTAGTTATTGATATTGAGTGATACAGCAAGATCGCATCCGTGTCATTAGCGTTGCGACCTGGCTGCTGCAATCAGATCCTCGGTGCACCAGCGGAACCGTGCTCCACGGGTATCGCTTACGATTAGTGTAGCTTCTGGGAAACTACAACTTGCATTGAACTTGGTATCTTCACACAAGAAGCGAGAACTTAATGGGTCTTATTTTTGCATTGTACAATGAAAGTTATCTTGTTTTTATGCTATAGGGTTAAACGTAGCTAGAGCTGTTTCTTTGGCTGACGAACATGTAGCAAATAGGTTTTCTTATAAATATATATTTTATTAAGATTTGAAACTCAATATCCATGAACCCGTTTCAATAAATTATCTTTGCTTGCGCTTGGTTAAGTCGTGTGCTTCCATTGCATTTGTATTGAAGCCTAAAGGCGACTTTCGCAAAGAAACTACTTAAGTAGATAATGCAATAATTACTGTTTGTTAGTTTTAGAAACTGATTTGATTAGTCAAGTCATTGAGGGAAATTCACTGTTAGGTTATACAGAATTTACCAACTGATTTTGAATCCATTAATAACGGTATTACACCTTTAGTAGAAATAAACTCAATAGTGCGATACCATAGTCTCACATTTTGTTTTGAGCATTTTAATTAACGTGTTCGAGTTTACTGATTTTCTACGTTAATAACAAAGAAACTGTTATTCGTCGTGCGTGACACAGGGGATTGAATCAACGCTTTTATACAGACAGCGTCTCATCTAAAAGGACCAAGATTTACATGAAATAGTAGTCTAATTATATCTTTGGTCGGAGTCGCATGCCTAGCATTCCAGCAAAGGGGGCCACATTCAAGAATGTCGCGGCTATGCTATCTTGTACGTAAACACACACATTCATAATGTTTTGGACAAGTGGACAAGTTTGGTTGTTGAAGTGCCTCTGTCTGTCCGGTTGTCTAATATAATAATAATAATGCCGGACATTTCACACAGCATCATCTGGCCCCAAAGTATGCTTGTGTTATGGGTACTTACCACATGACTGATTTTTTGTAAATACATACTTATTATACATATAAACACCCAGACCCGTGACATAATTGCAGATCATACAAACATGTGTCCTGCGGCTGGAATCGAACCCGCAACAATTTGCGTCTCCGGCCCTTGGTCCACTGCGCCACAGAGGTCGTCAAATTTTAATTTTAATATTTATATTCCATTATAACCATATTGTGTCGTGTCAACAATCTGAAGCAAAAATATGACCAGTCAAGAGCTCTTATCGGAGAAGAGCTAGTGAAATGAAAAACATCTATCACCTAGCTTTTAAACCTTGTTTCTTATAAGTTCTTATGAGGGCAGCAAACTAGCCACTCGTACTTTATACTATTACTAGCGACCCGCCCCGGCTTCGCAGAGGTACAATGCTGATACTAAAATATACTACTTACAGAATGTCTAATGTGATTAGAAACGTCTAAAATTATCAGTGTTCCTCTACTATATTATGCATGTATTATACATATAAACCCTCCTCTTGAATCACTCTATCTATTAAAAAAACCGCATCAAAATCCGTTGCGTAGTTTTAAAGATCTAAGCATGCATAGTGACAGACAGACAGCGGGAAGCGACTTTGTTTTATACTATGTAATGATACCAAAAGAAGCGGTAAAATTACTCATGGGCTCAAATGGCCTTAGATAAGCTTTTAGTAGAACAAACATAACATTCGAGGGCTAATAAAGTATGAATATAATGTCATAATGTCGGTCGGTCGGAAGCTATGAGTATTTCAGCAGTCGATATTTCATTTCGCCATGTTTGAGCTACTTCAAGCTGGATTTTTAAAAGCCGGTGTTCACACAGCTCGAGCTCGGATTGACTACGTTTCCGCATAGCGTTCTACATCTAAATTCTACTAATATCGTAGAGGCGTTGAAATGAAATGGAAAATGATTTACGATTGGGGTTAACGATTCGTTCACGCGCTTGCCTTAAGGAATAAATGTTGTGACTTTGAGATCATCATAGGTTTTATATAAAACTATAGATATTCATAACTAAAAACATGTATTTATGAAGAATAATTTAAGTAGTTCATATTTAAAATAGAATGAGCTCTCAACTAACGGTTAATTCTTAACTCCTGTGGGACCTAGTGTCCGGGCCGTCAGTCGTGTTATGAATGGTGATTGTATGAAGTAGGTTAGAGCTATAGGTCACCTAATATAATATAATGGCATCGTTTGATGCAGTGGTCGCGTGAGAATTATATGCTTCTAGAAGAAGTAGTGCCACACAGTCTTATTATACAGGGTGTCCCAGAAAATAGTGTCAAGCGAAAGTCCAGAGATAGAACACCCCTTGGGGTACCCGAATCACCCCCATGTATGTTCCGCGATTTTTTATAGTTTTCGAGTTATGAATTTTTGAAAATTTTCGAGTTGAGCAACTTTAAAAATTCTTTAAAAGAAAAGGTAGAAAACTTTCTTGAGATTTTTTTTTTTAAGAATTTTCCACCTCGCCGTCTTTGAAGGCTGATTTTAGTCAAAGTAGCCCATTAAGTACTACATTTTTTAATGATTATGAAAGCTGAGTCTGGAGAATTCTTAAGGCTTATTTCAGAACCACGAAATCACTTGTTAAGATTTTTAATTTAAAGTTGAAAATGTATAATTCACCGAATGTAATTTTCTGACTTTACACCAACATTTTCATAGTTTTCATCAAAGTCACGTAGCTGATTATTTTATGCATAAAAAAAACTCATAAAAATTCAGTAGCAAAAAAAATCACAAGAAAGTTTTCATTAAGTTTTTTTTAAGTTGTTTAAGTCGAAAATTTTCAAAAATTCATAACTCGAAAACTATAAAAAATCGCGGAACATACATGGGGGTGATTTGGGTACCCCAAGGGGTGTTCTATCTCTGGACTTTCGCTTGACACTATTTTCTGGGACACCCTGTATACTAAATGTAGTATTGCATAAAACGAAGAAAAAAGAGCTCATTTAAGTGCAGCTGCTGATGAATTTGAAGGCTGACTGGCTTCAATATCAACTAGTCTTGGCTAAACATAGTCATAGTAATAAAACATATATATAAAAAATGTGTGCGTCTCGGGACGCCCGACAGAAGTGATAACTTAAACGAATCTAACTAGCGCTGTGGGTTAGAGTGCGAGTGGAGCCTGCCTACCGCTGCCGTATGCGTGAGAGAAAGGGATGCTAGACAGACTGGCGCCGTAACGCGTTACGCAACAAAGCTGTTTACCCTCCCATAAGAAGTTATCACTTCAAAAAAACCACGAAACAGAAGTAATATATTTCTACACTAAACGAACAAACTTCCCACGCTAAAATATTACCCGATGTACTTATAATATGAGGCGAATACAGGTGGATTACAAGACGTTCGAGAGCTCTTTGCAATACAGCTAAATTATAACTTGCAAAACATCTGCTCTGCCAGTAGGCACACGAGGGCTCCAGCATCGAACGAGTCGCTAAATAACCGACTTCCGTTGGCACTGCGCAAGCGCAGATACCGACCGACCACACGCAAACATCTATTTATTACCCTCTGATAATAACAAGTATACAATTAGGAGAGGGCGAACGGCCATGTGTAAATTAAATCTACTTTATTTATTTTTCCACATTAAATAGGTAGCATATCCGGCTCGCAGGACCAAGTTCCAAAATGTTAATTAAAATATATTTATATGCTTATAACAATTACAAACGCCTCTGACGTCAGCAGTACAGGAAAACCAAGCACAACTGAAAATAAACTGTTATCTTTATCAGTTATACCTAACATCCTTACACAATGTATGAGTATAAAAACGCTCTGAAACTAACAGTAATAATATAATTTTAAGGGAAAGAAACGTTATAATATAAACAAGGTCTAACTGATCAATTGATTACTTTCCGTTATGACAGTTTTCAAAACATAGTCGACGACGAGTTGACGACCTCTGTGGCACAGTGGGCTTAGGTCTGGCTGAGACACAAAAGGTTGCGGGTTCGATTCCCGCCGCGGGACAAATGTTTGTATGATCTGCAAGTATTTGTCTCGGGTGTTTCTAAGTATAATATGTATGTATTTACAAAAAAAATGTAGAAGTAGTATATCAGTCATGTGGTACCCATAACACAAGCTCTGCTTACTTTGGGGCCAGATGATGCTGTGTGGAATGTCCGGTATTATAGTGTTGTATTAACATAAGTGTTATTATTTTTGATTGTGTAAACAGAACATATTTACAGAACGAGTAAAAAGGTCCGTTGATGATGTCTACCCTCTCGAAAACAGACACAAGCTGTGTCAAGAGCGCGTGTGTTTTTGTATACACAAAAATCCACACGTGTTTGCCCCACCATAGAAAATGCGAGGAAGCATGTGTTTGAACTGTTATTACAAAAGTTATACCAATATTTACAACAGGCTCAAAAACCACAACTATTATCTAACTTTTACAATCAGGTTGCGTGGGCTTACGGTTCTCGAAATAGAATCCTCACGCGAATCAATTTCCGAATAGCTTATGGTGTTGGGATACCAGTTAAGGCAAGGACTCTTCTTCCAAGTTCGTTGCTCCGTTGTTTTGCATTGCATCGCGACGCTGTCTGCATACTGATCGCGGACTATTCTTATGTCATAAGTTTATCTGGCGCGATAAAATCGATTAAATGCAAATCTTTATTATCTCCGATCGGACCGAAAGAGCAAAATAAATGTCCACATTAGAGAAAGTAATGATGAAAGAATTCTGTTGAAGCGCTTGCTATGTGACCTACTACTTAGGACAATTAATGATCTACTTAGGACAATTACTGATTTGTGCAAGCCATGTTCATCCATAACGAACGAAATACGAGTAAATCGTCTGTCGTTGAGTCGTGGCCCGCATAACCTTTCACGGGGTTTCACGTTATGCCATAAATAACAAGAGCTCATAAATCTAATCAGGGTCCGATACATCTTTGAACTTTTACCCTTATAATAGGCGTCTCCAAAATATATAGTTCCCAGGAGCTTTCATAAAAGGTCGCGTAACAATAACCTATATTGAGGCAAGGTTTGTCGCAACTCAAGCCCGTTGTCGCGACAGCCCGGCGCCTGTGGCAAGGTACTGTCACAATGGACAAATTGTTGGACCGATTAAGCTGTGATATTAAAACGAGTTAAATTAATATACGATTCCATATACAGCTTGCGGGCATTGGGCACAGAAAGTAAACATGCAGAGAGCCGCAACCGCGGCTGTTTTACGGTCGCGGCGGATTGGTAACCAATAAATATGTCCGCCTGAGCGTCTGGAAAACAACGATGCACAGAAATACCTATCGGCAAACAAAACAACTCTATGCCTTTAAAATGGTTTAGCATTTATGTTACTAAAAACCGCTGGAGATTGTTAAAAATGTCAATGCATAATTAAAAAATGTGTTGGCTAGAAGCCAGTGCAAGCAGCAAATACAAAGTCAATATTTATAATTACGTTCTAAAACCTAATAATTACGTTTTAAAAACTAAAAAGAAACCGACTTCATTGAATGAAATTTGAGCCTATAATGCATTTTTAGTAGAAAGTAGATGTATTTTGTATATATATAATATGGGTAGGCTAAATAAACGCACCGCTCCAATGAGACAGCGAAGTATCGAAGTGCATGAAAACATCATCGATGTATACAAATTTTAGATTTTCGTTGATTTTCAGCTCGACCGATTTTGATAAAATTTATATGGGACCACCTGTGAAGTATACCCTTTCAAACAAAAAAAGAATTTTCCAAATCGGTTCAGCCGTTTTCGAGTAATCGGTTAACATACATAAAAAAAAATGATTCCTACGAATTGAGAACCTCCTCCTTTTTGATAAAGTCGGTTAAAAAGTTGACCGTATACTGTACAAATCTAATATAAGGAATTTAGTAGAGAAAAGCTTCGCAGCTTCTTCCAACAATGCAATGGCATTATCAAGTTTGAGTAAAGTTATGCATGTTTTAATAAATTACCATAAAAATTACGTTACCATTCTACCACTATGTAAAACAAGAGTGGTGAGAAATAAGCATAGGGCATCAGGTCATAGCTATTATAACGGAAGATTGAAGGGCATAATATCTCACAAAAAGAAAAGCTATTCGGATGAGTGGTAAACCATTCAAACTTTTATGGGGCGAAGACAAAAGTTACGACCTAAAATTAATAATAGTGACATTGATCGAGTGGGCAGACAATGGAGGCATAACACGATATAAATAATAATTAATCTTATAATATATAAATAATACCTTCTAATCTGTGTGTCTTGGGAATGGAATCTACGTGAAGTGTAGAACAAACTAATTACGGTGACAGCATTACACAGTGGTGTTGTCGTGCACCCTTCAATGAAAAATAGATGACAGAGAAAACTCACATTTCTGCAGGAAATTACGAGGAAAGCTTGTGGAAGTCGGCAATGCTAATAAACTTTTATTCACCGACTTTATCAAAAAGGAGGAGGTTCTCAATTCGTCGGAATTTCACCGATTACTCTAAAACGGCTGAACCGATTTGTAAAATTCTTTTTTTGTTTGAAAGGGTATAACTTCAAAGGTGGTCCCATAAAAAAATTATCAAAATCTGACGAGCTGAAAAATAACCTAAATATAAAAATTGTATACATTGAAGATGTTTTCATGTACTTTCATACCTCGCTGTCTCATTGGGGCGTTGCGTTTATTTGGCCTACCCATATTATATATATACAAAATACATCTACTTTCCACTAAAAATTTATTATAGGCTCAAATTTCACTCAATGAAGTCGGTTTCTTTTTAGTTTTTAAAACGTAATTATTTCGGTTTGGATGGCAAGCGTGAAACGTGGCAGGCCTCGCGGTTAAAGGAAGGCATTTAACCTTTTTATAGCTTGGATGGGATCGGCAAATAATGATGGATTTAAGCCATAAAGCTATTAAATTGATAAAAAGCCGTAGACACAGTTTAACAAAGAGTCAAACGGATCTAAATCTAGACTTGATCACGGCACTGGCGTCATCGCTCATAGTGAGTGCAGTTTTTGTTAAACTTTTGTTAAACATGATGTCAGTAAATTATGCTCAGAAAGCTTTTTGCTATACTACTCGTACTTTAATGGAAAACAATAATGAAACTATATAAATTCGGACAGATAATTTATCACTGAAGTGCATTGTCTAATCTCCGTTCGTAGCAAGGTCGTTGTTCTAAATAAGATCTAACGGGTTCGATGGCCGATGGTCAGTGTTGTGTTTAGCATGTGTGTTTATTATTTATACTGCTTTATATCTCCGCCGCATGCAAGCCTAATGATTCCCGGAAGATGGCTGTCGTGTTTTAGGAACCTATTTCGGAATTCAAAATTAGATTCTATGGAAAATAAACAATTCAATTTGGGGAATTTCGTCACACGTTTACCCTAGAATTGTTTTGGTAGAGCGAAGAAGTGTTGGTAAACGGCATGTAAAAGGTTATTGTGAAAAATTTAAGTTTACAATTGAGAACAAGAAAAGACAGAGTATTTAATACTTGCAAACCTTCCATTCAGTACATGCATTAATTATTAACCGATCCGGTTTCAGTAACAAAACCCTCACTTTCGAACCGGTCTCAAATCGGCTCCGTCACATATTGACTTCATATACCTAGTTATTATTACCTATTCCTGACAATAGAGTTCAAAACGTAACCTACTAGTTCAGCTTTCAAACCACATGGAACCAAGTGCCAACCTAACACACATGTAGACTACCTAGTCAGATTAAAGGCATTTACTCGTAAAGAAACAGTGTACTTACACGTAGACACCAAAAACGAATCCGTCTGCTCCAGCAATCCGATCTTCAAGTATAAAAGACACTGTTTTGTTGGACCGAAAGACCACGGTTGAGCTTAGAGAATTTAACATCAGCGTTCACAAGAATAGGAGAAAACGGCACGCGTCCAACGCTGACGCGGGGTTGAACGTGACTGTACCGTACCGACTGGTAGTCGTGCGCTCGGGGGGATTAGATTGCAACCAACTATGACATTCAAACTATTTCAAACTAAACAAGACAAACGCTAGACTATTTTAGTTTCTTTCGGCTGCAACTGACTTTTGCAAGTCGTGTTTTCATGTTTTGCGATCGTAAACATTGATACGAGAAGGTTCTATAAAGAACAAAGAAATTTACTTATTTTGATTCAAGTCAGAGATATATGAAATTTAATTGATATTTCATTCAAACAAACTTGTTCTGAAGCTATAGTGGCAGTTTTAATCTAATCGATACTTATTTATTATAAGAAAACAGAACTGACCTTTCGGGATTAAAAGATAAATGGGTCTGGCTGGAGCTGATGCCAAACCGTTTCTCGATGTATAAATCAATATCAAAGCAAAACGAGTACAAGTACATCTAAATTTACCAAGGTGTCTGAGAGTATCAAGATTGGATTTCGATCTGAGTTCATCAAACAGACGTTGTTAGTTTATGTCATTCACCCCATAGAAGAAGATAATAGGTTTAATAGAAGAGCATAATAGGTTTGGAGATTCGGTTAATATTGTTTGAACAGGAATTCGATGTAGATTTATTCGTACAGTACAGTTTTTATATATTCCTGCATTAAAAGTAACATTTTTAATAAGTACGTAAGTATGTATTATATTCTTATACTAACGCGATACCGATAAACTTCAAAGTATTTGTAATTAAATTCATTACCGGTATTAAATAATTCGAAAAGAAATGCCCAATTTATCTAATTGCCGTGAATTGGTCACACAGCGGGAGTTGATTGTGTTGTTTCGTAAAACGGTCTAGTTAATACTGCTACAAGAACAGTATTTTTAACTTTTTGGCTGCTTGTGTTTGTTACATAAGGATTGCCAACCTGAAAAAAATCCTACAAAATGATTACAGATTCCTACAGATTGCATAATCTGGGAAAAAGATATAAATAAGTATTAGATATTACTTGTCCTGACAGTTTATTAAGTGTGCAAACACTCCCTTTGATTGGTAAATCACAGCAAAATAGATTTTTAGATAGATTTTATTATATTAATTCCAGGCTACGCATGCTACGCTACGTCTGGGTATAAAAGTCTAAGTGATATGATTATTTTAGAAATGTAATTAACCAATCTATAACGCCCCTTTACAGCGAACATGCTATAAGCAGAGTTTAATATAAGTAACACATTTACTTACTAAATGATGTACCTAATAAAAAAAAACTGACGAGAAACTGATTACGATTGATTGTGTGAACCATGAGTTACAGCTATTCATGTGTTTTCTTTTTCAATAAACAATTTAATTTCATTTAATTAAATCTCTAAGATTCATTTGAACTCTACGTGGTCTGTCATTCGATACATTGCAAAACCGATAAAAAGAACGATGATGCGAAACTAGAATGCGAATAAGGACAGTGAGTAACAGAATGTGCATCATTCATGGCAGGAAATCGCTAAGGAGTTACTGAATCGAGAGCGCTGTGGATGCTTTAAATTTATAGATTTACGCAAGATCGTGACAAATCTACGCAGAATCAAAAGTTTTAACTCTGAAATTTATTTTATGCGACGCAGGGTGTGTTTCAGGGGAGACAGAGAAAACAGATTATTAATCTTATCTCGTCGTTGACACGTAGCATTCGCCTTTCGAGTTGAAAATAATGAAATCGTAAAACGCATGGGTAGGTTGGGTGGTAAATTGTGATAAGAACCACTTTTGCAAAGCTTGATTGTGAATTTGTGTCTCAATCAGCTCACTTTTTTGTATAAATCGATGTTGTATAATTGAGTGTTTTTCGATAAAACATTCAAATAACACATCCGGGTATTGAACGTAGTGCAACGTAAGTGGATTATTTTTTTTTATTGGAAAGGTGTCTGGTATGCCGATGGATAGGCTTAACATAGCAGTCGATCTGGTTAATTCGGGATTTGTCATTTTGGGGTGGCGTCGGCTTGCTCTCGTGACCTACTTCCGAGGTCTGCGGCGGAGGCTGCGGAGTACGCATCGAGAGGTCATCGCGTCTGCTCGCCTGAAGCCCATGACACGAAAACACAGAGTAATTATAACGAAATAACACTTGTACACCAGTATAACCAACATCTAGTACACAACGGCACGCAATGTATTCATGCCATTTTTTTAACCAATTACATGTTTGGACTATGTAGTTTATGTCGAATCGTCTGATTTTCTGTTTCTTTTTTCAAGCGTTAATTGAGTTATTTGTGTATCGAAGCTACTCGTTTTTGAGCTTTTGATAAATTTGTTGCTGAGCAATATTTCCTTTAATTGAACTAACATCAAGATTTACATCTTTGCTTGCTTACGTTTAATTCTGAGCTTCCTTGGTATAAGTTCTGTTCTAGTTCATTTTTCTATTATAAGTTCTCTTCAATTACAGAAGTCACGTACCTTCGTATTTTTAGACAACGATCTGGTGACACACTATAATTGAAACCGCTCAGTTTCCGAGAGGCGACAAGAACTTGACAAGAACCGATGGAGTAATAAATCGTGCTGTCGATCAGCGACAACAAAGGTATTCCCACCTCTTTCGGATTCCGGAATATTACGTAATTTTGTTGACAGCTTTAAGAAGGATCATTCATTCACTGTAACGATCCCGTGAATCATTGCATTTTGAATCTTATATCAAGTTTTGTCCGACTTTGAATGGAACCTCTGAACTGCTGGCTGTAGTTAGATTTCATAAGAGCTTATTCTTGATAAGCGTAGCCGAAACCGGAATCCAGCAAGCAGAACAGAGGGCCTAGACAAGATCTACTTTCTGTTAGCGTTCACGCCAGTGGAAAAATAACATTGTATGGAAATTACACTATTTTGTGATAAGTCATTTGACTAAAGGGAGACTGCTGCTTCCTTTTTGATACAACTAGAGCTTTCCGCAATGGAGAGTAAAGGAAACCAAAGCGTATTTATCTAGATCCCCTGGACGGAGCGGAGGTAGGTGAGAAATGTTTAGCAAAAGTAAAGCCAATGATGAAGCCAGGCAGACAGTACGTCTAGCTATGGGCATCAAAATTATAGACCGATTTTTCATAACTTTTGTGCTCTGTATGCATTGTGTGCATTTTGACAATGTGCGACTCTTTTGAGCGGAACAGTTTGCATATGAAGATTTTATGACCACAGCAAATAAACTTTTGTATGGATTTTTTTTTTATTTTTTTTAACTATTTGTTTATTATTTAGTGGCTATCTGCTCATTCGTTTAAGGAATAATCATTATAAAAGAAATATAGTATGTATTTTCAATATGTTGCCTCCTACTTCCTCGTTTCCAATTGTATGTAAAGTAACTGGTAGTTTTATAATTTAATTATGAAAAAACGTCTAAAATATTTAAATAACCATCGTCTTCTAAAGTTAAAGTCGTTTTAACTTAAAGTTTACACTAACAGGCGGAAAGTAAACTAATTAAAACATTACCCGTTAAACTTTTTTCAAAGCTTCGAGCGCCATGAATACGCGTCAAAGTGATTTGATCAGGGGAAGTCGCCTTAACATGCAATCTCTAAATCCACGTAAAGGTAATACCTACACTTTATTCTCACGTGGTACAATAAAAATCGATAAATATATAGGAACATACTTAACCCTATTGTTACGATCCCCATTGTGTAGGTGAAAGTTCAGAGCAGGTTCCGCATGTGTAGCATGTCATTACTTTGGATGTGATCTGTGGTTGTTCTATAGATTTTATTATCGTTTAATCTAAATGATGAATGATCAATAAGATACAATCTGTTTTGTTTTGTTTAGAAAGTTGTAAAGACTGCGATTATTTTCTGGTGAGACGAAACAACTATAGATAGTCGCCTTGCAATTTATTCGAGCAACAATAAAAAAAACTAAACACATCTGTTGATTTTACTATAGCAGTAAGGTTACACACAAGGTATTAGGGCGATCCCTGATATGGTAACATTAACTATGTGCCATAACAGGGTTGGAGACCCAAACCCTTCACGTACACCTCAGTTACGAAAAACTTCAAGTGGTCTGTTCAATATGAATGTGTAGAGCGATATTGTATCTTATTCACGAAAATGCTACCACACGCATGGCTCTATTGTCAGACGGTATCTGCCAACTTCAAGATTTTATAGTCGGATTATTCACAATGGTACCTAACTGTAGTTCATTCACTAACCCATTTACTTGTACAAATCTGAATACGAAGGCAGCGTGTAATCGTTCAGAAACTAGATTGATTGCATTTAAAAACGCAAGTCATACCATATAATTGTTCGAGCTTCAATTCGAACCATTTTAGTCTAAAACATAACGGTTGAAATCTTACTAACGTAAAAATTATTATGGATGTTTGCATTCTTACTTCGCGGCACATCAGCTGCACTGATTATGGTATAATTTGGAATTGATATCATAATTAGCTTAACTGGAACAGTTCAAGTACTGTACACTGCAGCACTTGGTAAATACACGCGAGAGAAAAGCTTAGAAAAAAAGCTGGTATTAATATTTCTTATTTGATTGTTTACAAATAAGTATTTGATTGTTTCGGGAAAGCAAACTGCAAAGTGAGACAGAGCCACCCATACATATTATTTTCTATTATTTTTTAAAACTATTTCACTTTTGATCGAAGTTTACTTCAAAAGTCTAGCAAAAAGTAAGTACAGATAGGCCGTGCATTTTTTTTTTACTTTCACCGGAGCAAGCTGTGCAATTTGATGCAATTACCACGGTGCGATTGTAGGGCAATTAGGCGTGCGGATGTGGGTACTGGAGTAGCGTATACGTAAGGAACGCGTGCGCATCTTCCTGCTACCGTCTTACTGCAGGAAGTAATTGTTGACGATGATATCATGTTTTTTATAGCTTCTTCTGTCGGGTGTTTTTTTTAAGGCCGTACTAAAATTGTATAAAAAAAATTACCGTTAATAACATACATCAGCTGATTTCCATAAGAAAATCAGAACGAACCGTTTCGATTCTCATAGAAAATTAACTGAATGTTGGACGTTGGAAAACTAACGGATAGAGATACCCGGCATAGGACAAGCGGTAGAGCTAGTAGCGACAAATGGTAATCGTTCTGATCGGGGAATTTGAAATTGAATTGAAGCTCGCACATCTGCGGTTAAGCTGACAGAGATGTGAAGACTCGTATTTGCTATGTTAACGTTTCCTTATGTCAAAATGCATTTTTAATATTAACAAAAGCAGCGTAAAATCGCTCTTAGTTCCATCTCTGAATCTTAGTCTTAGTGCGTATGATATAAATCAATATTAGTGGATAATCGATACAATAACATGGTTTGGATTACACATAGCTTGCACTATGGAATCAAGATGACAGATTGAATACTTATATATTTTTACACAACTGCAAAGAAGGAGGGTAATGTTTTTGAGATCTATATGAGTTCATTTGGCTGTTGTTGTAGTCCAAACAGTTGGACGGACTTTGACCAATAATTCGTTGGTTTATTCTGGATGAATAGACTATAGAATATCTATATGAATAGACTGGAAGACTATAGTTCAGTCTATTCATATAGACTATATGTATAGACTGGAAGAATGAGACTATATAAAATATAAAAAAATATATATATGGCGGCTGTAAGCGGCCATTTTCCATTTACGGTAAACTGAAAAGGTATTAAAAACTGATCGATTTCGCCAAATATGCATTTGAATTCGTCTAGATTATTCGATTGAACATAGAATTTTGTTCCAGCTTCACTTCAAATAATCCAGTATGGTACAGCCGTCAAATTGTTTTTTTTGACAGAAGACATTTCAATTTAAGTTTAATCAAAAAAGTATTCTTTCTATTCAAACCAGTGTGGTTAAGGGATAAAAAAAGAATTTTCCAAATCGGTTCAGGCGTCTTTCAGTAACTCCTTTTTTGAAGTCGGTTCAAAAGTTGTTAAAATGGACAAACTGATAGATTTCGACAAATAAGTTACTTTTGCAGTGTAGATGTGTCAAGTATGATCGTATGGTCGTAGTATCATGTACAACCCCTTTAATAAGCAGCAATGGATTTACAACCTGTCAAGCTAGCCCAGTACTACTTGCACTGTCGTTTTTTGTAGCCTTACTACTAACTACTTGCATTGCAATATTTCGACATGGCTCTTACTCCTTAGTAGATTCTATAGATACTATTTTTATTAGAAGTTCGCCCCGAATTCGGACCAATTTGACCTATATATAGATCGATCAGGTTAAATATAATTTACCTAAACCAAAACCGGACTAATGAGTAAATGATGCAAGCTTCTGTAGATTACTGCTTTTGAAGCACGGGCGCCTTAATAGTAGATTGTTGCACCGAGCGCAAAGTGAGTTAAGTTAAGCAAAGTTATTAATGCATGAGTGTTATGTTGGTGCCCGAGCGCAAGCGAGGGCACTGAATTAACACGAGTGCATTAATTACTCTCCTTAGCAAGGTGCGTAATTTACTTTTCTTTCAACTACCAATCTACCTACTGTGATAAAATATACCTACTCAAACTAAAAATATGAAGAATTAAAGTTTTACAATGATACAAGATGCGCGACATTTGTTCTTTTTTTTTCACCAAGTCGGTTTTTTTCAGCCGATTTTTATTATCAGCCAGTATCTTTTTGATCGAATGCAAACATTTTATATTAATCTTAATGGGAGATATTAAACCTCTGTGGTAAATTTATATTTTAATAAAAAGTAAAAAACAGTGCAATAATGAGATTTCATATAACATTACTGCACTATTTTGGTTTTAAGCAAAAAAGACGTCCTTCCTTTGATAACATTACTACGTAGTTGAAAGAAAAATAGTTTTAAGTACATACTGAAAAAATATCTATACATTAATACGTGCAAAAACCCCAAAAACTTTAAACTTTAGCAAAAACTTTGTACCCCTTCACGGAGGAGTATGAAATCAAATTCGCAAACTTATAGTTTATATAGAGGAGTGCAGAATGCTTTTTTTTTTTAATTGTGCATAAAAAATACATTAAGTAATTATTAATTAATTGTAGTCGAATTTCCACCAGTGGACGACCACTAATCTTTATAAACAAGCCAGCTTTAGCTTGCCTTCAGATAGCCAGCGTCGGAACCAGTTCAGTTAATTATACGCAGTCGGGTTTATTTTAAGTAAATACATGAAAAATACATTCTTATGATACTGCATAACACTCAGACAAAGACCAAACCACTATGTTTATCACGCAAATGTTTGGACTTGAAGAGAATAGAACGCACAACCTACAGTCGAGAATTCCGAGCTCCTAACCAACCAACTGAGAGTGTAGTCATATGCGTACGTTTCATCCTGCTAGTCTTTGCCGCAGGAAGTGATAGACTTGGCGATGATATCACATTATTGAAGTGATAACTTCTTATGGGTGGGTAGACCGCTTCGTTACGTAACCCGTTACGTAACACGTCTGTATTCCCTTTCTCTCACGCATACGGCTCTCTCACTCTAACCCACAGCGCTAGTTAGATTAGTTTAAGTTATCACTTCTGTCGGGCGTCCCGAGACGCACACGTAGTTCTTTTATTTTTATATCATGCAGGATTGAACTGCGGATTCATAAATGCAGAAAACGACCGATGAATGGTAAAGAAATATGATTTTCTACAGCAAAAGCGGTATTATAATATCTCAAGCAGTAGGACCACTACTGTCGTATGAGAGATTAGCCAGCTCTGCTGACGTTAACAGGCCGGCTATTAGCTCCAATAAGCCATCTAAAGGCCTCAGTAACGGCTTTAATAGCAATAGGAACAGAAGGCAAGCGCAAGGACAGATTGGACTGGGCTTACAGCTTAGTTGATAAATAAATATTTTAAAAATATTGGTTGACAATGCACAGACAATGTTATATGGTTACTAGATGACTGTTAAAAGCTAACTAATATTATAAATCCGAAAGTAACTCTGTTTGTCTTGACTGTTTGCTACGTTATCACGCCTAACCGCTAGATATATGGAACTTTGAAGAACTTAGGCTACTTTATATGTAGGTACCACGCGTGCGTAGCCGTGGGCAGCAGCTAGTACTTATATATTTTTAAATACATACTTATGATACCACCAACTGAGCAGACAGGCCAGTCAGTAGCTCTGCCTTCTGCGCTGTAGGTTAGGGGTCTGAATGTTTCGAATATTTATCCTGGGACGGATCCGAGGATAAACATTTGTATGATGAACATAGGTGTTTGTTTTCCTGGGTGTTAAAAAGTATCATACGTATTTTAAAATATATTCTATTAGTTATCTGGTCACCATAATACAAGCTATGATTATTTTAAGGCCAGATGGTGTTGTGTGCATTGTCCACCAATCTTTATTTATATTTATTTATATTACCAATTCAGCTGAAAGGCTATTTGATAGTAACTCTGCCTCTTGCGCTGTAAGTTGTGAGTTCAATTCCCACCTTGGACAACATTTTTGTAATAAACATAGATTATTATTCTGTTTCTAGTTAGAGTAAGTATATAGTAATGTGGTACCTATTCATAAAACAAGCTCTTTGTGTCGTTCATAAATTTATATGTATGTATGTTATTCTATAAGGTATTTATTTTCTATGGGCCCATGTTATTGTATTTTATACATATGAATTGTTGCCTTGAAATAAATAAAACATTGATACAAAGTTTATATTATTTGGGGTCAGATGATGCTGTGTTAAATGTCCGGCATTATTTATTTATCTGACACAGCCAAGTTAAGAAAGCTTTTTCATTCTAGAATACTTAGTCGTCCGGCAGTGTGGTATGGTAGATCTACGTGGAAACAGCAAAAAAAACGTAAGGAAAGACAACCGATAAAAGCATTGGTTTCTTCAAACTGGACCGCATTCTCACCGACAAGCATTTAGCAAACATACCATCATAAATTGGATTTGTATAGTTGCATGCGAACTAGCGTAATATAATCTGTGGTAATGCGTTACACAACACTACATAACGCATTGTAAGAATGATGTATGGATAAAATACATTCTGCCTTATTATTGCACCTCGGGAGTGATATTGCAACCTGTAATCTGGATCACGCCTGTTAAACTATGAAACGTGAACAGTGAACACATGTGACGACTCCTGTGGCGTAGTGGGCGAAGGCCCGCCTAAAACGCAGAAAATTGCTATGAAAATATTTGAATGTTCTTCAAATATTTCTCTCGGATCTGGGTGTTTTTCTATGTATAGTTTATAGTTAATTAAAAAAGTATATAAGTAGTACATCAGTTATGAGTTTACCATAACATACGCTTGCTTATTTTGATATTTTTAAATATAAATAATTTATTTAAATAAACTGTAAAACTGGATATTTACCATGGGAGAAACTGTAAATAGACTAACATATTCCTACTAATATTATAAAAGCGAAAGTAACTCTGTCTGTTTGTTACGTTTTCACGCTTAAACCGCTGAACTGATTATGATGAATTTTGGTATAGAGATATATGGGACCTTGGAGAAGGACATAGGCTTGTTTTTATGTAGGTACCACGCGTGCGAAGCCGCGGGTAGAAGCTAGTATTTATATGTTTGTCTCTAGTGATCATGGTACATGCAACTGTGAAAATCTATAAATAGATTAGTAAACCCAAAAATCATGGTAAAATGGTCGTCATGGTCGCGTTTACAGTGATTATTATGTGAAAAACTATGATATTTTAAAGTGATAATTCTTTTTTATCGCATTAAAAGTATAAACGGGATGGTACTTTATTTATATGCGAACCCACACATGTTGAAGTGCATTTAATCGATTTTGCTATGGGTTTCTTTTACTATACCTAACTCGCTCTAAACCGTATATTAGACAAAGACAGCGGATACAATTTCTATTTTTTATAAAAGTTTTTCCCACGAACAGAATACGGCTTTTGGGTTAAGATCTACGATTCTACGTCGTTAAAAATGTTTTTGTAGTATATAGTATAAATAGGTAGGTATTGAAATAGCTACCTAAAATCACCTAGTATGAAAGCGTTTTAAAGTGATCCTTGTGACTGTATTGAATAAAGTATCTTTTGACTTTGACTACAACAAGAACTACCTGCCGAGGCCATAGTATTGTACACAAACGTTTTGCACTTGAAACAAACAACAAAAAAACAAAACGAAGATTTTTAGGGTTTCGAAGTCCATTTAAGTTTCGCTATGTCAGTCTGTCCTCCTCTAATTAGAGTTCTTGCTCGCAGACTATTAATTATTTATTTATTTATTAGTTTTATCGTGATGCAATTTTGAATGGTAATATAAGTGGCATCTACAAAGTTATATGTAAAGCGGGGTTGATTTTTGTATTATTTTACTAGCTCATCGTGTAGCATATCATGTTCAATTGTTTGGGACCACTACTCATTCTTTTATCCCTACTGACTTCGCAAGGCTTCATTGTGCGCTGGTCACAAGCGCTTGGCCTATAGGTAAGTATCCGCCGATGTACTTGCCGATGTAGCTTAGTACCTAAAGTGCAGAGTGCGGGTCCTGGCTTAGATGGGTACCTAACCTAGGTAGGTAACCTTTGCAATTTTTAAGTAATACAGATATACTCTCGAAACTATTGTAAGTATATACAATAGTACAACTATTATATGGTAGAGTATATCTACATAACACTATCACTACATAGTATAAAACAAAGTCGCTTCCCGCTGTCTGTCTGTTCCTATGTATGCTTAGATCTTTCAAACTACGCGACGGATTTTAATGCGGTTTTTTTTAATAGACAGAGTGATTCAAGAGGAAGGTTTATATGTATAATACATGTATATAGTAGAGAAACATTGATCATTCTAGAGGTTTCTAATGTGGTGTCGTAAATAAACTTATTTTTTGCGCTTACATTGCAAACGCTGGCTGAACCCTACGAGATAGATTAAAATAATGTACTACAGTATTACACCTTAAAAATGTTTATAAAAAAGTCCGCTATGATATATGTCTATCTCTTAGGGATAACCATTCTGTAGTACAATTAGTATCAGCATTGCACCCGTGCGAAGCCGGGGCGGGTCGCTAGCCATTCATAATTAAAATGACGTTGTAATGTAAGCCCTATAAACCTAATAAGCATTAAAATATGTTGCTATCCTTATTTATTGTTGTTTGAGTGAAAAGGACACTAAACAAGCTTTTTAAAATTGCAAGTGATTATAAATAGGTCAGAAAATATCAAACTATTGCTCAATAGAATAGGTATCATTGTAATGTGTACAATATCATAGAATTCAGCTTCTTAGTTCCACACTTTGAGAGTGCCCGCCCCTGCCCAAACATTTAGTTCCCTAAACTTTACAAACACCTTTTGAACTAAAAATAATCTTCTCCATCAACAAGTATTAACCTGTAGGTACTTTATAATTCAGCTTCTTAGTTTCACAAAATCCAACCCACAGTTTGAGAGTGCCCGCCCCTGCCCAAACATTTAGTTCCCAAAACTTTACAAACACCTTTTGAACTAAAAAGAGTCTTCTCCATCAACAAGAAGACATTAGCATGTTTACATTTCTAAGTTTACAGAGTATCACGTAAGTGCTAAACTGTACGTGCCGACCGAAGTCAGTGCGTTCAACTTTAGAAATAAGCCATTTAGCATCTTTTTATTTATTATCGACGAAATGATAATCATCTCGTTTAGCACGGTATAATATTGTTTGTTTTAGATAGAACAAGAATAATTATTATTGAGCGAAAGAGTGATATTAATAACATTTAATAGAACGGTAGCTTTTTGTATTGTTTGTATTTATTATTTTGAATTAAAAATTAAAACTTTACCGCATAAAAAAAATTGAGTCAATATAAAATTCGAACCCGAATTTCATCCCCAATTTTTTTACCCATAATGTGGTATTTTTTTCTTTAAATTGAAATCCGATCCAACGGGAAGTAAATTCTCCAAAAAAGCCATTTTCAAATCCGGTTCTTAATGGACGGGAAAAAATATAATACAACCGAATTGACAACAACCTTCTTCGAAGTCTGTTTAAAAATGATAAGTTGCGTTTGCGCAAAATAATAATAATAATAATGCGGAACATTTCACACAGCATCATCTAGCCCCAAAGTAAGCAGAGCTTGTGTTAACCACATGACTGATAAACTACTTATTTACAAATTTTTTGTAAATACACTCTTGATACGCGAAAGCTTGACAAACAAATGTTTCTCTTTAATTTTGTAGAGTATTGGTAGGCTTTAGTCATAGACATGATGGTCGCATGCAACCCACCCACCCTCCTACCCTCCCGAATGAATTCCTACTATAATTATTACCGTCGCGACAGACGAAACAAGGGGTGGGAACTGCCTAGCAACTGAGGCTAGCTAGCTAACTGCCTAGCAATTACCTTTCGCAAAAAGTCCTACGGTATTTAAACGTGAACAAACCTTTAAGAACTTTACACTTGAAAACCGGGGTTCTAGTATCATAGTTGGATCTGTCTGATAGCTTTCCTACTTGAGCTTTGAAACGAGCGTTTTTTTAAAACTTCATTGGTCTACCAAGAAATAGCCCGACACATTTATGACAAAGAGCAACTGTATGACTTGTCTGTCTGCATGACATCCAGCTTCCAAAAACGATGCGCTGAGCGAAATCTTGCTAATTTTAACCATTGCGTTCCCAGCGTAGATATAGTATCTGCAGCTTCGCATGAAGAGCTTAAAGACTATTATTGCTTGCAGCTACTTCAACTTCTCGACAATCTAAACATACCACACAACTCAACACAACAAAAAGTATTTAGAGGAATGATCCCGCACTGCTGATAGTCAGAATCAGACTATCCAAATCAAACCGCTGAACTGGATTAATATCGGTAAGATGCACTAACATAAAATCACGCCAGTTTCCCGACGGGGTAGGCAGAGACAGATTTCCACTTGTTACGGTCCTGACATACTTTGCTTCATTCACATCACATTACCCAAAGATAGGCGTTGGAGTAAGGTACTCCTGATACCTGAGAGAGAAAACTAACACATCCCCAATTTAGTCTAAGTAAAAACACCCGAGGTCTTCTTCCAACTTTCCCATTCACACAATATAGGTAAGTATAAAGTCAAAGTTATTCCTGGCAACAGTAAGAGCCAATTTTTTCATTTCATTTATTCATTTAACAATATACATTGTATTTGAATATAGTCTTACATTAAATTGGCCTAAAATTACACATAATTAAAACAATAGATATTAAAAAACAAACAATAAAGTACAATTAAATTAAAGAAAATAAAAATAAATATTAATGTTATATAATTCAATTTCAATAACAACTACAGTTGGAGTTCGTCCACGGTATAAAAGCACCCTTCTAGCAAGAGCTTTTTAAGCTTATTTTTAAATATATTTGGGCTATCAATAGTTTTCAATTCAACAGGCAGAGAGTTGTATAATCTAACCGCTTGAAATTGACACCCATGCTTAACAACTTCCAACCTCGGACATTGAGGGTCCTCTAAATCTTTTCTTCTTGTTTCTAACCTTAGTGCTCTTTGTTCTGGCGATTCATATTTAGAGGGATGCCGTACAATATCCATGACAGTTACTAAGATGTAGAGGCTAGGAAGAGTCAAAATGTTTAGCTCCTTAAAATACTTTTTACACGATTCCCATGGCGGAATCCGCACCATGGTGCGAATGGCTCGTTTTTGGATAACAAAAGCTCTATTCATGTTATAGGCGTAACTGCGTCCCCAGAATTTAATGCTATACCTTAATTTTGACTCAACCAAGGCGTAATATACAGTTTTGAGTTGTTTGAGATTTACCTCATCTCTCAGACTTCTTAAGGCATAGCAGGCAGAACTTACAGAGTTCTCTATAGACTCTAATTCTTTTTTCCAGTTTAGGAACTGATCAATATGGACTCCTAGAAATTTTACGCTATCAGTGAGTTTAATCTTAACTCCCCTGTTTATTATGTCAAAAGTTTCATGCCTGCGGGCGGTCGTTCTAAATAATATAGCATTCGTTTAATTAATATTTAATTTTAAATTATTTACATGAAACCATTCATTAAAAGCCACAAGCGCATTATTTATTTTGAGCTGAAGTTCTTGTAAACTACATGCTGGAACTATTGCATTTGTATCATCAGCATAAATAATTAATTTAATGTCAGGTATAGTATTAGAAATAAAATTTATAAGGTCATTCAAAAAAATTATAAAGAAAATAGGTCCTAGTATAGAGCCCTGTGGAACTCCACGTGTTATATTAGTTAGTTTGGATTTGGTCGCTACCTCTTGGCATTTAACAATATTATGAAGTTCAACAAACTGGTATCTACTGCTAAAATATGATTTAACAATGCTCAGGACATTACCCCGCAATCCATAAAACTCTAATTTAGCAAGTAAGATGTCATGATCAATTGTATCGAATGCAGAAGATAGGTCCAAAAATATACCTGCAACTTTCATTTTTTTATTTAGATTACATAACACTTCATTTATTAGCAATTCAATCGCATCGACAGTTCCTATGTTCATTTGGTAGCCGAACTGGCGTTTGTTTAAAATCTTGTTTGAGTTCAAGTGTGCTATTATCCTATCTTTTAACAGTTTTTCATAGATTTTAGAGAGTATAGGCAGCAACGAAATAGGTCTATAATTCTTAGGGTCGTTCCTAATACCTTTTTTGAATATAGGAATCACTCTACCGATTTTTAATTGATCGGGAAAGATACATTCAGACATACAATTGTTAAAAAATCCTGATAGTGGTTCAGCAAGGAGGTCAATGTTATCTTTTATAACTGTGACCGGTATTCCATCATATCCAAAGGAGTTTTTAGGTTCCATCCTCCTCACAATAAATTTGATTTCATTCCTGTTTGTAAAGCTTAATTCCATGTCCGTATCAACTCTATTACAGTGTTCTGTTAAAAAATTCATTGCTAATTGTTTTTTGTCATTGGAATTCATTTCATAGGTATTAAAGTTAAAGTTATTCGCAAAAATGTCAGCTATTTCTTGTGTGTTATTAATAACCATGTCATTAACTTTAAGCAGATAATTATCATTAGTCCTAATATTACTCTTATTCCTATGTCTGTTAACTATTTTCCATATGTGTTTTGTCCTGTTTTTTGCTTTATCGACTTCTATTTTAACTGCCTTTTTTTTTAACTGAGCTATGATCTTTTTGTACAGTTTTATGTATGATTTTCGGTAAGCAACTATTGATTCATGCCCTGAATTCTTGTTTATTGTATTCAGGAATCTTTTCATTTTGCTAGACGTTCTGATTCCCTTTGAGATCCAGTTAAATTTATTTTTAGACCACATATTAACTTTTATATTTTTCTTTTTAAAGGATGATTTAAATATATCATTAAATTTGTTTAGGAACCCATTCACATTATAATCTAATAAATTACACTCTTCTAAAGTTTTCCTGAAGGATAACCTATTTCGTTCCGAGAAGATCCTACGTTTCCTTGTATAAAACTCTTTATTATCACTAAAAATTTTTATTATCAGGAGTTCTATACAGGCAACAAATACTTAGGTTGAATTTGCAATCCCTGACTCCGCAAATTTCAAAACTATTCAATTTGTACAATTTCTTACAGATCCCTAACTCTTCAGTAATACTATTTAATTGTGACAATATTAAAGAACCACCTCTAGTTTTTTTTATTCTAGTATTGTAAGAGGCTAAATTATAATTGTCAAAATTAAAAACAGATATACTATGTTTGTTAAGAAAATGCTCACAGATACAAATATAATTAATGTCAAAACCCAGATCACCCAAGTATATATTCAAATCATCCTTTTTATTCGATATACCGCATAAGTTCTGGAAAAATAAATTTAAATGGCATACAGAATTTTTATTATTATTTTTTTTTAGCGTGCCGTTATCGTGTGTTATTTCGTTATTGACGAAAAAATGTTTCGTCTTGGTTGGATAAAATGTTTTCTGTTTGCGTACTAACGCATATCATTTGTCCCGCATTTTTTGAATTGTCCCTATCTTGAAATAAGGTTTGCGTGGATACAGTCTTAGATATAATTTTTATGGCTGCTTGCTGTGACTTTTTTGAATAATAATCTAGGCGCTGATTTCTATAGCATATATGCAGTATGTCTTTTAATATAAACCTACTTACAAATAATTTATCATTAAAGTACACGTTTCTTTTATTATTCGAATGTAAGTCTAGGTCAAGCATTTTCGAGTTCTTGAATAGAGAGCTTACTGAACGTAACACTCTATTAACATTTTGTACATTTAAATGTTTATTTCTATAAATTGTACCTAACAAGACATTTGTGTGTGTTAACTTACATAAATTGCAGTATAGTAAAGATTGTAGCTCTAGTGGGGTTGTATCATTGGATCCAGTTAATACAATAATGAAATCTTGCTTGGTGTAGTCTTTACAGTCCTTAGCACACGTCTCGAGTACATATTTGGTGGACGCATTCGATTTGATTAGCGAAAACACTTTAAACTCATCGCCTAGTAGTTTCTGAAGAGATGCTCCAATATCCTTGCCGTTTTCATCTGCAAAAATTATAACACGTCGGCTGGCGTGTTTGCTATCAGATTTACCGTAGGCTCCATGGTTTTTGGGCAATTCCGCTTTCACACTCAACTCCGTTACCTCATTGAGCAGAGACGAGTTTGTAGGTTGTGGGTTTACCACACCATCGAAGAAGATGCCCAGAATGTTATTGTCGTTTTGCTTGTCTCCTATTTCCTGGAATATGTCTGAACATCTATTTGATTTTTCTGTCATTACTAAACTAGCCTTGTCATATTGTTCAACAGACTTATTGTTTTGAATGGAAGCACATTTGGGAGGCGATGTTGTGCTATTCATTCTGTCAGATGATGATGAACTTGGTGTATTACATTCCATGGCCTTCGTTGTGTAGATGTTTTTTGACGGCGTGTGGAATGATATTGTTGTGTCAATTAATCTTAACGAAGAAACATTAGGTTGCTGTTGATGCAATTCTGTCGCGATCTTTCTGTATGTAGGAGTATGGCATTGCTTTTTACTGATCGGAGTAGAGGTTGAACTGCGAGTATGTCTGCTTAATGGATTACTTTGGAGGTTAGTACACAATGATTTAAAGTATTTCAATTGATTGTTCCCTCTTTGTAACTCAGACTTCAACTCTTCATTAGTAATATTTAAATTTTCTATTTCTTTATGCGCTATATCTAATTCATTCTGTAAGCTTATCATTTGCCTTTTTAACTCCACCTCTTCTTCAGGTACTGCATTGAAAGAAGGCAAACTTCTTGAGCTAGAATCCAAAATGTCGGTTCTTGAATTGCTGTCTAAATTGATTAACTCGATATTCGAGATATTTAAGTTTCGATTCTTTTTGCGTATGGTAATGCCGTTGGTGTCCATTTTCAACAATTTAGATCTTATAAGTCTGCTTTTAAAAAAAACGCAAAAAGTGGACTCGGTAGATCAGACTCGAACTAGCTTCCGCAGTTTCATAAAAAAAGCGTCCGAAACCGCCAGACCAACGGGCTTTGAATATGGGCGACGAAAATTTGCAACTGGTGTCACCTGGCGATATCACGTTCAGGCACAGAATAAATGATAGTGCAAGTTTGGGTCCAGAGGTCGATCTTGACCGTTTGTTTGTTTTGGTTTGTTTTGTTATGTTAACGGCTGATATTGTGACGGAATTTAAAAATGTACTCACTGTAGTCCTTTATTTCCGTAGATTTTGTTGTACGTCTTCTGGATTAGTATTATTTTATGTCTCCGTTCATGTATCATTACATTATTTCCTTTATTATCCGAAAATAAGCTTGTTTCTGGTTTTTGCTTATTTTTACCCCGAAATCTGTATATTATTAGCCGCAAACGTTGTATGACGTGAATTGTCAATCACTTAACACATATAACACCTCAAAAAACTCTTAACTTCACTTGTTATATTTTTTAAGAATTAATTTATGCAGAGCCAAACTTGACATGGCCGATAGCGCCATCTGTTTTTTCCAATCGTCCAATCCAATTGCGAACGATATATCTTTTTAAGGTGTTCGTTTATAGCCTCTACTTTGGAGAACCATCGAGAGAATTGATGGATATATTGTATTGATCGATCTGGGGTCCGATTTTTACATTCCGCTTTTATCTCAGTTTCGATTCATATGACAACGTGTCTTGCAAACAACATCAACCATCCGTAATATCAATTCATCATTCAGCAACTGAAAGCTGTTAGTACGATGTTTGATAGTATCAAAGTGATCCTTGTAATTGTATTGAATAAAAATATTTGAGTTTATCAGAATTACAGATTCCCGGCAGATTTCAGAGCAATGAATCGCGAAAAGCTATCGAAGGTGTCTACTTACAACATTGCGAATAGTAATAATTTACAGAAGCTTGCAGTTTCATCAGGAAATGTCAAAGTTAGCGTTTCAGGGCGACGACCCTATAAATTTAATGTTTTCTAACAATAAGCCATAAATCCAGGTCAGGTAAACTATATCGGGCGTGCAAGAGGTAGGTTCAGTTGAGGTTAATTAACTTTCAGGAAAACAGTGTAAAAGTAAATAAAACCGTTAAGTGCTAGTCGTGTTAGTTGTTTTCGTACTGAGATATACTTCAACAAGTACAATATTGTTTTTAACTAGCTTTAAAGTGGACATTAAGTAGATTTCCTGTCTGGGAATAAAATCAATTCATTAGTAACCATTTCAGCATCAGCAATAAGGTTCTGAAAAACTATTAAGTACTATCATAAGAAACTATTTTTACAAAATCATTTTGAGACAATGGACTCCATTCGGACAGACGACGCCCATTTGTCATAATGTTACTGATGACTGCGAGACACGAATGTCTCCAATTGAGTAATGTCTTCGTGCAGCGACTCGACAACGCCAAATTTAGCCAAGGTCAGGAAGTACAAACTAACATTTTGTTTCTGACAGACCCCTCAAGTTATGGATGTTTAGATTTATAAATAAAATGCGTCAACTGTTTCTCTTTGTTATGCCCTGAAGGCAGAAGATAATGGCCTTAAATAAGTACCTGTGGCCAATGCTGAACCAGTAGGCTGATCATTACATGATATCTATGTAATTATCGAGGTTCAAAACCAACGACGAATTCTACTGAATCTACCTATTTACTTTGTGCAAAGATAAGTACACTACACCATCGAAAGACCTAAACGATATGCAGCACTTACGTGGGCGATACCTATCAACACATGAAAGAAATGTCTACTGAAATCAAAATAATCTAAATGATAACCAAAAAAACTTGTTGAAGTGATAACGAGGAGCCTAGGCCAATCATATAAACTTGTAGGAGTCGTAAGACTGATAGCCGTTATATAAAAAGGTTCCATGAAAAGCAGACGATAAATAGAAAGACGCACTGCACAGCAGCAGCAGCACAGGAACTAGGTAGTTCAGTAAGACTTTACACAAAAACAGACTTACAAGAGAATGCACTTACCGGCATTATACAAAAATAAATTGGCGAAGCGCATGTGACGCACAGTGAAAGCCTCCGAAGTCAGTAGCGATAAGAATTCCTCAGTCAGGTCCCAAACTAATTCAACACAATCTAGATAAACTCACTAGACTATTGCAAATCTAACTAACAGAGAAGGGAAACTTAAAACCCGGCTCGGTGCCAGCCGTTATGCACCTGCAACGACATCCAAAGGCAAAGTCGAGAGGTTAGTGTGGGTTCTTGGGAGAACTGCGCTCAAACAGAATCTCAGGCAGACTGGCGACAGTGGCTGAGTTGAGTGAAGAGGAAACTTCACCCACCTCAGCTGGCTGAAGTGGATCCATGAACGAATGTTTTCAATTACAAATAACTGCTCTGTAACTTGACTGACGCCACCTAAATCATCTTCACCAGATGAACTAAGGCCAATGATGATGACTGCAAAGCTTTATCAAACACATTTCTTAATTGAAAAATTGTTTGAGATACATTCTTAAATCGGAAAGAGCTATCTAACGGTATGGCACACAATAAGGTAGTAAATTAAGTTTACATGTTTACATAACTTTGTAGGTTCACTAATAAGTATTATCTTGCAAATTTGTATCATGATAAAATGAAGTCTGTGAACGAGAGGTCTAATTAAGGGCGGACAGACAGACAGATGAACATACTCAAACTAAGGGTTCCCACATACATATGGTTTCTTTGTGGACTTCAAAACCCTAAAACGGTAAGGATATACGAAGAGGTAGGTATATACCTATAAAAGTCGAAGGATTGAAGTGGTTGTCTTAGGTCATAGCCTGTTATGAGAGATGCATTTATTCAAGCATCTCTCATAGCAGTAAACCCATGAAGCGATTGTTTGTAAAGCTGATGAAAAAAATACTTGTTTACCTACCAGGCAGACAACCTTTAAATTAGCTGCACTTCATTTGAATAAGTAAATGTAGCGAACTGTACAAGGTCAAACAGGTAGAGGTGGAATGATGACATCAACAAAATCACCACAAACCTAACTAACATGTTTTTAAAATAAGTGTTGCAAAAAACAACAAAGGACATACTTAAAAGAACTTTTAAGTATTTTAAAATTTTGATATTTTGCCTATGAATTTACCTATGAATTGCCAGTGGTTTATTAACAAATAAGTTTTTACGAATTTCGAAAAATGAGAAGGGAAAATAAAAAGCACAAAAACGTTTTAACCAATTTCCTAAAAAAGGAGGAAGTTCTCAATTCGGTTGTATTTTAATGGTCTCTAATTTCATTCAATGTAGTGGTTTTTTTTTTTTATTTTTAAGATGTAATTATTTTTTACTTTTAGGTAGCCATACTAGGTATTTCAATGTGCATACATATAGCAGTCATGTAGGTAGTTTTCATAATGCAAGCTCTGCCTACTATGATGCTGTGTGAAATGTCCAGAATTATTTATTATTACTATGAATTATACCTATTATCCATTTCCAAAGATCTAATGTATTAGAGGTGATGTCTACTATAAACCTGGAGATTACAGTCATGAGCATTTTTGTTTATATGTTCAACTATCTCTATACTAATATTATGAATGCGAAAGTATCTCTGTCTTTCAGTTTGTTACGTTTACACTGCTAAACTGCTGAATGGTAAAATTTGGTAAGAAGATGTATTGCATTTGAGGGAAGAACCTAGGCTACTTTTCTTCTCAAAAAACCACCTTGAAGTGGTAAAATAGGGGATGAAAGTTTGTATACATATAGGCTTTTGGTAAGAAATAAAGAAATATGTGTTTCAACGTTTTTGCAAGATACTTCCATAAGGGGGTAAATAGGGGATTAAACTTATGGGATTTTCTTTAGACCCTTCTAAAAATAAAAAATGTTCTAAGCATATGCATACAAAGTCATGGGTAACACTTAAGTTTCTTATATGACCATTATCATCCATCTCCAACATATTTACCCATCAAATTTTTAATACTCTCTAACAGTTGCTACATTTGAAGATAGGCCCTTGAATTTCATATTTGAACCAACTGCCTGGTTTACAATATGATGACTTCTTCACTGACTCTTCTTCTTGACTGGTCTCACAGCTCCGTTGGTATTAGTTCTGCCCTCTGCACAGTAGGCTGTGGATTTGATTCCCTACCAGGACAAACATTTCTGTGATGAACATAAATGTTTGTTTGTAAATGCTATGAATATTACGAACTTACCACAACCTAAATTGTTTAGAATAAATAGTGTAAAATAATATGTCCTACTTATATGTTTGTGTAAACATAACTACTGAATAAACATTATTATTATTATGATTAGTTTGGGGCTAGATGTTGTGTTGGACTGTCAACAAATACTAAAGTAATATATTTTTATTATTCTTAGATTTAGGTAAGAGATATAAAATAAAGGTACCACATACCCTATTTGATGATGCATTCATGGTAGGTAAGTAATCAGTTACCTACATATCTAGTGGAAGTTTCTGACTTAAAAATTATAATAGAAACCCAGACCAATGTCTTCAAAATGTGCAGTCTAGTCTGTTTAAGAGTTCTTTTTGGTTTAATCTAGGCTTTAGCACTTAATTAAGTATGTGAGTAGGTACATGTTCTGTTTGGTTTTTTTAAATAATTTAACAAGAGATGCGCTTGAAAGAGCGAGAATTCCAGGGGAAACAGCTTCATGTGACTTGTTTGTATAATTGATTTATATTCGGGTTTAGCACACGTATATAAATATGTCGAAAACAATGTATAGAACAAAAATTATCACCATGCTACTTTTTATAATCCATGCGATTTGGGCAATGCAATCATGTTTTATTTACATAAAATAGAAAGATAGACCAAATTAAACTAATACTTACATGATCACTGTGATGATTTAGTTTTGCTTGAAGCTTTTTTGTAAAACATTTAACACAATAATTACGAATTTACGAATTACTAGGGAATATACACAAACACACGCACGCTAACAAACCAAACCAAAATGAAAATGAATTAAAAAAATTATGGATTAAATCTGTCTGTCTAACCGAAGTTAATGTCAAACTAGTTAATGACAGTGACACATTGCTTATCTGAGCAAGACGTGTCTTTGACTTTGACAATTTTTGAAACCATGGCATGGTTCTTCAACAAAATGCATAATGGAGATGGAGATGTTTGTTATTGTTTTGTGTACCTATGTCTCTTTGCCTTTGGTTGGTTTATGTGAGAGAAAAAGCCGTGATTGATAGGTACTATACGCTGGTAATCGATAATTAAATATTACAATAATTGATAAAAAATAATGGAAGCTGACTCAACAACATACGACAATAATCCCAAGACGTTATGTGATGGACCATGTTTACCATTCAACTCATGTCCAGGGTAAGATGTAAAGCTTTATTTTTTTTCCCAAAAACATACAAAACTATCATGATTTTTTATTAACAATTTGTTTTGTACTTACACAACATACAGGAACTACAAACTTTATTCGGAGTTCATGCACAACAATGGTGACAAAAGCATTGAAAGTCAAATAGTTGAAAGGTTGCAAAATTTTGGTTTACTACCAAATAATGTCAAATGCTTGAGCAAAACACCAGATTGTAGAGTAATTTGCAAAGCTGCTAGAGTTGTGGATCGGTAAGTTATAAGAAACAACTGAAATATTTTTTTGTAACTGATTTTATTATGTGGCACAGATTACTCCTGTATTTCTCTGCATAAATAATGCAAGCATCATGAAGTCAAGTTCTTGAACTAAGAATTGTGGAAAACTATCATTGATCTGGGTCAGTTAAGCTATCTATAGAAAGTTATAAAAGATCTGAATTAAATCTATATAAGTTAAAAAAGGTATTATTATTAATTAGATTATTTACAGAATAATAGTTATAGTTGTTAATATTAAGGGCTAAAGAATCCTGTCGTGAACAATTGAAAAAATCTTGTCTCTGGAAAGTGGTTTTCCTACTAGTTCAGAGCCTGTGATGTCCCACTGCCAGACTAATTACTCCCTTTGAATCATCTCTGTCCAAAGCCACTGTATGTAGACACACGGCAATCTGTCAACCAAGTTCAAAAAAGAAAAGAGTGACTCACCGGCAGTGTGTATTTTGTATTTACAATAAAACATTAAAACTATTATTTCAATCATAAAATAATATTCCACTTGTTTCCTATTACTTCTAATCACCAGTTCTAAATTGTATTTCAGAATACAATGGTCCTGTGAGGGCTGTGGGAAGAAACGGCCAATCAGGGAAGGGTCGTTTTTCCTCAGACTGCAGTGTCTGCTCCCTCAAGCATTGCAAATCATTTTGGCATGGTGTGAAGATGCTGATTGCAATGTTGTTGCAGAACATTTTGGTAAATATCTCTCATCCTTAGCGGTTAGCCAGACAGAAGAGGTATATATGACAAGGATGCCCTTTAATCAAAATACTTTTAGCTTATATACATCCAATGCAAAACAAATAGGAAAGACAATGACGCACTTTGTTTATGATACGCATCCTCATCTTATGTTTCTTCTATCTTGCACCTAAGGAAGTGTCCACCAAAACTGAGAGCAGAAAACAATATTTGTTATTAATTGAATTAGAAATCTAATATTCTGCCTCCAAGCAGTAGCGCGCAATGCAAACATTACTGTGTTTAGGTTTGAACAGCACTGAAGCATGTGAAACTATTATGCAAACAGACAAAAGAACTTGTTTAAGGCTGGCTACGTATGTGAGACACTTGTTATTGCAAGCTTTATAGGTTAGATTAACCAATTACTAGCAGGTGGGCCATACGCTTGTTTGCGGCACTGATGTATTGAAAAATCTGATGACCTATACAAATATAATATGTACTACATACATCACATAGACCAATCCGCAATGTAACTTGTTCTTATTTTTTCATGCTCTCTATCAGATTACAAGGTAAGTTGATGATGGTACTCATCTGGTTGAGTGAACTGGTCTTTAAAAACTTCAATTCTCATCACCAGATTCCGCCTAGTTCTTACAAACTTAGATAAGTGACATATACAACTGCACTCTTCATTTCTTCAGAAAGCATGATATTTTGATGACTCAGGCCTACCATTCCAATGAGGATCCGTAACGTTTTTAGTTGAGAATGCAGATTTAGACAGCTAAGAATTCTTAAACATACAATCCAAAAATTTTTGTTCTACGACAAAAATTTACGATGTTATGACGAAATTACTAGCGAAGTTCACTGATTGGCCGCCGCGGTAGCTGTGACGTCACAGGGGCGGTCGCCGCCAGTTATCGAATCGTGAAGTAAGAGGGCGTCCCAGTGACGTCACACGCACCCGCGTACATTGATTTTATCAGCATGAACGGAATAATGTTTATTACTTAATATCTTTTTAAGTAATGGTCCGATCTGGATAATTCAAAAAGATAAATAATTTTTATGTCATAAAGTATATCGTGGATACTAGTTAGGACTAGTTAGGATACTATTGAACTTGCGATAACTTTACTTATCCTCATTGTACTCCTACTAATATTGAAAAGCTAAAAGTGAGGATGTATGGGTATTTGTTTGTGGCTCAATAATGTCAAAATGGTTAGACAGATTTGAATAAACTTGATATAGGTTTAGCAAGTGCCGGGCGATTATGGAATTTTGACACTACCATATTTCAGTTACTATTGATGAATTAGTATTACGGAAGGTTGATGTTAGTTTGATTGTAACATGCTGTTATATAAATATAAACTGATATAGAAACCGAACGTATGTCAAACCAATCCATCAATTAATACCTATTGAAACTGATAGACATTGATTGTATCAAGAGATTCATAATCGCTATGCTGGATTTCTTTAATACCAGCCCAACCGTTTGACGTGTTCAAGCCACAAACATATATCCTCACATTCCCATAGCATAATTTTTATTTAGGTATCACGCGTGCTAAGTCGTGACAGAAGCTACTATGCCATAATGGAGAGAGGACTTGAAATAGACCTATAAATTCCTTAGATAGATAGATAAACACTTTATTGTACACAAAGAGAACAAACAAAAAAAATATTAGCAATACAGTTGTACAATGGCTACAAAGCGATCTCTTCCAGGCAACATTTGGATGGATAGGATAGACAAAAACAAAAAGTCGGCGGTGTACAAAGAGTTACCTATACTTATTAATCAAGCACATAAAAATACAAAATATTCTTTTTATAATTACATGGCAGACTCATTTAAAGCTTCTCATTTTCCCTTATAATCCTTTCTATTCAATAACATTTGTAACTGTTTCCAGGTGTTAAAACAAAGGTAGCGTACCAAATATACGACAAACTAGATGACCTGGCTATAAAAGAATACAGCAAGACCTTGCTCGGAGATTCTAATAGTGTTGTGCTGTCAGAAATGTACCCGAGTTGCCTTAACCGACTGTCGCCGGACACGACAGATCATCCTCATATACATAGGATACTGATGCTGGCTGACACTAAAGTAAGATTGTGTATTAGAACATGTTACTGCTACTACTTCGTATATAATCTAATACCTTTAAACAAGTAATTCTTGTATATATGTATATCTAATCTCGGAAACGGCTCCAACAATTTTTATGAAATTTAGTATGAAGGGGTTTTCGGGGGCTATATTTTTTTTTTTAAAACGTCTTTTTATCCGTGTTTTATACCGAGGAAAGCCCGGTCATCCAGGTACTTATAATAATACCAGACATTTCTCATAGCAACATCTGGCCCCAAAGTAAGCCGAGCTTGTGTTATGGGTGGGTACCAGGTGACTGAACAAATACTTGCAGATCATACAAATATTTGTCTCGCGGCGGGAATCGAACCCGCAACCTTCTGCATCTCAGCGCCACAGAGGTCGTCGTATATGATTTAATGGCCAACTCTGGTGACGGCCAAAACTAGGTCGAAAGTCATAGCCTTTGAAAAGCCTTTGGAAAAGCCGAGACTTAAAGTTTAATTTTCCATCCGAATCCATCATTCCAATGAAGATATCACTGCAGTCACCCATCCATTCCTTTGTTAATCTAATGGAACTACTAACTGAGCTATGCCACGAGTGCTTTTGGCTGTTTGGCTTGCCAGTATGCAAGTTTTTAATAATGAACCTAGTTTATTTTGTTGTAAATTCTTTTCCAATTTTACACACTACTGTAATCCCCAGGCTGGTTAGAAACCTTAGATGACACCACCATGTTCTCATGACCATGTTCTGCCGGTATTATTTTAACTTACTACATGCCAACATTTTACATAGATGTATGGAAGTTCCGTATTTGACAGTGTAATTTGCAATTTCAGCATATACCGACCTACTATCGCTTGCAAGTGCTAAGAGAGGATACTAGAAAAACAAACACATTGAACAGCAATCAGGTATGTCTATTCCTAATCAAAATTAAGAATGTTACAAAATAAATTATATTTTTCTATGTGCGTCAGTAGTGATTTATTGTAAAATGTCAGCAGAGCTGAGCAGAGCAGAGCAAAGCAGAGCAGAACAGCCAGAGCTGTTGCCTGAGGCCTTATCTAAAGCCAAGATATAAATATTGTTCGTTGTACTTACAAGAGCATCCCACACCCATAAAATCTATACATACCTATAAAAGAGCTTAACCTAACTGACTGACTGATTCATCATCGCCGAGCCGAAACCGCTGAAGCTAGAAAGCTGAAATTTTGAAGGTAGCTTCCTTTTATAGCTAAGGCCACTAAGGCGGTATTTTTTGAAATTCAACCCCTAAGATATATGTATTCTATCAGTCATCCGGTCGCCATAATACAAGCTATGCTTAGATTGGGGCTCGATTAAAATGCACACAGCATTGTCCACCAGTATTTATTATTATTATCACCCTGTTTTTAGATGTTGATAACGCAAATACAGAACATAGTAGCAAAATCAGTTGCTCCTGACTCCACCTTGGTCGCTGGTAGCACTATACCAGGGATAGATGGCGCTGTGCCGATATTACAACTAACACAGCAGTGTGATGCCGACATGCAGCAATTCTGTAAGTATTATCTGCCTGCTAACTAGTTTCTGCCCGCGGCTCCGCACCCGTTGGTATCTACATAAAAAGTAGCCTATATGCTATTCTAAGGGTCAGTTCACACCAAGACGCGATGATAGGCCAGTGATTTCGCGCGTATTCTGAGTTCTCACAATGAAAAGTGTCGAAGTGTCTTTTCGTATAGTAGATCCATACTAATATTATAAATGCGAAAGTGTCTCTGTCTCTCTGTTTGCTATGTTTTCACGGCTAAACGGCTGAACGGATCTTGATGAAATTTGGTAAGGAAATGTATTGCATTCGGAGAAAGAACATAGGCTACTTTTTGTCTCAAAAAACAACCTTGAAGGGAGTAGGGGGTGAAAGTTTGTTTGGGTAACTCATATTTCCTTAAGTTAGGGATCTGAAAATTAATATTTAAGCTCTTGGTAAGGAGTAAAGAAATATGCGTTTCAACGTTCTTGCAAAATAATCCCCGAAGGATGTAAAATAGGTGATTAAACTTATAAGATGTTCTTTAGATGCACAGAATGCATTCCTTACAAAAATAAATTATGTCAGCATCGAGGAAATTTTAAATTATACCATTCCAAATAAAGGTTCTAAGCCTATGCGTATGAGGTCGCGGGTAAAGCTATATTTTGAGTCGCTCTATTAAAATGTGCGAGCAGCGTCGCGTCTCGGTGTGAACTTACCCAAAGTCACAGACAACATCTATACCAAGTTGTTACAGCGTCATTACGCCACATAAAAACATAATAAAAAGGTAGAAAGTAGAATCTCAGTAAATTTTATCAAGCACCTTGACTTATTTTGACTTTAATGTAACGAATTTAAATTAATAGGCGGCCTAAGAACTCCATCAAAGTCTAATTAAGACGACCCTTGTGGCATAGTGGGCGAAGACCTGTCTGAGACGCAGAATTTTGCGGATTCGATTTCCGGCCGAACAAATGTTTGTACGATCTGCAAGTATTTGACTTGGGTCTGGGTGTTTTTTTATGTATAATATGTGTGAACATAGAAAAAGAAAAAGTATGTAAGCAGCATATCAGTCATGTTGTACCTATAACACAAGCAAGCTCTGCAGGCTCTGCTTCTGCGTCTCAGAAGCTGGCTAATACAAGGTAACAGTAGGTTATGCATTCATACAGACTGAGACATTTTTGAATTCGCAATGTCTCTGTCCAAGGGCTTTTTTATAATTAGCTTCTCTAAAAAAAAAAAATTAAACGAATACAATGTAACAGTAGGTTATAAATAATAAACATCAGAGGACATTGCAAACAACACCATCTAGCCCCAAACTAAGCATAGCTTGTATTATAGTGACCAGTAGGGCGATTATGGAACTCTAATTACAATCAATTTCTATCAGTTTTCAAAGATTTCTGATATTCATAGTTCCATAATCGCCCTACAGATGACTGATATATTTAAATACATACTTATAATATTTTATAACACCTAGACACAGAACCAACACCTATGTTCATCACACAAATGTTTATCCTAGGAGAGAATCGAACCCTCAGACTACGCAGAAGTTAATAATGCTAGACATTTCACACAGCGTCATCTGGCCCCAAAGTAAGCAGAGCTTGTGTTATGGGTACCACATGACTTTAATACTACTTACTTACATACTTTTATTTTTGTTAATACATACATATTATACATAGAAACACTCTGGGTGTTTCTATGTATAATATGTATAGATAATTACTTGCAAATAGTTGCAGATAATACAAACATTTGTCCCGCGGCGGGAATCAAACCCACAACCCTCCGCGACTCAGTCGGGCCTTGGCCCATTGCACCACAGAGGTTGTCGAAAAGAGAGAAGGCAGAGCTTATAGGTTTTACATGCATACATACAGACGAAGTAGTTTTCTTAATATAAGTATGATTTAAATTGCAGTGAGCTCGAGGATATGGAAACAGGCCATAACCCTTTGTACGGCCTCCCGCGACTTATGCGCAGGCGCAGCCCTGCCTTCAGTCTGCGCGACCGCCGTCCAACGGTATCTCGACACCTCACTCTATCGGCTGAGGTATGGAGACGGCTTCTTCGAACACATGCTCAATATTATAGCTGAAGAGTACACTATGAATTTGTAAGCTCTCTGTTGTTTTAGGGTTTTATACACCCATACTAATTCAATCTATTGCCGCCTCTGTTGTTTGACTTTGGAATGAAAAGGATAAAGCATACATAAGCGCAACAAACATATCTGATTATAGGATAGTTAACGGGTATTTAACTCGTATGACCTTTTAATAAGGAAAACATTTATGTTCTACGACAAAAATTTACGAAGTTATGACGCAATGACTAGCGAAGTTCACTGAGTGTTTGCCGCGGTAGCTGTGACGTCACAGGGACGGTAGCCGCCAGTTATCGAATCGCGGAGTAAGAGGGCTGGCTGCGCTCAGACTGTCCGCGTCCCAGTGACGTCACACGCATCTGAGTACATCGATTTTACGGGCAGGAACGGCATAATGTTTATTACTTAATATCTTCCTAAGTACGAGTATGTGGTCCGATTTGGATAATTCGAAAATATATATCATTCTTATGTCATAAAGAATAACGTGGATGGATTATTATTATTTCTATTGAATTTGCTATAACTTCACTGATCCTCATCTACGTTTAGATTATGTTGCAATAATGTTCTCGGGCTGACTGGAGGCCTAGGGAGTTGCCGAAGAGTAGCTAAAAAATATTCAAAACTACCCTCAACATGGCAGCGACAAACGATATCTATCAGAGAAACTACAACTTAAAATTGACATATTAATTATTTTCTAAATGTCAGTGTCTCTACAGGGTAGTCGAGAAAATGTTTGTCGCGACCGCTATTAGCTCTACTGGTATGGGATCACGAAAATTCATGAATTTATTGACTAATGTGAACAAATTGTTGTTAAAGCATATTTTTTTTGGTTTCTTTACTTTAAAAAGAAAAAAAACTCTTATTGGAATCTCTTCATTGTCCTGTCAGTCTGTTGGTCCTTGTGTATGTAACGTAGATAAAATTATAAGCTATTGATTGAAAATTATAATAATTGATGTGAATTAAATTCATGAGAATCAAGAGACAACGCATTTTGCGCGAGGCTAGAGATGAGGTATTATTATCCTTAAAAATATATTTATAGCAAGAATGCAAGAAATATACTTAGGACATGGCTAAAAAACCTTGTATTAACTACAGCCTGGCCCAAAAGGGAGAATCAGTTATCGTCAATCATCATCAAGAGGGGCCTTTTGGGGTTTCACGAATTCGTCCGCATTTTTTTTGAAAGAATTGTAGCTTAAATCTTTCCCCAGGATGCAATTATCTCCTTGCCAAACCATATGTTTCAAACCAATCACACCCACTAACCATTAAAAAGTTTCCATACAAACGTTCACTTTTTCAGGAAGTTTATATGGGAACTTTTTAACAGGTGGTGTGATTTCTTAGAAACTTGGTTTGGATACCAAAAATTCTAACTAAATGAACGCATGTTTCAGGATTTTTCAAAATAACTCTCATAAAGGAGTAAAATGGGGTATTTTACTCCTTTATGAGAGTTATTTTGAAAAATCCTGAAACATGCGTTCATTTAGTTAGAATTTTTGGTATCCAAACCAAGTTTCTAAGAAATCACACCACCTGTTAAAAAGTTCCCATATAAACTTTGACACCCCATTTTACCCCTTAATTTGAAAAATCCTGAAACAACGTGTCCATTTATTTTGCATTTTAATTATTCAAATCAAGTTTCAAGTAAATCGCACGGCGCGTTAAAAGTTTCACACAAGTTTTCACCCCTTTTCACCCTCTTAGGTATTAAATTTCCAAAAATCCCGCCTTAGTGGGTGGTTTTGCTATAAAAGGAAGCTACCTTCCAAATTTCAGCTTTCTAGCTTCAGCGATTTCGTCTCGGCGATGATGAATCAGTCAGTCAGTCAGGTTAAGCTCTTTTATAGGTATAGATAGTTTTCAAAACGCGATGGGCTTCAGTTCCCAAATATGTAACCCTATAAAGGCCTATAGAGACCGACAATGAGTCAACTAATATGATATGTTAGTATGATATTATCTGATATTAGTTAAGAAACTACGAGTTATACTAGAATGAGTTAAGGTGGTGTTTTGAATTTAAACTTGTGGCCTTATTGAATAGTTTTATAAGGTTATATTTGTGTAGTTCATTCTTCTTCTTACCCATTATTCATAATGGTGTTACTTGTAACCCGCTGGTCTGTGAGCCAGGAACAATACAAAAACTATTGTCTCTAGAATATTCGCCATTTACTATTTATAGCTAAAATAGCAATAAAATCTGTTAACATTAATAAATGATACACATTGAGAAACTCTGTTTTTACTCACTGTATTATTTTGTCGATGAAGGCACCGACACTGTTTTAATTCATCTAGAGAATCTTCATCAGGGTGAGTTTGAACCGCCCTTCGCTTACTCCCGTTCGAGTTCACTATTTGCACTTCGAAAAAATAATATGAGAGTAAAAATTCGTGTTTCTCACTCGTTCAATCGTTCATTCGGTCATTCGTCAAATGTATAATAAATGGTTAGTACAACTCACGATTGTTTTGAAGGTGAAATTAATAAATGACTTTTGAATGACACGGTACACCTGTACTTATCAAGCTTTTTAAAATGGCAAATTTTTTAATGGCTTTTTGAAATAAGGGGGTTAAGAATTGAATACTATGTTAAAATAAAGTTTTAATTACAGTAATGTACAGAATAATATTCTATAAACATATAAAATACTTGTGAAACAGTTGAGCTATCTAAGGACAGCTTAAAACCATCTATAGAAAGCTCAACTGGTCCAGTAGGGCGATTATGGAACTCTTGATATAATCAATGTCTATCAATTTCGTTTAGCAATCGGCATCAATGTCTATCAATTTCGATTTGCAATAGGCATTATTTCAATGAATCATATACGATGTATTTAAATGCTTAGTACCCTAAACACGGTTCCTACCACAATCGTACTTTGTAAATTGATCGAGTTATAGTTTACCACCAACTTCACATTGTAACTAGCGATAGAAGCCGATAGAAATCGCAGCGATCTGTAATATTAATTCATCAACATCATCATCAATTCACTGAAAGCTTATTAGTATTAATTTTTTGATAGTATCAAAGTTCCATAATCGCCCCACAGAACACTTCCTGAGGGCAATGTACTACTGTTGTGATATTATATTTCTTTGGCGCAAGTATGATATACAAAATGACCAAATTTGGTACCTTTGGATGTAATAATGTTACGAAAGTGTTTAGTTTGTTATATATTAACTGTAGTTAGCAGAGATCAATAAATTAACAATTATTGGTAATTGTCTTGATAATGATCATGATAGTTGTCTTGATAATGATCATTATCATGATCATAGTCTTGAGAATGGTCATGATAATTATTGTTCGATAATAATAATTATCAATTGATTACTGGCGTGAAACGTAACAACATATTATATGAAAAAAAAAGTATAAAACTTAAAAAAAAAAAAAAACTATTTCTTCTTCTAATTGCCTGACAAAGTTATTAAATATCATCCGAATTATTATCATTAGTATAATTTATAATCATCTTATACCTTGGTAGAGATTATTTTAATACACTCAAGGTGTTATATAGGGAAACACAACACAATAAAAGACGCATCAGGATTTAATGTATATTATTTGTGTTTATTGCGATTTTATCACTACATATACATAGTATAAAACAAAGTCGCTTTCCGCTGTCTGTCTGTCCCTATGTATGCTTAGATCTTTAGAACTACGCAACGGATTTCGATGCGGTTTATTTAAACAGATATAGTGATTTAAGAGGAAGGTTTATATGTATAATACATGCATAATATAGGAGAGAAACACTAATAATTTTTGAGGTATCAAATCACATTAGACATTCTGAAGTATATTTAGTATCAGCATTGCACCCATGCGAAGCCGAGTCGTTTCGCTAGTTTATAATAAAATACTCAATAATAATTTTGTAAATTTTCTCAAGTTCGATTTTGTTTCTCAAAATCGAATTGGTGAAAATTTCAAAATCAAAATTTTCATTTTTTTTTGTACTTTTTGCCACATATGTTTAGGCACATGCATTATACTTGGCTGTCTAGCTGTTAAAATTGCCTGTACTCTTCTTGGCGTACTGCTTATCAAGTCATCAATATAATTTTGTGACATTTCATTCCACTCTTCTTCCAGTGCACTTTTGAGATCTCTTACATTTATTGGTGCTGGATTTCGCTGTTTAATTTGTCTACCAAGCTTATCCCAAACATGTTTCATCAGGTTTAGGTCCGGCGAGCGTGCTGGCTACTCCAAAAAATCTATGTCGACCTCCCGAAGATACCCCAAAGCTATCGCTGCATCGTGAGGCCGAGCATTATCTCGAATTAAACGAAAACTATCTCGCATATACGAACCGAAGTTCTGCAGTCAGAGACCCATTTTCCACGATATTTAGCTCCGTACGTGCCCCTACGCAAATACCGCCCCTTTACTGACACTCCAACATAGGCTCTCTTTTAACTATGTTGCATTGAGCGTAAGTATCTTTATCTTTCTTTCGATAACCTGTGGTAAGTAAAGGGCCTCTTGCTGGCACGCTTGTGTTTTATGGTTTTAGTGCTGTCACTTGCTGTACTCCCTGTACTAACGTAGTCCTGACCTCAGAAGAAGTCAAAGTGCGATTTCTATGGATACTGCTCACCATAAATCAATCGTGACCTTGCCATGCGATGGAAGTAGTCTGTCTGTATCGTCTAACATTGCGATAGATGATAGACTTGGAAACCTGCAATGTTTGGGCCACTTCATTGTGACTGTTACAATTTTCAATTAAAGTCACAGCTTTAGAGACCTGAGCTACGTTGAGATCCGGCATTATCCCTTTAGTTTTTCAATTATGTACCTACCTATAAGCAACAGAACCACAATACATTTTTGTAAACGGAACAAGGTAAAATTAATGCACATGTCAGCAAAACTATTGCTAACTATTGAAATGAACAAATAAACGTAAAAAACAAATAAAAATAAAAGTGTGAAACAAAAGACTATTGAGTATGTAATTCTATTTTCAAATTAAACATTCAGGTATATGCGGCCAGTTATTACACACTGGAACCGTTCATACACAATTCAGCCTTTTTTATGATCGATGATGCGGTCCTCTAAGTCCATGAGAGTAGTTACTACTTAGGTACTAGTAGAAAGAGTCCAGCTACGCTAACTGCAAGATAAAAAAAATAGAGGAATTTGAAAATACATAGAAACACTAAAACTATTGGTAAACCAATCAAAACCACAGAATAGTAGATATTATCTGTTTGATCATGCTCTTTGATTTGCACTAAAGTGACTGATATTGATATACCTACTCGTACTAATATTAGGGGCTGCCCACTGCATTGCAGAGTTAACGTGGCCAGTCTCTAAGTGTTATTATAGCGTAAACTAAACTGAGTATTTGCTATTTTATAAATTATAATATTTGTAGTGAAAACTACTCAGAAACGTTTAATAAAAACCAAATTATAGACAACTTCGTTTTATTGTTAAAGGTGCCAACGACCCGTGGTACGATTCGCTTCATTGACTAGGTACCTACTATTACTTTTATTAAATATATGTATACTTGCTACTGCCCGCGGTTCGAGCCGTGTGGATCTGGACATTGACTACTTTTAATATATGTAATATTAAAAGTAGGTAGCCAATGTCCAGATCCACATCTAGGTATATACTATGTTTTACCCAAATCGGTTTAGCCATCTTATCTTTCGTACTAATATTATAAACGCGAAAGTTTGTATGTATGTTTGTTACTTTTTCAAGCTTAAACTACAGTCAATTTGTCGCGTGATTGAGTACCTACCTACACAAATAAAAACTTCCACATTTAAAATACCACCGGAATTGTTGGTCACTTTGGAACGAATTAAAGAATGATTCGTTCCAAAGTGACTTCATGATTGATTGATGATTGATGATTTCAGTGATTTCATGATTTTTAATCTAAACTATTGGAGACTAAAGACACGATTTAAGATACCATTTCCTAATTAGGAATGTCTGTTCCTGTTTTATATGTAGGTATTATAATTAACTAGCTGGTGCCCGTGACTTCGTCTGCGCAGGATTAGTACTTTAATTCCAACAGTTTTTTGCAGCGCACGCCAGAATAGCTCGCAGATGGCAGATTTTTTTTTTCTACTTACGTGACACTTATCTTTATATTTTGGACAATTCACACAATCTACACTAATATTATAAAGAGGAAAGATTTGATTGTTTTTTTGTTTGTTTGTTTGCATTGAATAGGCTCCGAAACTACTTGACCGATTTGAAAAATTATTTCACTGTTGGAAAGCTACACTATCTCCGGTGAACATAGGCTATATTAAATTTTCAAAAAAGTTAGGGATCCATACTAAAACTCCAATAATGTAACCCAAGATGTGAAAAAATTCCCAAAAAACTTTCTTACATCGCGTGCCCTGCGAAAACTATTGATTATAGAACAAAATAATGTAATACGTCTTTGCAGAACATAATATAATTATCTACAAAAAATATCGCGACAGCATATTTCTAACTATTATAGTTACGTCACAATAAGTGTTTTTTCATTTAAAAAAAATATATAAATGCCACCGCTATAAAAGCTCTTTTATTTATACTTTGGAATAAATTCTTATCAAAATAAATGAGTTCGAGTTATTGAATTATTCAATTTGGACATTCCATTCGAAAGATATCACAAGTTAAAAAATGTAACTTACATTTTTTTTAAATGTCGCATGGTCGCATAGTTAAAAGTTACAATATAGGTACAAGCTCGCACTAGGGAGTCGAGCTCTGAGCGTTCCCAACGCCTTCATGATCAGAGAGAAAGACAACGGACATCAACGACTAGAGGTCGTAATCAAGTTTTAGCTCATAGTAACAGATCGGCTTTCAGATACGATCCACAGATTGATTATGCTCAACAGTCTTCCGTCCAAATCGGAGCCATGAATAAGATCTGCTCTAAGTGTTCTGCCAAAAAATGGGCCGCCACAGCCAATCAAAAATCTATTGACAAATAATCATATGTCTGTGTCTAATCATGTGTCATCTTTACATTTTTTAAACAACATACCTACGTTTATTCTTCGTTTGTCATATCATGAAGTAGCACGGCTCTGCTAATTTAATATTGTTTTATTCGTTTTATTGCATGTTTTATTCAGTAATAATGGCGGAATTTTAATGAATAAATTGTGACTACAGGACGGGTATGGAATTGAATTAAATGTGTGTTGTGATGCAATGTGATGTGAACGACGAGGAATCCCAAGAAAATTTTAGACGCCATTCCGCGTGACGTCTAAAATTGACAATTGACCATCGACTAAGACTTTATTAAACAAATTGACCATAAACAAACATAAACACTTGACACTGGCAAAATTGGCATTATTATGTCACATGCCATAAACAAAGAAGAAGAAGAAGAACATACGTAGGTACAATAGCCTTTTTCAAATAACGTCGTTTGGCGCGAAAGAAATAAGAGAAGAATATCATCAGAGCATGCTTAAAATCGTCGCCCTAATGGACTTCGATTGAAAATATAAAATTACGGACGAATATGAGAGCTCATCTTCATGGAATCACCGATGGTGATTTTCTACAGCAACTGCTTAAACTTGGGTAAGGAATTTTTCCCACTCCAAATTTAAGCAGTAATTGTAACATCCTTCTGGATGAGTCTCTAGGCCAAATAGTCCATAGTTTAGAAATTTTAATAGATACAGTACCTATACCCTGACATCGAGAATTTGCACGAAAAGGACTTTCATTGGTTGTGTTCTAGGGCAATAGTGTCAACGAAATAAATGATCTAATTATTCAAAAAGTTCCCAGACAAATAAAAAAATACAAATCGATATACACCGTGACTAATATCGAAGACGCAGTCCATTATCCCCAGGAGTTTTTGAATTCATTAAACCCTTCTGGACTGCCACCACATGAATTGACTTTAAAAATTGGAATTCCAATTATGCTTTTGAGGAATTTAAGCCCTCCAAGCATGTGCAACGGGACGAGGCTGCTTATTAAGCAATTGAAGGACAATTTAATGGTAGCAACCATTATCACCGGGCCAGCAGCTGGTCAACTAGCTCATATACCGAGGATTCCGATGATCCCAAGTGATCTACCAATCCGATTTAAACGGCTTCAATTTCCGGTGAAAACATCTTTCGCCCTAACTATCAACAAGTCCCAAGGCCACTTTCGAATTAGTAGGGATTGACCTACGAAAAGAATGTTTTACTCATGGCCAACTGTATGTTGGTCTATCGCGGGTCGGAGGTCCTGAAAATCAGTTTATTTTGCTGCCACAAAATAAATTAACAGGTAGATAGTAAAGACCTTTTTACAAAAATTAAAAATAAAATTAAAAAATAATAACAATAATAATACAAAAAAAAATAAAAAAAAAATACAAAAAAAAATATGGTTTCATATTCGTATTTTCTTCATTTTACTCTTTTTTAATGACCGCACGCAAAAACGAAAAAGTATGTATGGGAGACTGTGTGTGTGTGTGTGTGTGTAAAAAAATATAACTTTTGAAATGTTTGTTTAATACCCGTGCGAAGCCGGGGCGGGCTGCTAGTATCTTTATAAATGTGTTATTCTGATGTATAAGCTATATTATTGTAAAGTTTCATTAAAATCCATTCAGTACTTTTTGCGTGAAAGAGTAACAAACATACATAGAAATTTTCGCGTTTATAATATTATAGTAGGATACTAGTGGTCGCCCACTGGTCGAAATTCGACCATAATTAATTAATAATTAATGTATTTTTATGCATAATTAATTAAAAAATATAAGCATTCTGCTCTCCTCTATATAAACTATAATGTGCGAAATTTCATACTAAACTCCTCCGTCCGCGCAATTTTCGTAAAACGGGGTACATAGTTTTTGCTTCACCTAATAATATAATATAATTACCAGCATTTTATTAATATATAAATAATAAATTGATTGTCTGAACAAATATTATTATGTTGACCGACCTCTGTAGCGCAGTGGGCTAAGGTCCGGCTGAGACGCAAAAGGTTGCGGGTTCGATTCCCGTCGCGGGACAAATGTTTGTATGATCTGCAAATATTTGTCTCGGGGTCTGGGTGTTTCTATGTACAATATGTACCTACTATGTATTTATAAAAAAAAGTATTTAAGTAGTATATCAGTCATGTGGTACCCATAACACAAGCTCTGCTTACTTGAGGCCAGATGATGTTGTGTTAAATGTCCGGTAATAAAAAAAAAGTTATAAAGAAAAAGATTAGATATTTTGTATGTTTTTTGTAATGAATAAACTCAAAAATCACTTAACCGATTAATATAATTAGTTCAAGTCCATTTGAACTATGTTTGACTATTGCATTTGTTGTGCGAAGCCGGGGCAGGTACATAGTATTAATTAAAACTGTTTTAACGTAACATGACTCTTAAGTGATTCTTTTATTTTTAACAGACTTCAAAAAAGGAGGTAGATAATATTTTTTTTTGTTTTCTCAACTCTGACATTTCTGAAACGATTAGAAAAATACTTTTTTTAATGTCAAAGGATATACTTCCCGGTTGGTCCCATAGAAATTTCATCAAAATCGGTTCAGTAACTTGTTTTTTTTAAAAAGCTGGAAAAAATATGTCATCCAAGTAAACGAAATTTGAATTTTTGTTTTCTTCGCAAAAAGAAGGTTCTATTTAGTACTATTTAATTCTATTTAGTATTTTTATATTTATATTTATTTTTATTAAAAAGTATTTTTATTGGCTCAAATTGAATGAATTCAATGAAGTCGATTATCTTTTTAGTAGGTACCTACCTATTTAAAACTTTTTAGTAATTATGTTCAGACCATTGTCTAGAAACGTCAGGCAAAAGCGGAGCGTAGTTTTGTGCAATACAATTAAATGTAAGTAGGTAGGTAGATTTTAATTAGAAATTAATCTATTGCACGCTAAAGAAAGTTGTGTCTGACCTATCCACCTACTTGTGCAAGCTATAGGTGTTCCAGTCTAGAACTAGAAAGCTGATCTGCTGAGCTTCGAGATATCTGATTAGAAATCGTAAAACGTGTCTTTATATTATCAGACTACAAAAGAAGAGTTAGAAATTATATTTTTTTAGCAGATCTCTGCTGAATACGAATATTCGGTGAATATGCCGAGTACCTACCGAACATAAAAGCTATGTTCACATGTTACATCAGATTTTTTGATTTTCTTTCTTTTCTAGTTATGTTCAGATTCAAATTGAAAGAGCAAATTTCTTTTACTTTTCTCTTCTAATTATTTGTAGATTAGTAGTACATTTTATTGGTGATCCAATAAATAAATAAATAAATAAATACACACATAAATTGAACACATCAACTGGTGTGGCTAGATGGTGTCGTGTGTATTGTCCACTAAGCATAACTTGTATTATGGTGACCAGATGACAGATGGAATACTTATATCATTTTAAATACATGGTACAGGTAGGTATAATATTTTATTCTATTACACCCAGATACACAACAAACACCTATGTCCATAACGCAAATGTTTATCCTGGGAAATAATTAAACACTCAATCAACAGCGCAGAAGGTAGAGCTACATACCGACTGAGCTGACAGGCCAGTCGAAAAACCGACTTCATTATGAAATTTCGTTTACTTGGATGACATATTTTTTCCAGCTATTTTGATTTCAAAACCAAACTACTAAACCGATTTTCCCGGACATTTCACACAGCATCATCTGACCACAAAGTAAGCAGAGCTTGTGTTATGGGTAGGTACAATTTTTTATTTAAAAACATACTTATTATACATAGAAACACCCAGACCCGAGACAATTACTTGCAGATCATACAAACATTTGTCTCTCGGCGGGAATCGAACCCGCAACACTGCGCCACAGAAAGAAAAGTAATCCTATCACATAAAATATGATTTTGTCAAATCCTTATTTTTATTTTGAAGTTGGTTAACAAAACAAATTCTCGAGCTATCCCTAGTAAAAGTACCGTTGAAATTAAACGTAAGAAGGTGCAAAATAAAACGCATAGCGCTTATTCCAATCTGGGTCAATTAAGTTCTCCGTAAAACAGTTAAGGGCAAATGAAATAAAGCTACTTTACCGTTCGTTGAGACAAGTAGGTTTAACCAGTAAGTACAGTTAGTCGAAAGCTCTGTCGCATCTTAGGTTGTTTGGCCCGTTCTGCTTAGTAAGTAAGTGATTTTTAATCTGTGCTCATTTGTGTCACGCACGGACCAATGCCATTAATTTGTCGTAGCATTAATAGATACATACAATAGTTACCTACTTTTTTATCTCGAATTTTAGACTAGGTTTTATGGACGAGCTACAACAGCTGAGAGATCAAAGTAACCAATCAGCTCTCTATTCGAATATGTGAATACGTTCTACAGGTCATTGGGTTACTAACATCCTACTTCCCAACAGTCAGGTTTAGACCATCGACATTAAACTCGTTATAAACTTAATCAGAGCTTCCTGAATCCTGGCCAACATTAGGCTACTTTTATGACAACTTTCACCGTTTCCTTCATTATGTTTAAGTATCTACTTATTTTTTTTATGTGCTTATTTGTAATACTGGCACTATTTGTACAAAAAATATGGCTTTCATTTTTTATTAGTGTTGAATTAATATAATGTTATTTTTGTTATTGTTGCGACCCATAAGGAAGTTTTGAACGGCGGTATTTACAATGCAAGTACCTACAGTAGTTAGTAGGTACCTAGTCTCTGCCTTTTGAAAGAAGGTTATTTTATTTCTATACTTAGGTATTATTTCGCAAATCCTTAAATAAGTTTCTATGGAACCAGAAACCAAGTTGATAGCTATAGGACCCACTCTAAAGAAATAAACATTTATGTATCTGTCCTAATTATTTTTGACTCAGATGGATATCGAACCCGTGGTCTTTAAACGTGGTTTTATACTTAATACTTTGAAAACACTTACGACAATGATTTTTGAGAAATAAAGTATATCATGGTCTTAATTTCTCCAAAAACATTGTACATACCAATGTTTTTTTATAGAATTGTCGAAAGGAAGCAACACGATAACTCGTGATTAGGCACATAATAAATTACTACTAGTAGGTAGACGTAAATTTTATTAAATTGAAATATTAGATAAAATTAGGGTTTTCGAGAATTACAATATTAACCCTGTATTTATAAACTATTTCTTGTTTGATAAAACTCGTGCGCAGCACTAACCTAGGTACCTACTGCGATTTATTATCATTTCATCAGCAATAAAAAAATTAGTTTATTTTATTTTGAATATAAAAACATAAGTTTGGCTTCTGTTCTGTTGTTTACTGCTGTAGGTAAGCATCATGGCATCGCGCGCGTCCCACCATCGTGAACGCTTCATTGGCGAACTTGTCCGTTACAATGTGCAACTATCCATGGGTACCTACATATTTATTGAAATTGATCTGTAACGGGTGTTCTCTATGTATCGGAAATGTCTCGCATCGATTCCAGTTTAGCTAGTGCGGCTGCGGGAGCCGAGTGTACCGCTATCTCGGCGAATAAATACAAGATGCAGCAGAGAGTGGGTACAACGGGACCTTGTTAGCGAGGTTCAGTCGCTCTGCAGGCACCTTCCGCAATGGTCAACTACAGGAGAGTCGTGTGCGAGGTGGCACTAATCCTCGGTGTTTTGTCGGCTGTCACTGCAGCGCCGGCTTGCGACGAGAAAGATCACAAACTTGTTTACGATCAGCGGCAAAATGGTTCGGAGAACTACAGACTCAGCATCGACGGCGTCGTCATCGCTGTGGCACCAGCGGAATCGTTCCTCTCCGCGTTGTCAGACATTGATTTCAGCGATCTCATCGACTTAGAATCTTTGGAGCAAGAGCTGAGGCCGAAACCGCCTGCAACGACGCCTTCCACCGCCTCAGTGGACGAATTGCCGGCCCCGAAGCCGGACGAGAAGCCCGAGAAGCTATCCGAAGCGAAGCCTGATGAAAAACCTCTTGAAGCGAAGCCTGAGGAGTCCCAAGACAAACCCGAAGCTCCATCGAAGATCGACGACGTGTCTGTTGAGCCTACCTCCAATTTGAAGGGCCACAAAAAATCTGCGCAGCTAAGAAAGCAGGAAACAACACAAAGGTAATATATTCACTAAGTTAGAGCGTTCAATTGTTTTTGTGTGGCACGCACTTTACTAGACAGCATAATAATTCAAAATATATCTAATAAATACATTATTACAAGTGCTTGACTGACCCCTATGCAACAGCGTAGAGTAGAGAGTTCGAAATCCGCTTGTTTGATAATGGATACTTATTTAAACTGGAATTGACAATCTTTCACTTTAAATCAAGGAAAAACTTATATCAGAGAGATCGAGTTTAAATTATTGTTAGTACCTACACATTTTCTAATTTAATATTTTATTTTATTACAGACTGAAAAACCGGATTGCGAGCATCTTCCTACCCTTCCTACGAAAAAGGCGTCATCAATAAAACCTTAATCATCATTAGAGCATGATTATGATTAGAGATCGTTGTACAGCTTATATAGGATGATTATAAGTTTGAGTTCCTCTTTTGGTTTCTGAAAGTAATCATCCTGTAAAGCTATAAGGTAGATATTAAATCAACATAAATAAAGTAAGTGAGAATTGTGAAATCATTACCTACCTAATAGAAAATGATCTAAATCTACAACATAAGTGATATTAACATGCATTTATTTTAGTGAGATAAGTCTAGAATAGGCAATTGTATGATTGTAAATTGTTTTTGTTAAAAATAAATAATAATTCTTATTGAAAAACCTATAAAGCCGTATTTTTGACCTCAGACCCCAGACATATCAAACAAAGAGCATGAATCATGTTCTATCATTGTTCTATCATGAATCTATCATTTCGATAGAGACGGGCTTAACCCTCGTATTATTTTGTCGATGAAAAACATTGTCAGTGCCGATACTAATAATTTGAATAAAAGCTTTGTGTTCCTTTATTTATTTATTTATTTATCGTAATCTAGGATTCACAGTTATTAATTTGGTTTAATATAATAAAGTGTAGATATGCCAAACTTTAACCAATTTGAATCCACATTTTGTATTCAACTCGCTCGAATATTTAAATTAAAAAAACAAAAGAGAAACCAACAATTAAAACTAAGTACTACAATAATTGCAAAAAACAAAAACAAAATAGCACATAAGCAATAATATATTATTTTTTTCAGCAAAATCATGTTTTTAAATTTAAAATATGTTTTAAGTTGATTAAATACCAATCGCATTATATGGATGTGTTTGTGTGAAGTGTATGTGAGAAGTGTGTGAAAAGTGTGTGTAGTGAGGTGAGTAGATGATAAAAGTATGATTTAAATAGACCATAACTCAACAAGTATGTAGGTAATTAGACTTAAGTAGCTAGATATACTCGAAACAGTTTACAACAGTTTAAAAATTGAGCCAGTAACAACTAAAAACCTGTTTCTGCACAGTATTAAACGAAGTGTTTACATGGTGCATAGATTTCAAGAAGTGCACAAACTTACCTATTGAATTTTACTTGTTGACTTGTTAACCAAAGATTTGATTACCTTTGATTTAAATACTTTTTTGTACTTTGTTATACTTTTCTTTGTGATTGAGCAAAATTAATCCGTAGTTATTATATGAAAGGCACCAATTTATATACAATAACAATTTACGAACGAGTAGACGACTTTGTGACATATAATTAACAAAATTAACACTTGACAATGGCAAAATTTACATTATTATGACACATGGCATTAATGAAGAAGAAGACCTTTGTCGACCTTTGAAGACAGTCGAAGGAACTCTGCAACGATTTATAGCAATGACCTGGTGTTTGGGCTTGAATCATTTGTGAGATCATTGATCACTATTCACACATCATTGATCACCATCATTGATCATTGATCACACTCATCATTGATGAGAACAATAACACCTAGGGTTGTGGCTGTCATTAGGGGTCTGATGATGAAGACGAAGAACAGTCAAGGGATTTTTTACTTTTTAGTTTCCTGTTTGAGTCAGTTTTTTCGTTAAAAATTATTTTATTTAGGTCAGTCTAATCCACGGTATATTTTCCTGTCATGTGATGTCTTTGGAACGTGTTTGTTGTTCGTTTTTCGTTTAATTATAAATAATGTTGTTCAATAATCAACCATCTCAGATACAAATATATTGGTACTGATAGGAGAGCACTAGTGGTCTAGTGGTATTAGTTCTTTCCATCCTATGAACGTGGATTCGAATCCAGTCGCGCATAATATTTTTCTGCATTAGGATTTTTCTACAAAATATATAATAAATAAATAAATGAGGCCGGACATTTCATACAGCATCATCTGGCCCTAAAGTAAGCAGAACTTGTGTTAGTGGTACCACATGAATGATATTCTTTGTGTCGACCTCTGTGGCACAGTGGGCGAAGGCCTGCCTGAGACGGAAGAGGTTGCGGGTTCGATTCCCGCCACGGGACACATGTTTGTATGATGTGCAAGTATTTGTCTCGAGCCTGGGTGTTTCCTATGTACTTATTATAAGTGCCTATGTATTTACAAAAAAAATAGTATATCAGTCATGTGGTACCCATAACACAAGCTCTGCATACTTTGTGGCCAGACGATGCTGTGTGAAAATATACTTTGTTTTTTTTGTAAATATGTAGGTACATACGTATTATATATAGAAACACCAGACCACCACCAGACCTAAATACTTGCAGATTGTACAATCATTATAATAACTTTGCCTAATAATTTATGTCAGTACCTAGATACTCTCAAACAGCGATTGAAAACTTCGTGAGGAAATCGGTAAGCCTTAGAACCTAAAAAGTTCGAAAGCATGTGCTAAGTGCAAGAAAGAAGTCTTTAAGGCGCACTTTAATCCTTTCACCACACTGGTTCGAAATAACCAGTGACTCCATAAGAAAAACTCAAAAGTGTTATTAAAAATGTTGAATGAACAAAAAAAATCAAGGAACACCACAACATGTACCTAATAATAAATCGATGTTAACATTACATATATGTATACTTATACCTTAACTGTAGATATAAATCCTTACCTATTATATATGGATTTTAATGAAACTTGACAATAATATACCTACCTTTAGGTATACATCGGAATAACACATAGGCTATAATTTATAAATATATTGTGTGAATTGTCTAAAATAGAACGATAAGTGTCAAGTAAGTAGGACAAAATTCTGCGAGCTATTCTGGCGTGCGCTGCAAAAGCCGTTACAATTACACGAAGTACTAATTCTGCGCAGATGAAGTCGCGGGCACCAGCTATCAAATCAACCTCTAAAATAAATAAAGTAAAATATAATAGAAGATAATAATAAAAATATTATTCGTTTATTTTCAGTTTCATAGATATCAAATCAACCTCTTGTCGAATTTTTTAGGTCACTTGACCGTCTGCATCATTTTCTTACTTAGGATCTTGTTTCGGGTCAGACGGAACAACACTCATGTCATCATGACCCAAGCAATTGTTAGTTTTTTTTTTATTATCAATAAACTTACGTTTGACCACGATCTCGCCTGATGTTAAGCGACGATGTGGCCGACGATGGGGCACGAAGCATGGGCTAGAGGACACCTATTTACTCAAGACTTGAAGAGACCTAGATTGTAGTTTTCAGGTAAGACAGACGACGGCAAAGCATTCCATTCCTTGGCTGTACGCATTATGTGGAAGCAAAGCGCTTTGTTCGTAAGAGCCTGTCCAGATGGAGCGTTTTACGCGCGAGTGCCCTCGCGCGCTTAAATTTGTATTGCGTCCGCCGCAATTTACGTGCGCTTCTACACGCGATGTGTTTGGGAGGGACCAAAGGACAGTTGTAAACATGGAGCCAGATAAAGCAGTTGTGATGTGGCTTGCATTATGCATACCGTCGACAGAAACGTCGTAAACAAAGAGTAAGTCGAAAGCTTCAAAAAAGTTTCGACTACTTATTTCTTCCCAATTACTCCGTTTTATGACTCTATTAGAATAATCCAAATATTCCATATTGCACCTCTTTTTTCAACTTTATCAATAAAAAGTTCCGTAGGTATCGAAGTTATCAAGCTCCATTTTGCATCAAATACGTCCACTCGCCGCGGACTCGCGCGTACCACTGACTGGATGCATGCAGCACAGCAATGGCGCCTGAGTACCTCACTCAACTCGCGCAGCACTCGCGCGCGAAACGCGCGAGTCGAGAGTCCGGCACGTTGCACGCGTTTTGCGCGCGAGTTAGGAAAAGGAGCCTGTGCAACCTTTTTTTTTGTCTAGCCACTTAAGAACCACCCTATACTTGGCGTTTAAGTCATAAATCAGATCAATAAATATACTTACCTACTTAACATTGCCATACTTGAGTTTGCCAACAACTCATAAATAATAATTAAATAATTAATGCCGGACATATCACACAGCATCACCTGGCCTCGAAGTAAGCAGAGCTTTATGTTATGAAGATAAAGCTCACCACATGAAAAAAAAAAACTGACAGCTGTGTACTTTAAATATAGGTACTTACTTTAAATCTAATAAAATTTTGACCTAGCTACATTACATATTTGAAATGACCCTATTTGCAAAACATAACATGAACAAATTAAATAAATTCTCTGACATTAATAATTTAAATACCCGTAGTAGGAACAAATCTTGCCTTGTAAAATCGAATACAGCGCTAATGAATATTAGTATTTTCTGTATGGTTCCAAAAATTTATAACAAGATACCGTTTTTAAACGATGACCTGAGTTACTTGTAACTAAATATAATAAATTTGCATGTCTAGTTAAGGTAAGATTGTATTGGTACTTATATAAATATTACTATACTACGGCTGAGACGCAGAAGGTTGCAGGTTCGATTCCCGCCACGGGACAAATGTTTGTATGATCTGCAAGTATTTGTTTCGGGTCTGGGTGTTCTATGTATACTATGTATGTATTTACAAAAAAAAGTATTTAAGTAGTAAATTATCAGTCATGTGGTACCCATAACACAAGCTCTGCTTACATTGGGGCCAGATGATGTGTGAAATGTCCGGCATTATTATTATTATAACAATATTGTAAACCTTCATTCTGACAAATAAATGAATTGAATGACTGATATTACCTAAGCCTACCTACCTACCTTACCTATTACCTAATATTATTATCATTTAAGGATATATAGTTTTTTTTTGTAGGTAAATACATACTTACCTACACATATTGAAATGTCCGGCATTATTTATTTTTAAGGACATAGAAATACCCAGAGAGACAAATACTTGCAGATCATACAAACACTTGTCCCGCGGCGGGAATCGAACCCGGTTGCGGGTTCGAATCGATTCCCGCTGCCGCACAAATTCGGGATTTTGCGTCTCATCCGGGCCTTGGCCCACTGCGCTACAGAGGTCATATGTATGTCATATATATCCTTCAACTATTTTCATGTTGTTTCGTCGGACTAACAAAAATTTCATAAAATACGAACGACCTATAGGTATTCGATTTATCTTATCGATAGGATTCGATGGCTTTTTTTTTCGGCATATTTTTTACTGTGACGCTGCTGAGAAAGTTATAGATTTTTGAGACGATAATTACACTCCTGACCCATAGTGCGACGGAGTCGTTTTTAGAGTTTTGAAATTTGACAAACATGACAGTGCACCCAATGTACCGACGCTGATGTACCAACCCGGAAGAGCAAAATATTCACGACGAAAATATTTTTTTGTAAGTCGGGCTATTTATAGACTACCTACGAGTACTTATTGTTATCTGAATGTAGTGATATCGAGTTCACTGCGTACACAAAGCATGCCAACGAAACTCGGTTATCGGGTGACCGCTGACCGGTCGAGGTCACCGTCAGTCAGACGACCCAAGTTCTGAATGCGACGCCATTCTATACCAAACAACCAACCTCTGTACATTGTGTTCATAAAGAAAAAAATAAATTTAAGTATTTAATTGAAGTCGAATTCAAATCTTAATTGCAATCAACTTTGATTATAAGTTCGAAAGGTTTAACGTTTTCAAAAGTGTGCCGTCGCATTCACCGTGAATGCAATTTGTTATTCTAGAAATTGATTAATAAAAGCTTAGATTAAGTACACAAGCCTGCGCCGCATTCGTGCTGGGACCGTTACACTGTACTCGATTCGAGAGGACTGGTTCACCGGCGACCGGTAAAAGCGGCGCGGGAGTTCTCGGCTCGCAGTCAGTTCTGAGGAGATCTCAAACACGCACGCGCATTATGTTCCTCACGTTGGTGTGTCTGATATCCGTCGCGGTCGCCTTGCCCGTATCCATACACTACGACCGGCGCCAGGATGGAGATTTCAACGTCAGCGCGGATTTGCAGAATATCGTCGTCCTACTCGCGATCCCGGACAAGGTGTCGGTGCCGATCGATTTGTTCGACCTGTTGAAGAGCACCAAGGGTCAGACCCGCCACTCCGACGCACAAGAGAGGGCTGATCACGTGATGGATGCGTTCGTAGAGCCCAATACGCCGTATCAGGTTGAAATCGGAAACGATAGAAGTGCGGACGGCGGTGGCAGGGCAGTGGAAGTGGTGATCGCTGGTAGAAGGCGGCTGGAGACCGAGCCTCAGGATGACAGTGATGAGATCAAGCTGATCGGCGCCATGGAGCAATGCGGGCCCGAGCGCGAGCGAGATCCCGACACCCTCATGTGCCGCTTTAAGAAACTCGATATCACGGATTCTAAGTCTGTCGCACAGAGCCCTAACACGATTCAGAAGGAGCCAGTCAAAGAAAATTCCAACTCTGTTCCGAAAGAAGAAAAACCACAGTCATCGCCTGAAGTTATATCCTCGTAATCATTGATCTCTTTTTCATTTAGGTTATTTATTATTTATCGCCATCTTAAATTATTTTAATTATATTAATGCCTACTTTTACTTGTGTTTTTACTTACTTTATATACATTTTTAGGTTGACCCATAATTAGAAATATTTACCCCCAGTAATGTCCGTAGTTGGATACACGTATGCAATACAATAGTTTTACTTATAGTAGAGAAGTAATTGTCTATTGTTATCGTTTGTTTGATAAAATTTGCTTGTAAAAGCTAGGTCTTCATTATCTTAGCATTAGGTACCTACATCAATCGTAGTTCTTCGAACGAGAATGGGACTAACGCTATTTTCCCTAGAAATTGGTTTAACCATCGATGTGGAGCGTATAACGGAGACAAATTTGCGAGTTTGGTTGTTACTCGACCTGAACGATAGATTATGGAGACGAACTAGATTTTACCCGGACACACTCGAACGAAGCCGCGGGCAGAGTAATGTTAATAGAGGTAATTTTATTTCGTTTGCTACTGAAGAGAAGATTTCACATCCAGATTTGGACAGCAAAAGAGTCGCAGTTGTTTTATTATAAAACTTGTTTATACGGAGGTCATACTTATTTTTGTTTGTGTTTTTGACCTCTATTAACTTAATATTGCTTTGGAAGGCTACCTGGTTTCTAAAGTTGGTCTGGATTCGTGATCTTACTTATCAGTGCAAATAGCATATGTATTTGTGTTAGTAGGTATTTTAGGGATGCGAAGGTTAATATTTCATTCGAGCTAGTAATGCCCTGTCAGTCAACTTTTTCGTTAGATTAGATAACTCTAATCATTTGAGAATATAAAGGTAGGTAGCTTCCTTTACTAGAGATAAATAAAATCAATTATGTGGTTTGTTTCTTTATTGATTGTCAGTTTAGATACCTACTGATAAATTTAAGATGCAGGTACCTACCTACAAAAAGACATGCCATGCCACTTGCTTATCAGTCGGATAACGTAAGGAAGATATTCTGCTTTTATATAAATAAGACGCATAAGTGTTTTTTAAACGATCGGGAAAATGCCAAAAAATAACGATGTTTTTGAATTCCGAGACCTTGATGCGGACAAACTATCAGAACTATTAACAGCAGTAAGTAAGAATAAATAAAGCTATAGGTTCACAGGAATACTCTTGAGGCTTAGCAAAATTCCACCACAATGAACTAAAAGTTTTCTCTCTTTAGGGTTGCAGGTCGAGGTCATGCGAGTCGGACCAAAAGGGTACTGCCTCCCCAAGGAGTACAAGAAACACATCTACAACATACCATTGAGGCCTTCGGACATATTCGTGGCCAGTTATCAGAGATCAGGTTTGTCTTGTTATCACGTTACTAGTTCTTTCGAACCAGTGTGGTGAATGGTTTAAAAGTCAGAGTTCAGAGCCTCTTTTCGAGCACTTAGCACTTACGTTTGAATATTTTTTAAGGTTCTCCGATATGCCGGTTTCCATCAGGTTTGCTAAGGCTAAGGCCTGGTGTTACTAGATAGATAAGAGATAGGAGATAGAAGATACTAGCATTCTATTGGGTTAGGATGTAGGTATATCTACTGAAACAGGATTCCACAACGATTGAATGTTTAAATGGAACTAGCTGTTTACATATGAAAGCCTACGTCTTAAATTTTGTGCAGTGTCTCTCGCTATTCTAAGAAAATAGTGTCCTTAGTTCATACATAATACCTTTCAGGTACGACCTGGACACAAGGGCTGGTGTGGTTGTTAGCAAACGATCTGGACTATGAAAAGGCAGCCGCTGTACCGCTCACACAGAGATACCCATTCTTGGAGTAAGTAGATGTAATCGTACATTCTCTGTTAAGTTCCAAAACATGGCTTCCATACATACCTACCTAGTTCAACCTCTGCAATACGTTACGATGATAGTCTTCAAGAAATTGGTATGACTAAACCAGTATAATCCGAATTTCCCTATGATAAAATGCATGATAATATAAAGAGAAAAAAATATATCTGATTTGAAAAGTTTAAAGTTTGCCTCCCTGCGAGTCCAGATTGGCAAGTAGTACTGATAAAAAGTACTTATCTAATTTTCTGTTTCCAGATTGGCAATGTTTTTCGACGAAGCATCAAAAAAGCAAACATTGGAAATATCTACCAACTCAAACCAGTCGCGTGCGTTTATAGATTTTATATCAATACCGGTCTGTAAAACACTTGCTGTGCCGTCACCACGCTTCGTGAAAACCCATCTCCCCATGTCCTTCTTGCCTCCTAGGCTGATAGAAACTGCAAAGGTGGTGTAGGCACGTGGCTCGGGATCCAAGAGATGTTATAGTCTCGACTTTCCACCACGGGAAACTGTTCAAAGTGCAGAAAGGCATTGCAAATGCTAAACTTATCTGGGACGCTTTTAAGAAGAATTTGTGTGAGTTTTTTATTTTCAGCCTCTCTGAAATCTCTAAGTATATTCTAGGTCTACCTGCCATAAATTGTGAATAATGATTTAAAACTGCCTCTATTCCTTTCGAGTTAACAACCCCGCGGCGTAATGTGCAGTCTTGTTTTTTTATGCATAACAGTAGGCGAGCCTAAACTTTCCTCAGTAGTATGTAATCTCGCAGCGTTAATGGTTATATGTAATTAATATGTTTTCAGATAAACTTACTCCCTTCTTCGAGCACGTAAAAGAAGCGTGGGCATCAGCCGAATATGTTGTTCTTATTTTATGAAGACCTTTTGAAGGCAGATTTGTTAAAAAAAGCGGTCATACAGAACTCAGAAAATAGTTTATTCAAATTCGTCGCGGGATTCATTGATAAATTATTTCCAGGATCTGCCGGGTTCGATTGGCCGTGTTGCCAAGTTCTTGGACAAACAGCTGATGCTGGAGCAAATGGAACGACTCTGTGACCACCTCAGCTTTGAGAACTTTAAGAACAATATGTCAGTCAACTGCGAAGACATGAGGAACACCGGATTTCAAAATGCCAATAAGTCTTTTATCAGAAAAGGTTTGTTTGACTTGTTTCGATAAGGAAACCTTTTTTTATAATAGCACATTTAGTAATATATTCTTACTGGCACTATACGTATTGTTATGGGTAATTATTTGCGAGTGAGAAAACATGAAAAATAACCGGTATTTTAGATTTGTTTGTAGAACTAAACAGATTACATATATACATGTGATCCCAACTCCTGTGTTTTATGTAGTGCGAGCGAAGTGCAGGGTTTGTAATGTTTGTGCAATGTTGTGCTTTATATTTAGTTCTTTTTATTTTTATTTAATCCTTTATTGCACAAAGAAGTATAAATGTTGCGGGCTTAATGCTTAAAGCATTTTCTACCAGCCAACCTGCAAGGTTGAGAGAATAAAAAGTAGGCGTGCTAACTTAATCTAAGTATAAGGAAATATAACACTTATAGACAACATAATTTAAAAATAAACTCCTAAAATAAAATTAATATAAGTATATATCTATTAATTATATTCATAGTAAAAAAAATAACAATAAATAAGATACATTAAAAAAATACATACAATAACAATTATCAATTTCAACAATACAGAAAATATTGTAGATAATTATATAAAAAATAGTACGAGTGACGAGACGACGTCACGAGTTCAGTAGTGAAACCGAGCATCGAGCAAGCGCTCGGCTGAGAAGCAAGGGGACGAGGGACATTATAGTGTATACCTTAAACTAGAACAAGAAATCTACAAGTCTTGAAATTTACTCAGAAAGAATTCGTAGACAAGTTTTTTAAACACTGGGTGCAGATTTTATTTTAGTGGGGAGAGAATTCCATAAACCAACGGCCAACCAAACCAGCCAAATATTATAATAATAATAATGCCGGACATTTGACACAACATCATCTGGCCCCAAAGTAAGCACAGCTTATGTTATGGGTACCAAATAACTGAAGTAGGTACCATTTCTTTTTTGTATATACATACATATTATACATAGAAACACCCAGACCCGAGACAAATACTTGCAGATCATACGAAATGCACTAATCTCAAATCTGCAAAATCAGTCTGTAATTTTCGTTTCTAATTTTCAATATCTTTCAGGTAAATCAAGCGGGTGGCGCGATTACTTCGACGAGTATAATTAAGACGAGGGAAGCCGATCGTTGGATTGCAGATAACCTACCCGACTCGGACCAACGCTTCCCTAGCATGGGGAATATTATTGTACCTAACCTAGCTCTCTGCGCCATCATAAATAGTACCTTTTCAATTACAGGTGACCTGTAATTGACATCGTACACAGAATAAAAAATCAGTTGTGTGTTTGGTAAAGTATAGGTATGTTATCCATATCCATACTAATATTATAAATGCGAAAGTGTCTCTGTCTGTCTGTTTGTTACGTTTTCATGGCTAAACGGCTGAACGGATCTAAATGAAATTTGGTAAGAAGATGTATCGCATTCGGGGGAAGAACATAATTTTTGTCTCAAAACACAACCTTGAAGGGGGTAAAATACCTCCATTTTACCCCCTATTTTACCCCCTGATAGTTTGTTTAGTTTGTATCCAAAAACATAATAGATATAAAAAAACTATATAGTTATAGAACCTGCTCACAAAATTTCATGACAATCAGTTGAGAAATGCGGCCTGTAGAGGAGAAGATCCGGACAGACGCCGGCCGGACATACGAAAGCACTTTCGCCTAAGCTGAATGGAGACACTCGTTCGCGCTTCACGCTCGCTCGGTCAATTAGAAATTAAACATTGTCAAAAGACTACAAACATTGTCAAAAAGAATATTTTATACGCAGGCACACAGGAGTAGGTATATAAGTACTTTCCTAGTGATCTATTTTTAATGTTTTAAGTAGAGTGGTCCAACTCTTTGGGATGAGTAAATGCCTGAAGTAGGTTCAACCTAAGTTATACAGCTCTGTTTCGATTGTATTTTGGGAACGGGCATAGGCTTTATGCAAGTACAACGCGTGCGAAGCTCAAGCACCAGCTTACCAAGAAAATCTCTTAAATAACAATTGAATGTTAAAATCATTCATAAGTATATAATTGATTTAGTCGTGACATTGCGACTGATCGTGGGACTCCGGTGTATGCGTGCTTCCTTGACCTTGTTTGATCTGGTAGATTATAAAATTCTATGGAAGAAGCTTGAAAGTTTAAAATTACCACCTGAACTTGTTAATATATTTAAATATTGGTACAATCACCAGATCAACAGTGTGCGTTGGGGGGGCGCAATGTCGGAACATTATCAGTTGGAATGTGGGTGAGACAAGGGGGCTTGACTTCACCCACCCTTTTCAATCTCTACTTGGACGCGTTGATCGGGGTGCTTAGTACTTGCCGTATCGGATGTCATATTGATGATCTGTGTGTGAACAATCTCAGCTATGCTGATGATATGGTGCTGCAGAGCGCATCGATCTGCGGGTTGGGGAGCTTATCAAACTTGTGAGGCATATGCTAGTGGTCATGGACTGGTTTATAACTCAAGAAAAAATCAGGTCATGGTGTTTGAGGCTGGTAAAAAACCAGTCGTAAATATCCCTCCTGTTCGTTTGAACGGTGTGGATCTAGAGAGGGTGTATAAATTTAAGTACTTAGGTCACGTGGTTACTGCTGACCTCAAGGACAATGACGACATCGAACGGGAGCGGAGGGCGCTGTCGGTGCGTGCGAATATGGTTGCCCGGAGGTTTGCGCGTAGCTCAGAGGGGGTGAAGCTAACGTTGTTTCGAGCATACTGTACCTCTCTATATACGTGCAGCCTGTGGGCAAAGTACACGCTCGCGATGTACAGCCCCATTCGTGTCTAGTACAACAATGCACTTAGGGCGATGTTGGGGCTGCCCCGCTACTGCAGTGCATCGGGGATGTTTGCGGCAACGAGCAACGTCTCTGGTGTGCAGGTTGCGGGCCAGCGCCAAAACCGTTCTAGCAATGATAGCCGCCAGGGTCGACTGTCCCTATACAAGGCACTGCTGTGAACAACACCTGTCCAGAGCAATCCAACTAGTTTTTAAGTTCTAATCTTTCTTGTGTTTATGAGTTTTGCTCGAAATAAATGTATTTTATTTTTTAATTGCGGAAATCCATTGCAAAACATTAAACAAATTGACAAATATTTAGTTCTATACCGCTATGTAATCTATTCCTAATGATTTCGAGGTTGCATGTGTAGATTGTGTGCGCTTAACTTTTTACCAACGCTTTCCCATTTCCATAGCTTTTCAATTGCGGGAGAGAGGTGAATGCGTCTGCATCGTGTACAACTCATTAAAAAAGGATAGCGGAATAATACTAAACATTTCGCACGTTGAAAACAAAAGTGACACTAAACGAAATTTAGTAGTATTGAGTTACAGTGACATCTGGAATCTACAGAAAAAAACTACGTCGTCTCCAAAGACCCGGTTCTTAATAGTTCACTTAAGACGTCGCTAGATGACACTAGTGTCATTTTATTCTTTTAGGTTTTGAGCTTTTTCGGTAAACTAAACCCGAATCTAAGCCAGTTTAGGTCCGGTCGTCAATGACGACCGTTCATGGGGTAGGTAAGTGAAAAAGTGACTTATTTTATTTTGTGTTGTGTAGTGCTTCACAATATATCAACACTAGGAATAAACATAAATTATACATCCCTAGGTTTCGACTAGAAAAAGTAAATAAGTCATTTATGGGGATTTACACACGTTGCGCTTCTATAATAAGCTTCCTGAAAATGCTACTAAACTACCTATTAAGAAATTTAAAGCATACATTAAAGGCAGTCTTTTGAAGAAAGCTTATTATAATATAGATGACTATATTATTGATAAGAATGCATGGCCTCATGTCGCTCTGCCGTCAGACAGTTAACCGACACACTTGAAATGTATAAACTCTCTTGTATTAGTATTTCGTAGTTAAGGTAGTTATAAGATGGATCATATAAAAAAGCGCTAGGACCAAGACGAGTTTCTTGCCAATTCTTCTTGAGCTTGGGTTAGGATGAATTGGCACCTAAATTCAGATAGTATGTAAGACGTTTCAAAGTGATCCTTGTGATTGTATTGAATAAATCATCTTTTGACTTTGACTTTGACTTTGTCCGTTACGTCGTAACTTTTCATGAAATAGTTATAAATAATTAAATGCATCAGTGACATATTTAGTATAATGCCATTATTGTACTATAATATTATGATTAATATTTGATTGACTAATTACATAAACGGCACACTATGTTTAGTGTCACTTTTTCGAATAAGAAAAGTTTGAAGAAATCATTATCAGTTAAAAAAAACATAAAACTTTTTTGTTTGCTCCTTGTTTTATTTGTCCATTTACAAGCTACTATGTTAAATTACGCATTTAAGCACTAAGCTTTTGCATATTTTTTTGTTAAAAGAAGTTTATTACAACTTTTTATTTATAAGATTAATGAAACACAAAAATAAATATTTATGATCAATCAACCCGCATCAGCTCGAACGCGCTACGTACTGGAAACAGCAACGATGATGATTGAGACTTCTCTCCCGCCTCAGACGGTGATAGGATGTTCGCACACTTCTACCACAAAAGAAAAAAGCTGCATGTCTAGCTCAAGCCATCTTCGTCTTCCTCGAACACGTCACATTGTTTGTTTTCTACTTAAACTGACGAAGATAAACGAGTTTTCCATCATCAACGTGCCAAATGAAATCGTCGGAGTGATGAATGCGGTAGCAACAACCAATTCGTTCTGAAGAAATCACTTCCAGCATTTAAATATATTGGAACAAGGTTATCTTGATCTTGGAGTAAGGTTATGAAAACAATCTACCAGGAGTTGGTAACCACCAACTCCTGAATTGTTAAGCTTGGTTAAGCTCAAACGGGATGCCGTTGTCGACTACCACTCTAAAACACTGCAGGCTGAATATAACAGAGAACCAAGCGAAATAATTAAGAAGTCCTGGTCATGAATACGTCTCAACTTCAAAAATATAAAAGGTTTTTCTGGCTAGAAATTGCTCCTTATATTGAAAACATAATCTAACAAAACGAAGCAAACGAAATACCTGTTTGAAGTTTTTGCAAAAATCACACGTGTCTATATCAATGTCACACAATCAATGTTTCTCAGTGCCTGAGTGCTGAGTGTTTATCTTATAGAGTTAACTCAGTTTTAGGAGTTTCAAAAGTACCTAAACAAAATACTACAGACCTTACTTTAATATTTTTGATTGTTGAGTTTTTTGTTACAATACAAGGACTATCTTTGTAATTTTTTGTTGATTTTTAATAATAAGCCTGCTAATTAGGAAAGCAAATTGTAATTTTTCTTCTTTAGAAAACCTTTAAAATGTTTGTAAGTTTTTTTACCTAAAACAAGTAATTTTGTAAGTTTTATGGTTGAACTGATTAAGATAAGTAGGCAAATAAATATTTTTATTAAGTCTACATCAATTTACGTTTATATCTATATACTTTATTGGTAATTATTGGGGCACAAAGCAAATAAATACTTGACAATTTATTTACAAAAGTGACACGATGCTGAATTTTTTCAAATTAAAAACTCTAAGCAGAAATATACTTGACAATGTAAAAACTAAAGTGGCACTATGCTAATTTTTTTTTTAATTTAATTTTTGCCATACCTACTTGTAAATCAAATAACAGTCAAACAGATTATGTTAGAATAATACCTGAACTATTATTTAAAACAACAACAGCACATGTATTTCAATTCATAGTCGAGTTATTGAGGTAATAAAAATTGCAGAAACTTTAAATGGTTATACTGTAAAATTAGGTTTTCGTTTAGCGTCACTTTTGTTTTGAAATGTCCATCTGTTTAATCTTTTATTTTTAGGTGTTTAACCTATTAAATTCCCACATATTTTTAATATTAACCCATTTCCTATTCATAAATATTAAAACATTAGTATGAAATCAATATTAAATAATACGCTCCAATTACGAGTGGGTATGTTACGCACAACTGTGCAAGTGTATTTGCTCAAAACTTACACTAGGCTCTGTGCCGTGGTATCTATTCTAATATTATAAATGCAAAAGTGTATCTGTCTGTGTGTTTGTTACGGTTTCACGGCTGAACGGCTTAAAGGATCTTGATGAAATTTGGTAAAAAGATGTACCTATTGCATTCGGGGGAGCAGGTAGGTAGGTACCTAATGTTAATGTAATGTATACTTCGGTAGCCTGTGGAGAAGTGGAGAAGACCTCACATCCCAATTTTGACAACAAAAGAGTCGCAGTTGTTTTTTTATAAAACTTGTTATTAGGTACCTAAGTCTTACTTATTTTTATTTGGGTTTTTGACCTCTATCAACTTAATATTGTTTTAGAAGGCTTCCTGTTTTATATAGGTGATCTGGATTCGTGATCTAAATTTTCAGTGTAATTAACCTAGCATAAGTATTTGTGTTAATAGGTAGTTTAGGGATGCGAAGGTTAATTTTTCATTCGAGCTAGTAGTGTCCTGTCTTCTAACTAAACTTCTTGTTAGATTAAATAACTCTAATCATTTGAGAATAGTTAGGTAGATAGCATGCTTTACCAGAGATAAATAATATAAATATTGAGGTTTGTTACTTTATTGATTATCAGTTTAGGTAGGTACTGATAAATATAAGATGCAAGTACCTACTAAAAGGAATGCCATGCAACTTGCATATCAGTCTGATAACGTAAGGACATATTCTACTTATATATAAATAAGTGTTTGTTTCTGTGCATCGTTTAGTTGAACAAAATATTTGCATAAGTGCTTATTTAACGATCGGGAAAATGGCAAAAGATAACGATGTTTTTGAATTCCGAGACCTTGATGCGGATGAACTATCAGATCTTACAAAAATTTACAACCGTAAGAAGGAATAAATAAAGCTATAGGTGCGCAAGTTTCCTGAAGGTTAACAAAATTGCACCACGAAGAACTTGAAGTTTTCTCTTTTTAGAGTTGCAAGTCGAGGTCATGCGAGTCGGACCAAAAGGCTACTGCGTCCCCAAGGTGTACAAGAAACTCGCATCAGAGATCTACAACATGCCATTGAGGCCTTCGGACATATTCGTGGCTAGTTATCAGAGATCAGGTTTGTCTTCTTATAACGTTACTAGTTCTTTCTGGTTCTTTCTGTGGTAAATGGTTTAAAAATCAGAGTTCAGAGGCTCCTTTCGTGCACTTTACCTTCGAATATTTTTTAAGGTTTTCCGACATGCCGGTTTCCATCAGGGTTGTTAAGGCTCGATGTGTAAATTAGATACATGCATTCTATTAGGTTAGGGTGTAGACTCAAATAGGATCTCATAACGATTTAATGTTGAAATTGAACTAGCTGTTTATAGATATAAGAGCCTAATTCTTAAATGCAGGCACATTTTGTTCAGTGTTTCTCGCTGTTCTAAGAAAATAATGTTCCTAGTTCTTACATGAATACCTTTCAGGTACAACCTGGACGCAAGAGCTGGTGTGGTTGTTAGCAAACGAGCTTGATTATGAAAAGGCAGCCGCTGTACCGCTCGCTCAGAGATACCCTTTCTTGGAGTAAGTAGATTTACTTCTACATTATTATGTGATGTTTCATTATCCGAAACATGGCTTCCATATCTACTTTCCTAGCCAGTTCAACCTCTGCAATACAATACTTTTATTCCTTACGATGACAAACCAGTAAAATCAGAATTTCCCTATGATAAAACGATGCTTTATCACTACATAGTATAAAACAAAGTCGCTTTCCGCTGCCTGTCAGTCCCTATGTATGCTTAGATCTTCAAAACTACGCAACGAATTTTGATGCGGTTTTTAAATAAAATCGGGGGTTTTTAGAGGAAATTTCAAGAGGAAGGTTTATATGTATAATAAATGCTTAATATAGTAGAGAAACACTGATAATTTTGGAGGTTTCTAATGCGATGTCCTAAAAAACTTTTTTTTTTGCGCTCATAGCAAACGCTGGCTGAACCCTCCGAGATAGATCAAAATAATGTACACCTTAAAAAGGTCTACAAAAAAGTCCACGATGGTATGTATATCTCTTAGGTTATGTTATTCTCTTAGATAACGTTGTATATAAAGATATTTAGTATCAGCATTGCAACCGTGCGAAGCCGGGGCGGGTCGCTAGTAAAATTATAAAAGATAAAAGGATATCTCTTGATTTTTGATAAGACAAAGTTTGCCTCCCTGCTAGTCCAGGATCTGCAAGCAAACCTGATAATAGCTAAGTATCAAAATTTCTGCTTCCAGATTGGCAATGTATTTCGACGAAGCATCAAAAGAGAAAGCTTTAGAAGTATCTACTAACCCGAACCAGTCCCGTGCGTTTATAGATTTTTTGTCCGTACCGGTCAGTAAAATCCTAGCTGAGATGCCGTCGCCACGCTTTGTGAAAACCCATCTGCCCATGTCCTTCTTGCCTCCAAAGCTGATGGAAACTGTAAAGGTGGTGTACGTGGCTCGGGATCCAAGAGATGTTATAGTCTCGACTTTCCACCACGGAAAACTGTTCAAAGTGACGAAAGGCATTGCAAATTTCAAACTTATCTGGGACGCTTTCAAGAAGAATTTGTGTGAGTTTATTATTTTCAGTCGTTCTGAAATGTTTATTTTCTAGGTCTGCCTACCATATATTGGTGAGAATGTTTTAAAACTGCTTCTATTCCTTGCGAGTTTAATACCTTCAGTAACTTGCAGTCTTGTTTTTATATGCATAATAGAGCTAGGCGAGCCTAGCTTGCGCCTCTGTAATACATAAATATGTAATCTCGCAACGTTAGTGGTTATAGGTACCTACTATATGTAATTAATATGTTTTCAGATATGCTTACTCCCTACTTCGAGCACGTAAAAGAAGCGTGGGCTTTAAGGCATCAGCCGAATATGTTGTTCTTATTCTATGAAGACCTTTTGAAGGTAGTTTTTTTAAATAGAGCGATCTTATTAGAACTCAAAACATAGTTGATTCAAATTCGTTGCGGGATTCATTGTTAAATTATTTCCAGGATCTGCCGGGTTCAATTCGCCGTGTTGCTAAGTTCTTAGACAAACAGCTGACGCCGGAGCAAATGCAACGACTCTGTGACCACGTCAGCTTTGAGAACTTTAAGAACAATATGTCAGTCAACTGCGAAGACATGAGGGACACCGGATTTCTAGATGCTAACGAATCTTTTATCAGAAAAGGTTTGTATGACCTGCTTAGATAATGAAACGTATTTTTAATGGAAGTTTTTATCATGAATGAGAAGATTGTATTAGATTATTTTATTTTAGATTTATAGAATTAAACAGGTTACATTACAAGTCATTATATGTATATCTTTTCTGATCCCAGCTCCTGTGTTATATGTAGTGCGAACGAAGTGCAGTGTTTCTAATGTTTTAATCATAGTTTATTTTATATTTATTAGAAATCATAGTTTATTTTTTATTTATCTGCAAATCAGTCCGTAAATAAATAAAAATAAATAAATAATCCCGGACATTTCACACAGCATCATCCGGCCCCAAGTAAGCAGAGCTTGTGTTATGGGTACCACATGACTGATATACTACTTGTTATACTTTTTTTTTGTAAAAACATACATATTATACATAGAAACACCCAGACCCGAGACAAATACTTGCAGATCATACAAACATTTGTCCCGCGGCGGGAATCGAACCCGCAACCTTCTGCGTCTCAGCCGGACCTAAGCCCACAGCGCTACAGAGGTCGTAGAAATTTAGATTAAAGAGAATATTACATTTTCTTTAATTGTCATTAATTTTCAATATTTTTCAGGTAAATCAGGCAGCTGGCGCGATTACTTCGACGAGGATATGACAAGGGAAGCCGATCGTTGGATTGCAGATAACCTACGTGACTCAGACCTACGCTTTCCTAGCATGGGGAATATTATTTCATGAGTGTACCTTTTCAATTACAGGTGAATAAAAAATCAGTTGTGTGTATAGTAAAGCATTCTTATGTTATCCAATATCCATCCATACTAATATCAAAGACCTCGCCAAATCTAAAATCTAAATTCTGCTTGACATCCTATGGCCGCGTTTATGTGAGAATGTCTGTAAACACTCCTATTATACTAATTAAATATGAAAACCAGGTTCAGAGCATGCTTCAGGCTGCGTGACTATTGCACTTAATAGGATGTATCGTAGCGACATTTACATTATTGTAGAAATGCTAAAAACCATATATTATTGTCTTTTTGTATGTTGTCTTACACTACACATTTCTACATAAAACACAAACACACGAAAAACTACTATTACTACACACAGAACAGTACAATATTATTTTTAGTAACCATGTTTTCTCATTCTCCATGATTAAAACCTATAAACTAAACATATTTTATCGACCTATCTAAAAATATCACGCAACGCCTACTAGTAGGTACAGCATCTTGTCCACCATGCTGAAATTGCGCATTCTTTTAAATGTACAAAGGCTGAACTCTCTAAAAAGTTATGATATCTATATATTAATACGTGAAGCAAAAACTTTGTACCCCTTTTTACGAAAATTGCGCGGACGGAGGACGACGGAAATTTCGCACACATATAGTTTATATAGAGAAGGAGTTTATTTTTTTTATTTTTAATTATGCATAAAAATACATTATTTATTAATTAATTATGGTCGACCAGTGGGCGACCACTAATAACTATAATTATCTAACTTGACTCTACTAAAATTTGAAGCAGATATTATTGTGTTAACAGAATGCAGACTTACCAGAAATAAACCGGTCCCATACCTAGCGAATTACAACTCTTTTGCTACTACACGTATGTTAAACCAAAATGTTCGAGTCACTACCTACATTAAACTTACGCACAAAATGCTTCTTGCCTACAAATATATATATACGATACGATTATTTTATGTTTTTACAGATCACCATCTAACGCAAATGCTCAATTATTTGTTAACGCCTTAAACTCGTATTTAGAAGGTATAAAAAGATAGGTATAAGAAGAAAGAAGAAAAAAATATACTAGTAGGTGACAAAAATAATAATATTTTGCCAAGATCAACAGAAAATAGTCAAGACAGGAACAATAGACTTAACTATTTAAACATGTTATCCATGCATGGCCTTCTACCTGGATAACCTACCAGGATATTGCATACTCTTTGAACCTACCTACGAGAGTAGATAGCTGTTCATGCTATAAATAAATAAAAATAAAATCTCCGCCAATGTTGCCGTGCTACAAATCTCGTTACTGACCATCTTATGATCCTCCTGAGCCTTTCAATAATAACAGATATGAACTGTTACAGGTCTAAAACCGTAGTTAATTATGAAAATGCAGTCTTTAAATGAGCAAGGTTGTACAATTACTTAAATTAATTAAATGATCCTAACTCTCTATGTAGACTAATTAATTATAAAAATTAATTACTATGATGCAAAAATGTCTCATTGACAACACAATAACTATTCATATGCCTCGGAACAAACAAATAATAAAGCCTTGGCTCACACAAGGCATCTTACGTTGCATCATAAATAGAAATCATATGCAAAGAAAACTACACACTGACCCTTATAATGAAATACTAAAGATAACCTATAGAAGATACAGGAATTACTGTAATAACTTGATAAAAAAAACTTAAGAGAAAATACAACATGAAACAACTGAATAAATCTTCGAGAAACAGTAAAATATTATGGAAAATTATTAACAACATAACTAATTACAAATCAACAAAGACACCGAATATATAGTTACTAAATACGAAGGGTTCACCTAAAGAATCAGTTAATTTTGCAAATTATTTTTTCTCTAATATAGGAAAGTCTCTAGCTGAAAGTATTTCTCCACACGATACAACAGACGATGTCTCATCTTCTATTTTTAATCTACCTCCCGGTCAAATTGCATATTTTGTACTATTGGAAACAGATCCCAAAGAACTCCATAATGTCATAGTGAATCTCAAGTCTGAAAGTGCACCCGGATAAAATAACAATGGCCTTGTTAATCTTAAATTCTCTAATTTTATTGTATACAACCTTTACTACGGCAGAGCGAGACCCTCTAACACAGGTATATCCATACTTAAAAAGGTTCCCACACCCATGAAATGTATCACATATTTAGTTTTAGAGAAATAAATATTTTGTATTTGTAATATTATAAATGCGAAGGTGTCTTTGTCTGTCTGTTTGTTACGTTTTCACGGCTAAACGGCTGAATGGATCTTGATGAAATTTGGTAAGAAGATCTATTGCATTTGGGGGAAGAACATAGGCTACTTTTGTTACAAAAACATCCTTGAAGTGGGATAGGGAAAGGGGATGAAAATTTTTTTGGGCAACTCGCATTTTCTTAAGTTAAGGATCTGAAAATTCATATTTAGACTTTTGGTAATAAATAAAGAAATACGTGTTTCAACGTTCTTGCAAAATCATCCCCGAAGGGGGTAAAATAGGGGATTAAACTTATGAGATGTTCCTTAGAAGCATTGAATGCATTCCTTTCAAAAAAAAAGGTCTAAGCAAACGCGTACGAAGTCGCGGGTAACAGCTAGTATGATATATATAATGGCTCTGTGATTTGTAGACCTCGCGAACACGTTTCAAAATGACTGAAATATAACTTTTTTACGTTTTCAACCCCCATATTATCAATTCCAAAATATTCCAAAAACTGAATCGACAAAAAAAACTAAACTATATAGTTATAGAACCTGCCCACAAAATTTCATGCGCATCGGTTGAGAAATGCGACCTGTAGAAGAGAAGATCCGGACAGACGCCGGCCGGACATACGAAAGCATTTTCGCCTTAGCTGAATGGAGACAGGCTCGCACTTCGCGCTCTATCGGTCAATTAGAAATTAAAAATTGTCAAAAGACTACAAACATTGTTAAAAACAATATTTTATACGCAGGCACACAGAAGTATATAAGTATTTTCCTAGTGATCTAGTTTTACTGTTTCAAGTAGAATGGCTCAACTCTTTAGGGTGAGTAAACGCCTGAAGTAGGTACCACCTAAGTTATACGGCTCTGTTTCGGTTGTATTTTGGGAACGGGCATAGGCTTTATGCAAGTACAACGCGTGCGAAACTCAAGCAGCAGCTTACCAAGAAAATCTCTTAAATAACAATTGAATGTTAAAATCATTCATAAGTATAGATAATTGATTTAGGCGTGACTTATCGGAAATCCATTCAAAATTCAATATATATTTATTCACCATTCAGGACCACTTTGAATCGTCTTCTTGCATGCTAGTGAATCTAGGTGCCGGTTCCTCCTAACTCCAGTTCGAGAAGAATCCGGCAAAACATTAAACAGATTGACAAATATTTAGTACTATCCCGCTACGTAATCTATTCCTAATGATTTCTTTTCGAGGTTGCATGTGTAGATGGTATGCGCTAAACTTTTTACTAACGCTTACTAATAATAGCTTTTCAATTGCGGGCGGGAGAGAGGTTAATGCGTCTGCATCGTGTCTTACTTATTAGGAATAGTTAGCGGAATGATACTAAACATTTGTCCATCTGTTTAATGTTTTATTCTTAGGTGTTTACCCTATTAAATTCCCACAATTTTTAAATAATAACCCATTTCCTATGCATAAACATTAAATAGATAATACTAACTTAACCTTTTTCGCTCCAATGACGAGTGGGCAACTGCGCAAGTGTATTTGCTAAATACTTACACTAGGCTCTGTGCCTTGATATCTATACTATACTATATATACTACATATATTTCAGAGTATTTTACTACATATTTTAGAGTTCAGAAAGTAGACGTGGGTGGTGAGAGGTCTTCAGGACCAATTATTGATATAGGGGTACCTCAGGGTTCGATACTAGGCCCTTTTTTATTCCTAGTATACATTGACGATTTACCTATTTTTGTAAAAAATATTTGTGATATAGTTTTATTTGCAGACGATACATCTTTAATGTTTAAAGTTGATAGAGGTAAAACCAGTATTTGCGATAACGTTAATGAATCCTTATCCTCAGTTCTTAACTGGATCACTGTAAAAAATATTTTTCTTAATTAAAAAAAAACGAAATGTATCAAATTCACTTTGCCAAATGAAATTCATAGCCCGACCAACATTGAAATGAATGGAGAGGCAATTAATCTTGTAGATTCCACGATCTTTCTAGGTCTTAATATTGATGCAAAACTACAGTGGTGACCACAAATTGAAACACTTGGTGGTAGGCTTAGTTCCGCTGCATATACAGTTCGTACGATATGGTGGCTTACTGATGAAGCTTCAGCTAGACTAAGTTTATTTTAGTTACTTCCATAGTGTTATGTCATACGGCATCATTCTCTGGGGGAAAGCAGCTGATATTGGTTAAATATTTGTCATTCAAAAATCGGCAATACGTGCCATTTATAAAATGAAACCACGCGAATCTTTGAGAGAAATATTCAAAGAAATTAATATTCTCACAATATATATTTGAATTTTTTTTATACACACATAAAAATAGAGATGGGTTTCAACAAAATGGTGATCTTCATATAATAAATAATAATCAATAAAATATTATACATCCCTAGGTTTCGACTAGAAAAAGTAAATAAGTCATTTATGGGGAACACGGTGCACTTCTATAATAAGCTTCCGGAAAATGCTACTAAACTACCTATTAAGAAATTTAAAGCATACATAAAAGGTAGTCTTTTGAAGAAAGCTTATTATAATATAAATGACTATATTATTGATAAGAATGCATGGCCTCATTTAGCTCTGCCCTCAGACAGTGAACCGACACACTTAAATGTATAAACTCTCTTGTATTAGTATTTCGTAGTTAAGGTAGTTATAAGATGGATCATGTAAAAAAGCGCTAGGACGAGTATCTTGCCAGTTCTTCTCGGATTTGGGTTAGGATGAATTGGCACCTAAATTCACCTAGTATGTAAGACTTGATCTTCCTCGTAAAGTGTGTAGAGAGGCACCAATGTATGGGTCTCTAATATAGCTGACGTAGGTACTGGAACGAATAAGAATTAATAAGAATACGTTGGGTTGGGAAGCATATGTTGTTCGCTGACGATATTGTTCTTGTCCGAGAAGATGCAACTGAGGTCCAGAGCAGGCTAGGAAATGGAACAACTAAAATTACGTAAAGTACGAACGGTCTTATTTTATTTGCACAATACTCTGAATAAATTTTGAAAATTACACTACTTATATTTACACTACATATATTACCTACAAAATTACGCGATTTACTCATTTCATTCGCAATGTAGTTTGGTGTTGATTCATTTCATTTTAATCAATTCACTGATTGTGATGCCTGATTTCCTAGCCTGCTCTCGACCTCAGTCGCATCTAAAGTGCGCCTCTGAGGCTCCTTTCGTGCACTTGCCACAAGTCTTGGAACTTGGACATGCCGGTGTCCTCACGATGTTTTCCTTCATCGTTTAAGAGAACTGATATAGCGCACCTACATTATCGAACATTAAGTAAAAGTATAAAGCCTGCATGGTTCCATAATCCTGTAGAGATCCAAGCGGCGCTTAAATTAAATCACTGGAAAGGATTTCATATTTGCACCGCTTAGAGTTTCAGGTTCAGCCCTAGTAATTGTCTCACTTAGATGAGAGGAAGCTGTTGACATATGTTGTTGACAAATATGTTGACATGTTGTCAACATATTTCACATCCCAAACGAGAGCATATCTTCATTCTCAGGGGATCAAAGTCATGCCATGGGTCTTTTACTATCATCGTGGGCCAAACCAACACGTTCAAGCACATTAGACACGTTGATTGTGGTAAAAGCCTGCTTCTGGATGCGCCCTTTTGCCAAGTGAGACCGTGGGTGCCGTATTTGTCGACTTTACTGCCACAAAAACGAATGGGGCTGACAAGTGTGTGTTGGTGATTCGCCTCATCGCTGTTTTTGTGGCCTTGCACCGAGTTACCCTAACTCTACTCGAAAAGTTCATAATCATTAAGCAGTGTTTCTATAAAATGTTATGGAAGGGCATTTGAGGCAAGACACCTTTTCCGGATTCTGATTATGAGATAGCTAGAATGCAGGTTCGGTTGGTCGGTTCACCACTATAGGTGGTTGGTGCGTAGTAGGTATCCTATTATATAGGTAGGAATGTTCAATATAAAAGTTCACTGATTGTCATTGAAAAACCGGTATTATTCAAGTCCAATATAGGTCTTAAACTATCGGATATATCGGTTTTTCGTTATTATCGAAAACCCAAACAAACCTATGCTCTACTCTTTAAGGAATTGATATGAATTCTATAAATTCGATTTCAGATACGTTTACTCCCTACTTCGAGCACATAAAAGAAACGTGGGCTTTAAGGCATCAGCTGAATATGTTGTTCTTATAAGCAGTCACATATTGCTATTCAGAAAAACGAATAACGAATTTCAATCGACTAGATTGAAATTCGTTACGGGTTTCATAATAAAATTATTTACAGGATATGCCAGGTTCAATTGGTCGTGTTACCAAGTTCTTAGACAAGCAGCTGACGCCCGTGCTATTGGAACGACTCTGTGACCACCTCAGCTTTGAGAACTTCAAGAACAATATGTCAGTCAATTAGTAAGACATGATGGATACCGGATTTTTAGATGTTAATGAGACCTTTGTCAGAAAAGGTTTGTACCAAACCAGCTGCCAAACCAGCGTTTGCGATGCATTTGGAACAGACAGATTTCCTGAAACGAATCTAAACACATGAGACAGTTCGTCGTCTACAACAAACATGTAGGAAGAATGATGGCCTTGTTTGTTGCAGACGACGAACTGTCTCTGTCTTCAGATTCGTTTGAGGGAATCATTCTGTTCCAAACGCTCTTCAAATGCTTAAAAAGACGAAAGTAGCTCTCGTTGTTCTATATTCGTAGCAGCTTGTCTTGTCTTTGGCTTGTCATTACAGCCACACCAACCACATGGCACAGCATGCTTATTATGCTGTCAAGCATTAGTCAATGCAAATCGTAGACCTATAAGGTACATGTTTGATCACAAAGATCGTCGATAAGACGATAATACTAAGAAGAAGATATATTAAGAAGATAGTCGAAATATTGAGCTCCGAATCTCACACAACGATAAATTAGGCACTGGTATTTAAACCAGAAATAAGCAGGTTACTCGATTTCGACAATGATGAGCAGGTTATTATTTCGAAACAGAAATTGACATGTTGAGAAAACTATATCGTCGGTTTTCAGTCTTAAACACCATTGTAACAACTTTATTGAAAGGAGATCACGATTAAGATGAAAGTGAATATGAATGATGATAGAAAGTTAATATTTGAGTGTCTAAGTGTTAATACGAATAAGTAATATTTAGAATAACCCCATTAAATTTTTCATCAAAATTAAGCCGTTTTTTTTAAATAGTTTTATTTAAGATTTTTTTTTTCTTATTTAAATTTATTAAAATTTATTTTCTATTTTTTAGTTTGGTTTTCTATATAAAGCGTTATATTTAGTTTTTTTAAACTATTATTTATTTATAATAATAATAATAATATATCTTTATTTCAGACACAAGATCCATTTTACAAACAATAATCAATAGGTACAGCACAATAAAATTCAGTTAGTTAAATAAAATTCAAATTAAATTAAGATAAGATAAAGTAAACTAAAATAATTTAGGTATATTATATTATATACCTACCTCAGGATGCTAGTTGCACCCAGCGTCTATAGGTGCCTGTCAGGCATAACCTGTCCGACAGACCCGCTATAATAGCGTTCTTACACTTGCCAACCCTAGACATAAATTTACCTATTCTTAGCCTTTGGATGGCATTAAAGGAATTGACTCGCGCCTCCAGGTACCATACCGGAGGCGCTGCAGTATCGGTCCAGGCCCATGAGTTGCCTAAAGATATTGTTGTAGGCAACTCGAATGCCGTCATGCGCTTTCTTTATGTAGTTCGTCCAGAGTTGGCAAGTGTAAAAAGTCTGGCAGAATGACTTAAAAAGAGTAATTTTCACGTCACGGGATGCTTTACAAAATTTTATGACGCCGCCGACGCCGCTGACCTGAACGATCCTTACCATAATAATAAATGTAAATATTATAAATGTAAGTTTGTTTGTTACGCTTTCACGCGAAAACTACTTAACCGATCATCATGAAACTTTGTACACATATCCTTGGAGGTATTAGAAGTAACAAAGGATATTTTCTTTAAAATATTTTTTACGAAAGTTATTTATATGGTAAAACAACGTTTGCCGGGTCAGCTAGTATATATACAGTGGTGGTCATGTAACTAAGAAAGCTGATATAAAGGGAAGATTTTTTCAAACTAGGACGCAAAACTAATTGCATCCAATTTTTTTATTTCTCTCGGTATCGTAAAACTTTTCCATAATACCACTGTATTCATTGATACACACATGATTACCAAAAAATAAATAGACAAACTTTTTAACACTACTTCTAAACATAGTATTCCTATTTACTGGCTGGACACGTAATTAAGAACGCTAAATAGTTTATAACTTTATTCAAATTTTAATAGAGAACACTCAGTCGATTTGTTACTGTTTGTATAATTTTGGCGCCATTTAGTGCTGTAAAATTTTAAAAGTGATTGCTTCTTATGAAAAAACAATGGGAAAAAATAAAAGTTGTGATAAATCTACAAGGGAAGTAATAATAAAACTCCGCCGGAAGAATTGGTCTTATAAAAAGATAGCCGACCATCTGCAATCTTCAAAAACGATGGTTTTCCACGCTGTAAAGCATTTTGCTACGTATCAAACTACTTCGAATGTTCCAGGTGTACCTAAACAGAGAAAAACAACTCCTCGAGATGACCGAAACATCGTTCGTATGGCAAAACAAAATCCTTTTAAAGGGTCCAATGAGCTGAGAAAAGAATATTTTGGTGAAAACAACCCTTCTTTTCTTTTTCCTTCTTCTAACAACCCGGATTTTAATGAAACTTTACAATTATATAGCTTATACATCAGAATAACACATAGGCTATAATTTATAAAGTTATTGTGTGAATTGTTCAAAATATAACGATAAGTGTCATGTAAGTAGGAAAAAAATCTGCCATATGCGAGCTATTCTGGCGTTGCAAAAACCGTTAGAATTACACGAAGTACTAATTCTGGGCAGACGAAGTCGCGGGCACCAGCTAGTAGGTTATATGGAGAAAAACTAGAATTTATCCGGTCACACTCAAACGATGACGCGAGCAGGTAATGTTAATAGAGGTAATTGTACTTCGTTAGCCACCGTGGAGAAGACTTCACATCTAAATTTAGACAGCAAAGGAGTCGCAGTTGTTTTTTTTATAAAACTTGTTATTAGGTAGGTCTTACCTATTTTCATTTGGAATTATGACCTCTATCAACTTAATATTGCTTTAGAATGTACCTGGTTTCTAAAGGTGATCTGGATTCGTATCTTACTTTTCAGTGTAGGACCCTAGCATAAGTATTTGTGTTAGTAGGTATTTTAGGGATGCGAAGGTTATTTTTTCATTCGAGCTAGTAATGCCCTATCACTCATGCTAAACTTTTTCGTAAAATTACTTAACTCTAATCATTTGAGAATAGGTAGGTAGATAACACCCTTTACCAGAGATATATTAAATAAATAATGTAGTTAGTTACTTTATTGATTGTCAGTTTAGGTAGGTACTGATAAATAAAAGATACCGTTTGTTTTCCTAGGCACTACCGCTTGGCACTACTAGTAAAGTGAAGGAAAATTTCATTTTCCCGTGACACTACTGGTAGTGCTACGGGTAAAAGTACATTTCCAGTGTACACTGTTGCCAGTATTTTCACTATTGCCGCGGCACGCTCGCTTTGCGCGTTGTTTTCTATACTCTAACACAACCTAACCAACTGGTTTCGATCTGATTAAACTTTTTCTCCTGGCTCTACTCTGTCCAGTCGCTAATTTGTCCTGCTGGGAATCTGTCGAAATACTCCTGACAGACTTAAACTAGTATTAGTAGTGCCATTGGTAATGAGGTAATCCACGGGAGATTTTATAATATGCGATTAATTAGCCAATAAGAACAGTAGTGGCACGGAAAAATTAAAATTTCCCTTCACTCTACTAGTAGTGCCAAGCGGTAGTGCCTTAGAAAAGAAGCCAAAGATAAAGGTACCTACAAAAAGACATGCCATGCTACTCGCTTATCAGTCTGATAAGGTAAGGCAGATATTCTACTTATATATAAATAATTATTTCTGTGCATCGCTTAGTTGAAAAAAAGATTTGCATAAGTGCTTATTAAACGATCAGGAAAATGGCAAAAAATAACGATGTTTTTGAATTCCGAGACCTTGATGCGGACGAACTATCAGATCTTACAAAAATTAACAGCGGTAAGTAAGGGCAAATAAAGCTATAGGTTCACAGGAATACTCTTGAGGCTTAGCAAAATTTCACCACAATGAAGTAAAAGTTTTCTCTCTTTAGGGTTGCAGGTCGAGGTCATGCGAGTCGGACCAAAAGGGTACTGCCTCCCCAAGGAGTACAAGAAACTAGCATCAGACATCTACAACATACCATTGAGGCCTTCGGACATATTCGTGGCCAGTTATCAGAGATCAGGTTTGTCTTTTTATCACGTTACTAGTTCTTTCGAACCAGTGTGGTGAATGGTTTAAAAGTCAGAGTTCAGAGCCTCTTTTCGAGCACTTGGCACTTACGTTTGTATATTTTTTAAGGTTCCCCGACATGCCGGTTTCCATCAGGTTTGCTAAGGCTTAGGCCAGGTGTTACCTAGATACTAGCATTATATTGGGTTGGGATGTATATCTACTGAAACAGGGTTCCACAACGATTAAATGTTCAAATGGAACTAGCTGTTTAGATATGAGAGCCCACGTCTTAAATTTTGTTCAGTGTTTCTCACCGTTCTAAGAAAATTGTGTCCTTAGTTCTTACATTCTTCTTCTTATTCAGTTATACATTCTTATTCAGTTCTTACATGAATACCTTTCAGGTACGACCTGGACACAAGAGCTGGTGTGGTTGTTAGTAAACGATCTGGACTATGAAAAGGCAGCCGCTGTACCGCTCACACAGAGATACCCATTCTTGGAGTAAGTAGATGTAATCGTACATTCTCTGTAAAGTTCCAAAACATGGCTTCCATACATACCTACCTAGTTCAACCTCTGCAATACAAGACTTATAAACGTTACAATGATAGTCTTCAAGAAATTGATATGACTAAAACAGTGAAATCCGAATGTCCGCATGATAAAATGCTTGATAATATAAAAAGAGATAAAAAGATATCTCTTGATTTGAAAAGATAAAGTTTGCCTCCCTGCGAGTCCAGATTGGCAAGTAGTACTGATAAAAAGTACTTATCTAATTTTCTGTTTCCAGATTGGCAATGTTTTTTGACGAAGCATCAAAAAAGCAAACATTGAAAATATCTACCAACTCAAACCAGGCGCGTGCGTTTATAGATTTTATATCAATACCGGTCTGTAAAACACTTGCTGAGATGCCGTCACCACGCTTCGTAAAAACCCATCTCCCCTTGTCCTTGTTGCCTCCAAAGCTGATGGAAACTGCAAAGGTGGTGTACGTGGCTCGGGATCCAAGAGATGTTTTAGTCTCGAGTTTTCACCACGGGAAACTGTTCAAAGCGATGAAAGGCATTGCAAATGTCAAACTTATCTGGGAAGCATTCAAGAAAAATTTGTGTGAGTTTTTTATTTTCAGCCTCTCTGAAATCTCTATTTTCTAGGTCAACCTACCATAAATAGTTGAGAATGATTTAAAGGCTTTCGAGTTTACAAACCCGCGGTGTAATGTGTAGTCCTGTTTTTATATGCATAACAGAGCTAGGCGAGCCTAGCTTGCGCATCTGTAGTATATAATCTCGCAGCGTTAGTGGTTATATGTAATTAATATGTTTTCAGATATACTTACCCCCTACTTCGAGCACGTAAAAGAAGCGTGGGCTTTAAGGCATCAGCCGAATATGTTGTTCATATTCTATGAAGACCTTTTGAAGGTAGATTTGTTAAAGAAAGCAGTCATATTTGAACTCAGAACATACCTAGGTGATTCAAATTCTTTGCGGGATTCATTGTTAAACTGTTTCCAGGATCTACCGGGTTCAATTCGCCGTGTTGCTAAGTTCTTAGACAAACAGCTGACGCCGGAGCAAATGGAACGACTCTGTGACCACCTCAGTTTTGAGAACTTTAAGAACAATAAGTCAGTCAACTACGAAGACATGAGGGACACCGGATTTCTAGATGCTAACGAAATCTTTATTAGAAAAGGTTGACCTGTTTCGATAAAGAAACGTATTTTTAATGGCAGATTTTGTCATGAATGGCGAGTGAGAAGACATGATATCTCTAATATAGAGGTATTTTAGATTTTACAGGTTACATTACAAGTCATTCATTATATATCTTTTCTGATCCCAGCTCCTGTGTTATATGTAGTGCGAGAGAGCAGTGTTTGTGTCATAGCTTATTTTTTATTTATTAGAAAGTGCACTCGTCTCAAATCTGCAAATCAGTCCGTAAATTTTAGATTACAAGAAAAATTGACAGTAATTCATTTTTATTTATTTTCAATTTCTTTCAGGTAAATCAGGCGGTTGGCGCGATTACTTCGACGAGGATATGACGAGGGAAGCCGATCGTTGGATTGCAGATAACCTACGCGACTCGGACCTACGCTTTCCTAGCATGGGGAATATTATTTCTTGAGTGTACCTAACCTAGCCGACTGCCCCATCATAAATAGTACCTTTTCAATTACAAGTGACCTGTAATGACATCGCACACAGAATAAAAAAAACAGTTGTGTGTATAGTAAAGTATAGTTATGTTATCTAACTAATATTATAAATGCGAAAGTAACTCTGACTGTCTGTCTGTTTGTTACGTTTTCATGCCTAAACCGCAGAACCGATTTTGATGAATTTTGATATAGAGATATATGGGACTTTGGAGAAGGACATCGGCTACTTTTTATGAAGGTACCACGCGTACGAAGAAGCGAGCAGCAGCTATTATGTTATATAGTGGTTTTGTGAGCTGTACACCTCACGCACATTTTTCGAAATAACTGAAATATAACTTTTTTTACGGTTTCAACCCCCATATCTCCGCCATTTTTTTTTAATTCTAAAAACTGAATCGACAAATAATGTGTATAGAGTTATATAGAACCCGCTCACAAAACTTCACGAGAATCGGTTGAAAAATGCGACCTGTAGAGGAAAACATCCGGACAGACGCCGGCCGGCCGGACGCCGTTCGGGCGGTTCGGACAGACATACGAAAGCATTTTTGCCTAAGCTGAAACGGAGACCCTCGCTCGCGCTTCGGGCTCGCTCGGTCAATTAAACATTGTCAAAAGACTACAAACACATTGTCAAAAACTTTATATGTTATAACAGTTAACTGTTGTACACAGCCACACAGGAGTATAAAGGAACTTTCCTAGTGATCTAGTTTATCTGTTTCAAGTAGAATGGCCTTTTCAAGTAGAACTCTTTGGGATGACTAAACGCCTGAAGTGGGTAGGTACCTCTTAAGTTATACGTCTCTGTTTTGATTGTATTTAGGGGACGGGCATTGGTATTTTTTATGTAAGTACCACGCGTGCGAAGCCGCAGGCAGCAGCTTACCAAGAAAACCTCTTAAATAATTAGGTACCTATTGAATTTTAAAATCATTCTTAGGTAGATAATTGATTCAGGCGTGAAATTGCGGAAAACCATTACAAAACATTAAACAGATGGACAAATATTTTGTACTATTCCTCTAATCTATTCCCTATGAGTTACACACGCACGATGCACACGTATGCACCTCCCTCCCACACGCAATTGAAAAGCCATGCAAAGCATTCATAAAATGGGCTTATTCCCAGAGGTCCACGACTTCATTGTTTTCAATAAAAATAGGTCGATACTTTGATTCCCAACGAGTCCACGACATTTTAAATTTAATAATATTTCCTTTCCCAACGGGTCCATGAAATTGTTAGGTACAGTAAGTAATAAAAGTAACTAAGAACTTACGGAAATTAAGAATCTAATTTCGATAAGATAAGGTAAATATTTGTTTCTTTATGAAATAAAAGACAATACTTGTATATGTAGATAAATAAATCAGGACTTTATGTTTACACAATCCTACACTTGCAACCTCAAAAAGAAATCATACGAGTAGGTTCAAACCTACCATATTATATAGTATCAATACTATACCAGGTTATCTTAGTGTATTTTTTTTTTAATATTAGTTATTGCTGTATTTCACTTTTTGTTATCCTGTAAATATGTATGTACATATTATTTTTATCATAAATCACTTATATTATTTTCATCACCCCATATTCAGCTAAATTGATTTCTATCCATCCTAAGGTTGCCTGGCAGAGATCGCTGCGTCTGTTAAGTCGTTGGAACAACTAAACTAATTACTAATTACCTAAACGAACGGTCTTATTTTATTAACATAAAACTCTGAACAATATTTGTAAATTACACTTCTTATATAGGTATATTAAATTGAGCGATTTCCTTATTTCATAAGCAATGTAGTTTGGTGTTAATTAATTGCAGAAAACGCTAGGAAAATAAATGCAAATATGGAACAAAATCACAATATCAGATAATAATGTAGATAGATAGAAAATACTGTATTGCACACCATAAATACATTGGACTAGTAGAACAAAAATAACAATGTTTTGCTAGTCGGTCGGTAGTACAAAGGGCTGTCAGACAACCTTGGGATGAATTGATCTGATTGTTGGTGAAAAATGGGTGATGATAATATTAATAATAAGTGATTTTTATAAAGAAAAAAAATGTGAACCGTCACGTGACGGCTGGCAGATGTTAAATTTCGTAATTATTTTGTACAAGTAATAGGCATGAAAGTACAGATTAAGACAGGAATTAAATATGGCATGATGAAAATATACAATATTACGAATTTGTACGATGGTTTAGGTAGGTAGGTATGTAAATAAAACTTAAACAAGTGTCGGAAGGTTAGGTAGGTACCTACGAGAAGCCTACCTACTTTAATCTTCCTACCTATGTGACCCTAGCTGTTTAGTTTGCCTAGAACCCGTGCATAATAAATGATTCCCAAATAGTAGGTACGTAATACCTACATACAAGTACCCAATATACTTTAATGATGATTGCTAGGTTTGCACCTACCTATGTACCTACCTACTCTTGAAATGTAATTATTAAAAAAAAATACTCACCTTCCTACCTACATAACGCCACAGATGGTTTAGGTAGGTATGTAAATAAAACTTAAACAAATGTCAGAAGGTTAGGTAGGTACCTATGAGAAAACTACCTATACCTACTTTAATCTTCATACCTAGGTGAGCCTAGCTGTTTAGTTTCGATATAAATTCGATAAAAACTCGCTCTATCATTGTCTGTCACATGAAGTTGCGCGCGCAACGCATCTTTGTCACTCTCACTAATCGCATTTAAAATTTACATATAAAATCTAGGAAACCATGAACTGGATCAACTTTTTAATAAGGCAACCTAATACAGTTATATTAGGAATAAAATAAGCTTTCATTTGATATTTTTTCGACTAAATAACTGATGAGGGTATAATAGAATAGAAAATATTTATTTTAAGTCTCATATCAAATACAGTGCAAATGTCATATAAACTAGTCTATGTACAGTGACGAAAAAAAGGCTACCACTCAGCATACGATACAGAACTGTGAAGGCTGCTGTATCGCTGGTTTTCAGTGGCGCCATCGTAGCGCAGCAGCTACTGCCACACGCCATGAGTGTACCACATAACATAACATAACATAACATAACATACATTAACTAACTAAAATTGGCAAGTTAACAGGTAAAACTCTTAAAACTAATAAAAATATTTACATGTTTGTTAAATATGCATTTAACGAATACAAATATAATATAAAATTAAGCAACCAGTTAAACATTGTGATAAATCCATTAATAACAAAAATAATATAAATAAATTTAAACCAAAAACGACCTCTTAAGGAGCAGACTTTTGTGCATTTAACAGGTATTTTTTAATGAATTTTTGAAGGACCAATATAAATAACATTTACACACCTGTTTATACCTGGCAACCCCATAGGTGCGCAGTTGCGAAAGTAGGCAACCTTTACGTTTTCAATTCTATTGGGTATATTAATTTAACTAGTATATTTTTTTTTAAATAACCAATGAGGGAAGTAGATAAAACAAATTTAAACAAAATTTTTATTATTTAATATTATCCGGGTGCAATTTACATAGGCAACCTATTTGCAATATGTCAATGTGAATATTATCTATCATTTATTTCTTATCACTGATAAGTAACAGATGAGGGTATATATTTCTTACACCGGATCTCTTACTATTAGGTTAACCCTAGCCTAAAGATGTGTCACATCAATAATGTGTAGGTACATACAAATTTACAGGAGAAGAAATATATACATACGTCGATACTAATACTAAAATATATGCAATACATACATTATAGCATATTAAATACATCCTTATAACATAAACTAAATAAACCAATACATACATACATACAAAATTACGTAAGGAATCAAGCAACAGTAAAAGACACGACAAAAAGTGTTCCCTGACCATAGCTTTAAAACAATCATGTGATTTGGCCCGTCTAAAGACCTCAGGCAGTGCGTTCCATAGTTGAACAGCATATAACTGTGAAGAAATTAGAATAGTATGAGTAGGTACTTACGTGGCAGTTATTGCGAATAGAAGAGTGTCAGAGGAGTACAAGGATCGAAAGTGGGGAACTGAAGAAATTGGAATAGTTCTTTGTGATATGAAGGTGTCGTGGGATTAAAAATGATATTTATTATATAGTAAATTCAGAAAGTGCGTATTCCGACGAAGGCGAATTGGCAACCATTTTATCTTTTTGCGGAAATCCAAGACATGATCGTATTTGCGTAAGTCAAAAATAAATCGAAGGAGAGATTTTGAAGGCGTTCAAGCTTATCAAGTTGCTGTTCAGTTAGGTCTAGGAGGCATCAGCATAGTCAAGTATTGGAGGGTGTGACTGTTGTGTGTACGGTCTAGTAATCTGCACACGATTAAACGTTGAAGTTAGTAGATAGTAGTTGAGTGCTTAAATAAAACAGGGTCACAAACACAGTTAAAATGGTAACAAGATTAGTTAGACGATTCCTACCCAAGACCCGCTTATTGACCGCTCAGTTGTGCTCTGGTTTCATAAACTGAGGTTGCGACAAAGGTTGACTAAATAAACAATTTAATCTTGGGCCGTATGTACGTATATTACCAACACCAAAGAAAATTAAAAGATGGGCATAGAACCGCCAGTACGAAGTTAAAAAAAACAGAATAATCTAACATTAAAAATGAAATTAATATAAAAGGCTAATCAAATACAAACTTGATATCAACATTATTGTCGCTAACTGCGTCATTGACGCAGAGCGGGCCAGCCGTAGTGGTATTTCTGGCCTTGGTTGCAGTTGATCCGCAACTGACATCATCTTTGTTGGCCGTAGCACCTCAGGTTGTGTTTTTAATACCTATATAATATGTTCGAGTCTAATGTTACGGTTTCTGATTGTTTTTCGACAAAACCTTTTTCTTATTAAATAAATTTTGTAAAAAACTCTGTGTTTATTGCGCATACTGCGAATGCGCATGCGCACCAACACAATAATTTGATTAACATGCGCCACTTAAACCAATCAAGCTGAAGCACTTACCGGCATCATCATGGCTAACAGCTGAAATCAGAACTTTAATGCATAAAAAATTAGTAGCGAAGACTAAGCGTAGGTTAAGTGTAGGTACATGATCTACAACAGAGAAAAATACATTGATTGTAAAAATCGCTGCAATAGACCGAGACGCATAATGCCGTTTTATCCATATTTTCGTTGAGGATTTCGATCTTGCCAAGGTTTAGAATTTTCTCAGGTCACTCAGGTCAGGAATTGGAAAATCTAGACAGCTTGATAAAATTCCACAACGTTTTAACCTAGATTAATTAAATCAGCACTTTACTTCATGTTCCAATTTTGATGGATACAAACATTGCAAAAACTTTCATCAACACCTATTCCTGACTATTCATCATTTCATTATAATCAATACACTGATTGTGTTGTTAAGAAAAGCATAGCATCTATTCCATCTAAAGCTATTGGAAACGATGGCATAAGTCGGAATATGATAGTCCCCATCCTCGACCAAACAGTTCCCGTGATATGTCACATCCTCAATTCCTCTACCTCTCATCATCATCATAACAGCCTTTATAAAGTCCACTGCTGAACATAGGCCTCCCCAATAGATTTCCAGGAAGATCGATTTTGAGCCCTTTCCATCCACCGACTTCCTGCGATCTTTACAATGCCGTCAGTCCATCGGGTGGGGGGTCGTCCTTCGCTTCGTTTTCCTGTCCTTGGTCGCCATTCGCGAACTTTTATTCCCCAACGGTTATCAGTTCTGCGAGCTATATGGCCTGCCCATTGCCACTTCAACTTGCAAAGTTTGAGTGCTATGTCGGTGACTTTGGTTCTTCTATGGATTTCCTCGTTGCGGATTTTATCTAGTAGTGAAACACCCAACATAGCTCTCTCCATAGCACGTTGTGCGACTCTGAGCTTGTGTATGAGGCCAATAGTTAGCGACCAAGTCTCAGTTCCATGTGATCACTGGCAACACGCACTGATTACAGACTTTCGTCTTGAGGCTCTGCGGTATCTGTGACGAGAAGATGTGCCGTAATTTCCCGAACGCTGCCCATCCGAGTTGGATTCGTCGGCTGACCTCTTTGTCGAAGTTGGACTTGCCTAGTTGAATCGTTTGACCCAAATAGACATAATGGTCTACAACTTCGATTATATCGTTCCCAATATGTACCAGTACGGGTGCAACATGAGCATTTGACATGATTTTTGTCTTGCTCATGTTCATTTTAAGACCCACCTGTTGGGACACGATATTAAGGTCGCTGAGCATTGTGCCAAGGTCTTCCAGAGATTCTGCCATGAGGACTATATCGTCGGCAAATCGAAGGTGAGTGATGTGTTCGCCATTGATGTTGATACCATGTCTATGCCAGTACAAGAGCTTGAAAATATCCTCCAATGCAGAGGTGAACAGTTTCGGAGAAATAACATCTCCCTGTCTCACCCCTTTATGCAATGGGATTGGATTCGTGCTCTGGTCCTGGAGTCGGATAGACATGGTGACGTTACTGTACAGACATTTCAACACTTCGATATACCGATAGTCGATTTGGCACCGCTGGAGTGACAGCAACACTGCCCAGGTATCGACAGAATCAAAGGCTTTCTCATAGTCCACAAATGCTAAACAAAGTGGCTGGTGACTCTTCGGTCTTCTGTATAACCTGCCGGAGCGTATGGATGTGGTCTATGGTGTTAAAGCCTTTTCGGAACCCGGCTTGTTCGGGAGGCTTGAAGTCGTCAAACCTACGAGCGAGACGATTAGTAACTACTCTCGAAAACAGCTTATAGACATGGCTCAACAGCGAGATGGGCCTGTAATAATTTAAGAGGGTGTTATCCCCTTTCTTAAAGAACAGTACCACCACGCTCCTGTTCCACGCCTCTGGCGTAGTTCCCTCGAGGATGACGGAGTTAAACCGCTTCTGGAGGACCTTAAGTACCGGTGTTCCACCCGCTCTCAGAAGCTCTGTCGTTATTCCGTCTTCCCCCGGTGCCTTGTTGTTCTTAAGCTGCTTGAGAGCCGTTCGAATCTCATATAGGCTGACGTCCGGAATGTCTTCAGCGTAGTGTCGGGTAAGGCGGGCTCTTGCATCGCTATTCGTGCTTGTAGTAGGACTTTGCGATGAGGTGTATTGTTGTCCATAGAACTTCTCGAGCTCTCGTAAAATTTCTGGCTTCGAGGAAACGACACTGCCACTATCGGTCTTCAGCTTCTGCCCAATAGACAGATCTCTCGCGAACACTTTGGTACCTTGGTTGCGCTCTATTGCGTTCTTAATACTACACGTATTATAGAGACGCAAATCGCGTCGCATAGACTTAGAGATCTGTTTATTGAGCGAGCTGTATTTCGACATGTCCACTGAAGACTGCATTTTCATTTCGCTACGTTCTGCCATGAGTTTAAGAGTGTGCTCAGAGAGTTTTTGGGTTCTACCTTTGCGCTGGGTTTTACAGAACTTTGACCCAACGGCATGGACAATTTCCACCAGACCGTCATTTATTTCGTCCACGGATCCGCATTCGGCGAGGCATTGGAAGCGATTTTGGAGTTCCAACTGAAAGCTCTCGGGGTTTTGGATTTGGGCAGGACTTGGGTGAAGAGGAGATTTCATCAGACGGGACCTTGTTAGCTTTACGTTAAGATTTAATGAGCCTCTAACCATTCGGTGATCACTGCCGGTTTTGACCATGTTGATCACTGAGACATCATTAAATGTTTGCTTTTTTGTAGTCATGATGAAATCTATCTCGCGTTTGTGTCCACCGGGGCGAAACCACGACCATTTCCTGGACGACCGCTTCTTGAAAAAGGAGTTCATCATAAAGAGTCCCTCCTTTTCCATGAAGTCGGCCAATCGCTGACCCCGTTGGTTCCGCTGTCCAAATCCAAATTGCCCCATTCTCAGTTCATCGCCATTCCTCACACCTAGCCGCGCGTTGAAGTCCCCCATCACAACCGTAAAGTGTGTTTACGAGGCTTGCATGGCATTTGAAATGTCATCATACATAGTCTCCACTTCATCGTTTCGAGTGAGGTGCGTACACCTGTATGACCTTAAGCGAATACCGTTTGGTTATTCTGAGTATAAGGTATACCACCCTGCTCGACACGCTTTCGATCTTTACTATGTTGTTAACGAGGGATTTGTGGACGAGAAATCCGACACCGTGCTGAGAAAGTTGATCGCCCTCCCGGTAGTAGAATAAGTTGCCAGAATTTAGGATTATCGTGTCCTCTCCCTCTCTTCGGACTTCTGATAACCCCATAATATCCCAGTGCAACTTATTTACTACTTCTTCCAGCTCTATCAACTTCTCGTCGGTCCTCAGTGTGCGTGCGTTGTATGTTGCCAGGGCCAGGGGTCGTTGGGATTGGTAGCTGGACCTCTGCTGGAGATTCTTCGCACCCCCTGTTCCGCCGTTACTGTGGCCGCCACCTATGCCAGGAATAGCGGAACTGCCGGGAACTGGGGGCCGTCTTCTGATTGTGTCTACCATTTATTGGGGGGTTTTGCCATAGTCACCACGCTTGGCAGGCGGATTGGTGACCGCAGATTTAGTGTTAAGTACTCAGGGGGTGCTGCTGCCCAATCCCCCGGTGTGTGTGCCCTTAGTCGCCTTTTACGACATCCACGGGAGGAGATGGAGGGGTCCTATTCTATGCCGGAACCACCACGGTCAACCTCTACTTGAGTATTAATTACTGAAAAGAAGCACAGGTTCGAAAGGTTCGCGTTCATGGTGGACGAACATATTCGAGAATCTGTGATACCACGCGCTACTATTGCTGATCTTTAGCACGATCGTCATTTACCTCGTTACACAAGTCGTCGATATTGTGCAGAATGGGGTCAACATTAGACACATAATAGCGTTCTGTTATACCTATACTCTGTTTATAAAAACGATGACATCCTGCCGATGTCAGCGCTATCCTCTATTCTAAATAGCCGTCTATCCCTCCTTTCCTCAATCTTGACTTTCACTTCTTCGCGAGCGGTTGTCTCTGGGTCATATTTTTGTCAAACAAAAGTCCTTTTTTTAAAAAGACCCTAAGCAATTCGCCTATAACATTTGGTGGCAGCGGTGGGATACGTAAATCCTCAGTGTCTAGTAAACTAGTAAAAGTGTGTGTCCTAGTAAAAGTGCCTTATCTAAATATCCTGTGACGGTGCTCCTCTAGTGACAGTGTATGTGTATACTCGTTACCGCATCCTGGATATCCTGCGGAACGCGGTATTACCTAAATTATCCAAGTCAAGACTCATCATCATTATCATCCAGAAATCAATTCTGACCCCCGCCCGAATCCTGAAGTAAGAACCAACCTCATCCGGGACCGAAGACATCCATACCCGGCTGACGGTGAATCAAGCTGCTGCGACGGCAGGGAACGACCCCAGAAGATATCATCTACGCCGTGCACCCTGTATCCTGTGTTACGACGCGACATCCTACAACGACCAATAATTTAATTTATTGATCGCGATCATCGAGTGCGAATTAGCCGTCCTCTCGTCGGACTGCATCGCCTTATCACCCGGAATGCTCCAGTTCGTCGAATTGGTCGCCGCCGCATACACGTTGTTTATACTGTGAGTCTTTGGTCATTGTGTTTAATATAATTAGGGTTCAGTGGGTAGAAATATAAAATCTATTCTTTATTAATAAGTGTAAATCGTATTAGCTAATTCGTATCCGTTAACTAATTTAATTTTCCTTGCTAAAATCTGTAATGCCAAAAAAGGCAGACGACGGTAAACTCGCTGTGGAAGTCCAAGATACCCCCGAAGTTCAATCACCCCTTGGCTCTCCGCGACTTACAAGGTCCGCAGTCGCGGCTGCAGCAATGGCGGAGGTCGAGCTTCCCCTAAGTACACTCTTTAAGTTTGTGAAATCCTACGACGGCAGTCGGGAAACTGTCAATTCTTTCATAATTAATTGCAACAATGCTTGCGAATTGGCCTCGGAAACGCAGAAACCTATTCTCTTCAAATACATCCTTAGCCAATTGACTGGCAAGGCGGAACTTGCTTGCTCTATTAAGGAGTTCACATCCTGGGTTCAGCTCAAAGAGTTCCTTAAAACTCAATTTAGTGAGCGTAAACATTACGCTCACCTCTTGACCGACTTACAAGAGAGCAGGCAAGGCCCGCAAGATAACGTGAGCCAATTTTCACTCCGTGTCGAAACCCACCTCTCACAATTACTCACGGAAATCACCTTATCAAATTCAAAAATCAAAGAATTGCCTGGTCGGTGTGCGGCGATGGAAGATCTCGCCCTGCACCATTTTCTCATGGGTCTTTATCCTAGGGTGTCGAACATCGTGAGATGTAGGTCTCCCAAATCGTTAAATGAAGCCATTAATATGGCAATATCAGAAGAGAGAATCCAACAAAGCATCTATAGGAGGGCTGAAAACAATTCGAGACCTAAACCACAAAATTTTAACCCACAGAAGTCAACCCAATTCAGTTCATTTAGGGCACCACAAAAACCAACATTCAATTCCAATCAACCTCGACCAACATATAACTCTAATCAACCTCAACCAACTTCGGGGTCATCTTCGGCGTTTTGCCGCTATTGCAAAATTCCTGGGCATGATATTTCGGCTTGCAAAAAGAGGGAATATAATAATAATCGCTTCAAGTCCCCACAGAATGTGACAACCAATCAAGAGTCGTATAAACCTCGAGTCAACTTCGTATCCGAACAAGAAGGAACCGATGTCGTTGATTCCTTTACCTATGATGACGAAGCTTCCCCCAATGTCGATGACTGTACTTTAAACGAATAAGAGTCACGCCACAGTGTCGCTCGAGACCACCCACAAAAGCCGACACCCATCATCCAAATCCTAAATGGGACCACACGGGTAACCAGCCCCAAATAAGCGCCCATGCTTTTCTTACTAAAGGCTCCTTGGAAAAGAAGCCCCAAATAAATATTTCAAAACGTATCCAGACCAACCAACAGGGTAACCAGCCCCAAATAAGCGCCCATGCTTTTGTTACTAAAGGCTCCTTGGAAAAGAAGCCCCAAATAAATATTTCAACACGTATCCAGACCAACCAACAGGGTAACCAGCCCCAAACTGACAGTCGACGTATCCAGACCAACCAACAGGGTAACCAGCCCCAAACTGACAGTCGACGTGTCCAAAGAACTAACCAACAGGGTAGCCAGCCCCAAACCGACAGTTCCAATCCTAACGAATCCTTAACCAAGGTCTACGAAGTGAATTTAGATACAACCAAAAGGTTGTTACCACATGTACTCCTGGACTCTCAAATATCCGAGATTCCTCTGACACTTTTAGTAGATTCTGGGTCCGCTATATGCATAATCAAACAATCCTGTATCCAGACCAATCAAAAACTGATTAGAGAATCCATCAAGATCAAGGGCATAGATCCCGGTGATGAACCGACCCCAACAGACCCTCTGTTCTCACTTCCAACTCAAACTTAAAATACCGGAGAACAAAGTTGTATCCTATAAATTCCATGTCCTCAAAGACATTAGCTTACCTTACGACGGTATTATAGGGTCGGACTTCCTTACAGCCTTCGGTTGCAATATCGACTACACGAAAACGAAACGTAACGAAACGAAACGTCCTGAAAATCAATAAACTCAGTATCAAGCTACACTTCTTCAACCCTTTTTACGAAATTCCACCTCGCATGGAAACTGTTGTTGAATGTTCAGTTCAAAATCCTGAGATTAATGAAGGCATCATTCTGAACCAACACCTTTCTAGTAGCCTGTTGATATCCAACTGTATCGTTAAAGTGAAAGAAAATAAACGGGTAAATCTGACGATTGTCAACACATCCGAATCGCCCGTGAACATCAATTCGAATCTGAATCTTAAGCTTGAACCTCTAGTTTCTTGTGCCATCCCATTAAGCACCAAAGTACGCAATACATCTGAACGTACTGCTGAGGTTATTAAATCATTAAGAATCGATCATCTCAACCGAGAGGAGTCTGACGCCCTCTTAGAACTTTGTTCTCTATATTCTGATATCTTCCATTTATCCAACGACCAATTATCCTTCACAGATGTCCTAAAACACGAAATCAAAACATCCAATGATGTCCCCATCCATACCAAATCGTATCGATTCCCAGAATTCCACAAAAAAGAGGTTGAAACTCAAATTAACAAAATGATAGATGATAAGATCATCAAACCCTCATCCTCTCCATGGAGTTCCCCCATATGGATAGCCCCTAAAAAACTCGACTCACAGGGTCAACGAAAATGGCGGATAGTCATTGACTACCGAAAATTGAATGATATCACTATTGGGGAAGTATATCCTATCCCACAAATATCCGAAATTCTAGACCAATTGGGCAAAAGCAAGTACTTTACAACTCTAGATCTTGCGTCTGGTTTCCACCAGATCCTCATTTCACCCGATGACGCACCCAAGACAGCATTTTCCGTTCTTCAAGGACATTTCCAATTTACAAGGATGCCTTTCGGCTTAAAGAACGCCCCTTCCACCTTCCAAAGACTTATGAATCTGTCTTACAGGTCTTCAAGGAACCAGGTGTCTTGTCTACCTCGATGACATAGTAATCTATTCGTTTGACCTCAATGCGCACATGTCCAACTTAAAGGCCGTCTTTAACAGACTTCGCAACTTCCATCTCAAACTACAACCTGAGAAGTGTGAGTTTCTTCGAAAAGAAGTTGCCTATTTAGGCCACATCATCAGTGAAGAAGGTGTTAGAACAAACCCCGACAAGACAAAAGCCGTAGCTGAATATCCCGTTCCTGAATCTCCAAAAGACATAAAGTCATTTCTAGGTTTAATATCGTATTACAGACGATTCATACCTGATTTTGAAAAATTTGCAAAACCTCTTACGAGCTTTTTGAAGAAAGATGTTCTTTTCGTATGGCAGAACGAACAACAACTTGCTTTCGAAACTCTGAAAGGAAAACTAGTATCCGCTCCAGTTCTCGCCTATCCTGATTTTTCACAACCATTTAATATGACGTGTGACGCGTCAAACTATGCCATTTCCGTGATACTATCGCAAGGACCAGTAGGCCAAGATCGTCCAATTGCTTACGCGTCCCGCACACTAAATAAGGCTGAGTGCAACTATAGCGTAACCGAGAAAGAATGCCTCGCCATTGTCTTCGGAACTAAAATGTTCTGACCTTATCTCTATGGTCACAAAATTGTGATACTATCAGATCACAGACCATTGCAATGGCTATTCAATTGCAAAGATCCAGGTTCGAGACTTATTAGGTGGCGCCTAAAGCTCAAAGAATTCGAGTATAACATCCAACATAAAAAGGGAAAAATCAATACTAACGCTGATGCTCTCTCCCGGTTCCCAGTTAATCCTGTCCAACCTGGGGAACCCGTACCGTCCAATCCCAATAACGAAGCCAAACCTCATCGAGAATTAGATGCTGATTTAATGGATCTCTTTAGATCCCCACCTTCGTTTAATCCCGACGAAACTATCGTCCAAAATCCTGAGTTCGTCGATCCATACGAAGATATCCTTCCCTTACCAGATATCAACTTGCCTGATAACATCCCTGTTCCTCTTATGCAACAAATTGAGAATGAGGTAAATTTCCCTGGCCCTATCCAGGAACTGCCATCCTTACCTGATCCGCTTCAGGAAATGCCATCCTTACCTACTCCTCAATCCCAGTTTGATCCGAAACCATCAACAAGTGCAAATCCAGATACACCAGTCGACGATTATCATACCTTTCTGAAAACAATGTCAGAAAAAACATTTAACACCGAAATTATAGAACATAATGAGAGTCTTATGAAGTGTCCTGCAAAGGTTTTACTAGTTCCTACATCTATTGATTTATATGAATCCAATCCATACATCCAGGAAATCCTGAGTGATCCTGAAATTTACGCAAAAATACGCGACACTGAAAAAGAACTCTTCTTATTTGAAAAACTTATTACAGGTAATAAAATATATTACCTACTATACTTTAGAGTCCATCATTTCGATCAAATAAGGTATCCCGAAATCTTCGAAACCCTAAAAATGATAAGAATTTAATTAGTATCCATCGGAGACATAACTGAAATCGGTATACCCGACCTAAAGAACCTTTTCGAAAAACATTCCTTCATAAATATATATAACATAATAACTTATCTTTTCCACGACACCCGAATTAAAATTAATATTTATCATAATAATATCATATTCCCTGTTCCATCTGAAATCAAAAAGATATTACATGATAATCATGATATCCCTATAGCGGGCCACCTAGGATCTGCCCGCATGTTTAATAGACTCAAGCAAACATATTATTGGAAGGAATGCACAGTGACATAGAATCGTATGTTAAGCAATGTAAATCCTGTCAAGAAAATAAAGCGCTTAGGAAAACCAACCGAGCACCCATGCAGATCACCAGCACATCTTCTGAACCAGGTCAACGTATCTCTATCGATGTCGTTGGTCCACTTCCAGAAGCAGGCCCTGCAAAATTAAAATTAATTTTATCTTTTCAAGATGACCTCACTAAATTCTCATCAGCATACCCCATTCGTAGTACAACGGCGGAAGAAAGTTGTGAATGCCTCCTCCATTATATATCCATATTTGGAATACCTAAAATAATCCTCACCGATCAAGGCACCAACTTTACATCAGATCTGTTCAAAAAGACATGCTCTTTCCTCAAAATTAAAAACCTCTGGTCTTCTCCTTACCATCTACAAACTCAAGGAGCTCTGGAGAGAAGCCACTCCACCCTGAAAGTGTATCTCAAATCCTACATAAATGCGGAACAAACTAACTGGCCGCGTTATGTATATACAGCCATGCTAGCGTATAATACTTCCGTTCATACAACAACGGACTATGCGCCTTACGAATTAATGTTTGGTAATAAACCATTTATACCAAATTCCATTTATGATGATTCTTTAGGAACCACGTACCCGGACTACGTTCAGATGCTTCAAAACCGACTGAAGTATTCGCGAAAGAAAGCTATGGAACTCATTAGGAAATCCAAAGAATCATCTAAAACGTACTATGATTCCCACACTCGACCTATGTCGTACAAGGTTGGTGATTACGTCTACCTCAAAAATCATCTCAGACTACGCAAGGCCCTCTCTCTCATCTGGAAAGGTCCCTATAAAGTAGTAAAGACAAACGGTAACAACACACTTACCTTATTGATTAACCGACGACATGTAACTCACCACTATGACCAGGTAAAACCTGCCGACGTCAGGAACCTGTAAAAGAAAAATAGTTAGTAGGTAGATATAGATCTAGGTATACTTTTACTTTTACACATATTATTAAATACTAGTTATAGGTTCTTACATTTTATTTCTATGCTTTTTATTCAAATCCATTTTAGTTAAACACATTTTTATTGTTAATTTACAGGGCTTTAGCACGAGGGCAATTCAGTACGGAATACCTTCAACCCATAACATCAAGCTCAGGCCTGTATTTTGACTACTTAGGTACCCTAAAAGTTAGTAACGCTATCTCAAAATTTTGATACCAATAGATTTATCACATTTTGATCCTCATATACAAAATATCGAAACAGCACTCGAAACCACCAGGTACTTGTGCAACCAAACTCATATAATCGAAATAGATTCATTATGCCATAATAGGTTACAACCTTTGATAGCACGATACCACGATTTAAGTAATGAATTCAATTCTATTTCACACTTTATAGATAGCCGTACCAAACGTGCCTGGATCGGGGGTATAGGATCTGTATTAAAACAAGTTTTTGGTACTTTAGATGAAAACGACGCCCTAAAATATAACGACGCAATAGAGTCCTTACAAAATAACGAAAAACGTCTAACCGCATTAATGCAGGAAAATATTTTAGTAACCACTTCAATTATAACTTTTTATAACAAAACATTGAGCAAAGTTAAGGATAACGAAATCAATCTAAATGAAGCTATTGACCATCTCTCGTTTAATTTAAAGAATATATCTGAACAAACAAACGGATTGCATATACTTTTCCAAGTAAATCAAATCTTTAACAACTTAGAAACATCAATCCTTACCCTATCTTTTCAACTAGAAGATATAACTAACACGATACTGTTCAGTAGTCTAAACATCCTGCATCCAGCGATTATTACAACATCGCAACTATATCGAGAACTGGCCAATAACTACAGACACTTATCTAGGGATTTACAATTACCTACTGTTTTAGATTTATTTTTTTACATTACATTACATTCATTACATTTTAAATATCTCTAAATTAGTTTCCTATTATGTAGATTATAAGATTGTGTTTGTCTTACAAGTTCCATTAGTTAGTGTTGAGGAATATACGTTGTTTCATACTATCGCTCTACCTACACCCTACAGTTCATTAAAACCAAATAAATTCAGTTTAATTATACCTAACAGTAAGTACATCGCAATGACCAAAGACAAATCAAAATATTGTAATTTCAACGACTTGAGTGATTGTAGGAGTGTAAGTCCAGGAACTCTTGTCTGTGACGTCACGAATGTTTATACAACAGACGCGTTACCTACCTGTGAGAGTGAACTCCTGTCTAAAGTGATCAGAAACATACCTACACAGTGCGACACTAAATTTATTTATGAAAAATTAGATATCTGGAAACCTTTGATTAATAATAAATGGATTTATGTTCAGTCGGAACCTAATAAAATTTCTATACATTGTACTAAATCTAAATTATATGAAACTAGTATTTTAGCTACTGGAATTATAACCATACCTAATGATTGTGTTGGACGTTGTAGAAGTACTACACTCATACCTAAATATACTCTTAATATTACATCACCTGTCAACCATGTACCAAACTTCAACCTAATTAATGACTCTTGCTGCAACATTGTAAAATTTAATGACCTTATCGAAGATAATCTGTCTCCTATTCACTTACAAAATATTGATTTGGATGAACTTAAAACAAGTAAAATTGCTCTAAACTCATTACTAAATAATGTAAAAGAAATTAATAACAGCCCTCACTTTGTAAGATATGGAACACATTATTCTAGTCTAATTATCGTCATTTTATGTGTAATCTTATTGTATTTGTTTTATGTAATGTTTAAACGGTTTTGTAAACCCAATGACAACCGAATCCTTAAATTTAACTTTAAATCCAATTCACCCCTTTCAGTCAACCCCTAGAAATACTGACTGTACGGACATACAACATCCCGATTTTGAATTGAGCCCTATTGCTACAATTAGAACCCAAACTTAATCTTAGAACTTAGGTAACAAAACTACCCCTAAGTATCCTCTTAACGGGGAGGTGTTATACCTATACTCTGTTTATAAAAACGATGACATCTTGCCGATGTCGATATAATCTAAATAAATAGGTTTTTGTAATAAAGTCCTTTTTTTAAAAAGACCCTAAGCAATTCGTCTATAACAGTTCGTTGGATCTTTCAGACTTCCGATTGAATGAATCAAATCTACGGAGACCCGCTGACCTCCCGCTCGGGTGCTGTCGCCACAACGATGATGATCAACCATTGCGCTCGAAGGTCGATGTGGTGTAGCGAAGGCGAGCTGCTGCAGAGTCGGACCCGCAGGTCAGTGGGGCGTTGTCTGCCGTGATGACGGGTGATGCCGATGGTATCGGTGATTGTGAGACCGCTGGGTGTGCCAACACAGGTACTGAACATGCCCGGTGCTATGTTGCTGATACCAAAGGAGGCGTTTGAGGCGACACGTCCGCCATGAGCTGCGCCGTGACTTTGCTCGCCGGGGGCTGCATCGCGTTTATGACGACGCCAGCCATCGCAACCGCCAAGATGCCCGCCGTGAGCCACGATGCACTCGTCACTCCATGGAACGCGTAGGCCGTGCCACAATCGCTCCTCCAGCGCTGAAATTCGAGACAAGATCGCCTCCATTGTGCTACGCTGACCGCGACTGCTGTGAAGGCGACGGTGGTGTTTGTCATCTGACATTTTGATTTTACTAACTTAATTAGATTTAAAATTCAATCAAATAAACAAAACTGTGGGCAAATGGGATAGAACCCAGAAGATCCTATCCCACTTCTGATCTTATAGATTTGATCAGGATTTCATTTTTAAAAGAAAATACATACCATACAAGCTGAAAGAAAACTACTCTATTCCAAATTAACAAAAATCTTCTCTCAATGACGATCCTAAAAATAATGCCCGCGCGATTTTCTCGATGTCTATGACAGGCGGCCAAGTCCTAGCAAAATATATTCTGGCTTTCATACTCTTCGCAGTACCGAAGAGTATGAAAGGTAGTCCATGTCTCCTACAGTATTTTATATATTTAGTATCGACGTATACAATTATCTTTTTTTTATGTTGTAAATTTCTGTACTGAAAGCTCAGCCTCGGTCTGAGCTTTCAGTACAGTAGAGAAGTAGAGTTCTTGTCCATTGTTATCGTTTCGTTGATAAAATTTGTTTGTGAAAGCTAGGACATTTACATTACGTTCATCAATCGTAGTAATTCGAACGAGAATGGAACGCAATTTTTCCTAGAAATTTATTCAACCATCGATGTAGAGCGAATAACGGAGATAAATATGCATGTTAGGTTGTTACTCGACCTGAACAATAGGTTATATGGAGAGTAACTGGATTTTACCCGGTCACCCTCAAACGCTGACGCGGCAGGTAATGTTAATTAATGTATTGTTCTTTGTTAGCTACTGTGGAGAAGACTTCACATCTAGATTTGGATAGCAAAAGAGTCTTAGTTGATTTTTTTATAAAACTTGTTAAAAGATAGGTCTTACTTATTTTCGTTTGGGTTTTTGACCTCTATCAACTTAATATTGCTTTAGAAGGCTGCCTTGTTTCTAAAGTGGCTCTGTATTCATGATCTAACTTTTCAGTGTACCTAGGTGGGTTACTAACACAAATTAAATACTTATGCTAGGGTTAGCATGAGTACTTAATTTGTGTTTGTAGGTATTTGAGGGATGCGAAGATTATTTTTTATTCGAGCTAGTAGTCCCCTGTCAATCAAACTAAACATCTCGTTAGATTAGATAACTCTAATCATTTGAGAATATGTAGCTTCCTTTACCAGAGATAAATAAAATAAATAATATGGTACAGAATAATAATATAATATACACGTGAAACAGTCGGGCCATCTAAGGACCATTTAAAACGATCCTTAGATCAACTGATCCATATCACTGCCAGAGGGCAGCGTTCCCAAGACAGGCGGCATTGCCACGTTGAATGGCAATGCTAATACGATGAGCCAGATAGGAGCCAGCTCTTCGGTCACGCAATGTATCTACCAGACGCCGTGAAATAATTTAAATAACGCAGTAGGCTCCTATTCCCCACGAGCCCATGGTCTCCAAAAAAAGGCTCAATATGTAGCTCAATATCATATGTAGGCCTTATCCAAAGCGGCATACGGCACATCTAGCCACCGCACCAGCTCTAACGGAAGTCCCCGACAGATGGGATCCGAACAGCGTGTCTACGCAAGTAGCATCCCACAGTAATGGCCTACCCATCTCCAAGACAAGAGACAAGAGTCATACCATCAGGCCTCTTACCATCATCACGTATCAGACCGTTGGGTTCGAGAACAGCTGGTACGTTGACGCGGCGGCCCTATAACACGTGGAGACGGGCGCGGTATACGGAGCTTGAGCATGTTTCTAACAGATGATTCCATGTAATCTCACATAGAGGCCCTTCCCATTGCCGTTGAGCCGAAAGGTTCTTGGGGGGAGCGGAATTAGGACAAGCACTGCTCCAAGCGTTTCTAGCTTCCTCTAGATATTCAACTTTATGAGTGATGCCAGAACTAGCCGGAAAAGACGGAATGTTTAAATGCAAAAAAAAACAGACTATAATGTTAGCCAGTTTTATTAAAACTTTAGCTGTTATAATGTTCGATAAGAATTTTAAAATTGGTTTTTATAATCCTAGATCATTAGGTACAAATTACGATAATATTGTTGCATCCTTTGGGAAATATTCAATGGATTTAGTAGCCATAAAACAAACCTGGATTAGTCCTGGTGAAGACAATCGTGCCCCAGTTATACCAAATTATAAACTGCGATAACAAGTTTTTTTTCCCTTAATGTTCATAGTAACCCACATTTGCTCCACGGCAGCATGCAGGGGATCAACTAGGTGTGTCCAAGTACGGGCTGTTACTCCTTTCCTAACATAAAAACCCACCCCGCCAACTCGCTTTGCCACAAAAGATGGCCGTGGGATACGTCCCACGTTGGGTGCATTGGGTTACTATGAACATTAAGGCACTGCCTATAAGCCACCACGTATAAATATGGACTTGTTTTTTGACGCTTTAACCGACTCCATAAATGCTTCTAAGTTTAACAAGTTTCAAACATTCTTGGAATACCTTGGACTCTCCCAATTAGTCACTATGCCCACACATTTCACTAATACAACCGAGTCACTTTTAGATGTAGTGTGCACTAACATAGCAGTTACAAGTTTAATAGATGACTCAGTGGGTCGCTCGAAAGGCCACGATTTGATAGTCTGTGTAAACCACATCTACCTGTGCACTTGAGTCAAGTTTAGACGCAATGTAGGCAACTATTGTGAGAAGGTTGGTGCTAACGGAGCGCCCTTTCCTAAAAGCATGTTAGGCGTTCGTAAATATGGTTCTAATTGCTCGACATCGACAAAATAGTTTCGAAATGGGAGTCAGGACATTGCTTACAACCACTACCATTATTTTACATCGGCACCTTAATAGATCCTACAACATTTCGAGTTGCAATTTGTCTGCGATTGGGTGCGCGGTGCTGCCTGTACTCCTCATCGGAATTGTATATTATTCTGTACCACATTATTTATTTTATTTGTCTCTGGTAAAGGAAGCTATATATTACCAAATGATTAGAGTTATCAAATCTAATGAGAAGTTTAGTTTGATTGACAAGGGACTCCTAGCTCGAATAAAAAATTATCTTCGCATCCCTCAAATACCTACTAACACAAATACTTTTGCTAGGGTACCTACACTGAAAGTTAGATCATGAATCCAGAACAACTTTAGAAACCAGGTAGCCTTCTAAAGCAATATTAAGTTGTTAGAGGTCAAAAACCCAAACGAAAATAAGTAAGATTTATCTTTTAACAAGTTTTATAAAAAAACAACTGCGACTCTTTTGCTGTCCAAATCTGGATGTAAAGTCTTCTCCACAGTAGCTAACAAAGTACAATAATAACATTACCTGCCCACGGCTTCGTTTGAGGGTAAATAATAACCTATCGTTCAGGTCGAGTAACAACCTAACACGCACATTTATCTCCGTTATACGCTCTACATCGATGGTTGAATCAATTTCGAGGAAAAATAGCGTTCCATCCTCATTCGAATTACTACGATTGATGAACCTAATGCTTATATAAGTCCTAGCAAACTTATTTTATCAACCAAACTATAACAATGGACAAGAACTCTACTTATCTATTACAGTACAGAAATTTACATGATAAGAAAAATATATATACGTCGATGCTAAATATATACAAATATGTATATACAATACTGTAGGAGACGTAGATTACCTTTCGCAGTACCGAAGAGTATGAAAGCCAGCATATCTCCATACATTTTGCTAGCGCCGTCACCTCCTATGGTATCACCAACATAGCACCAGGGATGTGCAGTACCTGTGTTGGCACACCCAGCAGTCTCACCACCGGCGATACCATCGGCACCACCCGTCATCACGGCGGACACCGCACCGCTGACCTGCGGGTCCGACTCTGCAGCAGCTGCCTTTGCTACACCACTTCAACCTTCAAGTGCAATGGTTGATCTTCATCGTTAAAGCGACAGCACTCGTCAGCGGGTCTCCTTCAACGTCTGGCGATTGCCACCGACCGCATCGTAGATGCAATTCATTCAATCGGAAGTCTAGTGAGATCCAACCAACACTATTGTTTCTAATGTTGACCCCAATTTGCACAATATCGACGACTTGTGTAATGAGGTAAACGACGATCGTGCTAAAGATCAGCAATAGTAGCGCGTGGTATCACAGATTCTCAAATACGTTCGTCCACCATGAACGCGAACCTTTCGCCCTCCTTGAATCAGGATGAAATCTGAAGCGAGACTCATCGGAAAACAGAACACGTGCCCTTTGAATGTCGGTCCAACGCATATGTGTGTTAGCCCACAATAAACGACGCCCTCGATTTCACGTCGCAAAGCTGAATCTCTTAATGGTCTGCGAGCGTGGAGATTGACTTCATGTCTTCTCCTGGTAGTTTGGTCACTGATAACCACTTGGTGCTGAGACTGGAGTCTTCCTACCAACTGGCGAGCTGTAATCTGGGGCTGCCTTCTTGCAGCATTTTGCAGAAATCAATCTTGTCTCTGGGTAGTGACCCTGTCTTTCTCTATCTTCCTCGATGACTTTCGGTTACATCTCCTGTAGCCCTGTAGCGTACCCATAATCGGCAAATTACGCTGGCCTTGTGTTAACAGCGTCTGCAATATCTGAAAGTAGAAATTGAAATGCTTAACCAACATAATCAGTTTTGCTTGCCTATCTAGACTCGCATAGGTCAAAAGTTTGTCTTGTATCATACATATATCATATAAATATCATACATACAGCATCAGCCCGTGTCAGTTTACTGCTGTACATAGGCCTCTCCCATGGCATGCCACTTAGCTCGATTTTCAGCTCTCCTAGTCCAATCCTTGCCCGCTGCCATACGAATATCATCGCCCCACCTAGCTACAAGGCGCCCTTATACTACGTTTGCCGACACGCGGTCACCACTCGAGGACCAGTCTACCTCAAGTGCCATCAGTTCTGCGGCTTATGTGACCTCCACTGCCACTTCAGCTTGCTAATTCGCTGAGCTATGTATATAAATATCATAGTACACTAAAGTAAACGGAATTTCCCTGATAAATCGATGATTGATAAAATATAAAGAGAGATAAAATAGATATTTTTTATCGCGTAATAATTCCTTAGAAACAGAGTGGTGAAATGATTAGTGATCATCGTTTTATCTTAGGGAAATTTCGTTTACATTAGTATACTTATGGTGTACAATTCCATAACCAGTATCATCGTAACGAATCCAAATGTTTTATTGCAGGAATTCGAACTGGGTAGGTAGTTAACCATATAATTCGATCATATACATTTAGTGAACTAGGTAGGTATGTATGAAAGCCATGTTTTGGCTAATGGAACTTCACAGAGGATCTACGAGTAGTTATGTCTACTTACTCCAAGAATGAGTATCTCTGAGTGAGCGGTACAGCGGCTGCCTTTTCATAGTCAAGATCGTTTGCTAACAACCACACCAGCTCTTGTGTCCAGGTCGTACCTGAAAGGTATTCATGTAACATTATTTTCTTGGCACAGCAAAAGTAACTAAATAAAGTAAAGATCTATTCTGAGTGAGCCTATGCCTAACCTAATACAATGCTGTAGGTAACATTACGAACTAACCTGGTGCAAATTGACAAGTCGGACAATTTAAAAAAATGTTTTAAGATGAACACGAAACGAGACCTCTGAAGCGCACTTCAATCATTTCACCACTCTGTTTCTAAGGAATTATTACGCGATAAGAAGAAGATACATACACATGCATACATACACACACCGGACACCGGTCATAGATATCAAAGATACACACCGGATCTTTGATAGCTGGTCACAAATACATCCGAAGGCCTCAATGGCATGTTGTAGATGTCTGATGCTAGTTTCTTGTAGTAGCCTTTTGGTCCGATTCGGAAGAACTCGACTTGCAACCCTGAAGAGAGAAAACTTCGAATTCTTCGTGATGGAATTTGGTTAAGCTTATGTAAGCCCATGTACCTGCATAAATCCGCATCTTATATGATCTTACTTACCGCTGTAAATTTTCGCAAGTTCTGCTAATTCATCCTCGGAACTCAAAAACATCGTTATTTCTTGTCATGCAATGTCAGCAAGAGCATGATGTCATCCAACTTGCTTATCATCTACTGGTAGGTCACATAATCTAGTAGGCATTATGAAGGTGTCTGTATTTTCTTTTACATGAATATTATTTATTTAAATTATCTCTAACAAACGGTGCTAGCTAACAACCTATTCTCTAATGATTAAGCTAATTTAATCAATAAATTTAATTAAGACAGGGCACCACTAGCTCAAAATAAAAATTTGTCGTCACTTCGCTAGAATATACCTAAGTAAAGTAGGTACTTAGGTACTCCATTGGCGCAGGGACCCAACATTAGTCTTGGCCTCCGAAACGAGAACTCTACACCTCCGATCCTTTGTTTATCCTGCCAGTTATCAGCTTCAAACTCACGCAGGTCAGCTTCGAGTCTATCGCTCCAACGATATTTCACGATCACGGATGACGACTTAAACGACGTACTTATAATAGTCCGGTCAATTTAGACATAAAAATAGTGGTCAAATAACCAAAATTCCCGGAAAGCCAAATATTGGTGGAGAGCTGGGGTTTACCATTACAAATAAAGTTTTAAAAGTCCCCAACGATCCTATGTGTGCTTCATAAGTTATTCGGGGTCAAAGGTCAAAATTTGAGGTTTTTTGGATTTTTTTCGAAAACGGTAGGTCTATCAAAAAAAAAACCTCAAACCAAAGTTGTAGATCTTAAAATTCTCTACAAAAATAGTCCATATAATTTTTTTCCTTAGAGTTACCATTCGTGAGATATCGCGATTCTAAGAGTCACACTATACATGATATGCACATATAAGCCACGTATATACATATCAGGCACTTAAGATTTATTATTAATATTATTATTAATAATTAGAACGGCACAACCAATTACTCTAATTAAGCACATAGATAACAAATCGAAATAAATGTCACAGTAAGAAATAGTAAAAATCAGAAGTAAATAATTAGTAAAATGTTGTATACATGTCGATATTAATAATATAATGTCAGATTCCAAAGATATGTATATATACCTATCTGTGTCTCTTTTATATATACTATACTATCCTGAAAACATTTATTGAAAAGACAGTCAGTCCCTAACTGAATCCCCTCTAACCACGTGGACATGAAAAACATCTGGCTATTCTCTGTCTCTGTAAATAATTAGTAAAATGTTGTATACATGTCGATATTAATAATATAATGTCAGATTCCAAAGATATGTATATATACCTATCTGTGTCTCTTTTATATATACTATACTATCCTGAAAACATTTATTGAAAAGACAGTCAGTCCCTAACTGAATCCCCTCTAACCACGTGGACATGAAAAACATCTGGCTATTCTCTGTCTCTTTCTAATTCGAAAAAAAAGATTTGACTGACGGCGCTAAAGTATTTACAGAAATTGATTCCAGGCCTCAAACAATAATTACAGAAGGAATTCGCTTTCTTCTTGCGGTTTATGGAGCTCCAAAAAAAATTACTTGCATTGATAAATACCGATACTTAACTTTTGTAAAAAATACGCGAAACAAGAAACAAGTACAACTATCATGTCTTCCTCCAACATCGGCATCTGCTATTCAATATTTGTATCGAGTATACCATCAAGTTCAAACATGGCTAGGCAATCAACTGAACCCAGAAGACTGGGGTTGGAAATTGATAGATAATACTCTGGAACCGATTAAAACTTTACTCCCACCACCTGCTCCAGAAAAACTCCTCAACACTATTTTTTGCAATTGCAAAAAAGGTTGTAGTGCCAAATGTGGCTGTAAAAAATTCGGGTTGCTGTGTTCTCCAGCGTGTAACAATTGCCAAGGTCAGTCTTGCTCAAATGTCCAGTTGAGTACAATTGAGGAAGATTCCTGTGATTCTAATGAAGAGACTAATGACTCAGCCACATTTGAACAATTTATGAACATCCAGCAAGAGGAAGAGGAAGAAGAAGACAATATCAATAATAAAGTAATATCTAGAACTTGACGGGTATTTTTCCCTTAAATAATCCTAAAATTGTCATGACAGTTAGTGGAGTAGGCCTACAGGGGAAACCACGGTAAAAAAAACGCGTCGAGTACACTACCTCACAGGTGGATGGGATTCAGCAAAATAGTGACCTTCATAAAATCAACACTAGGAATAAACATAAATTATACATCTCTAGGTTTCGACTAGAAAAAGTTAATAAGTCATTTATGGGGAACACGGTGCGCTTCTATAATAAGCTTCCTGAAAATGCTAATAAACTACCTATTAAGAAATTTAAAGCATACATTAAAGGTAGTCTGTTGAAGAAAGCTTATTATAATATAAATGACTATATTATTGATAAGAATGCATGGCCTCATGTCGCTCTGCCGTCAGACAGATAACCGAAACACTTGAAATGTATAAACTCTCTTGTATTAGTATTTCGTAGTTAAGGTAGTTATAAGATGGATCATATAAAAAAGCGCTAGGACCAAGACGAGTTTCTTGCCAATTCTTCTCGAGCTTGGGTTAGGATGAATTGGCACCTAAATTCACCTAGTATGTAAGACGTTTCAAAGTGATCCTTGTGATTGTATTGAATAAATCATCTTTTGACTTTGTGACGTGGAAATGTGTGCATTATCATGTATAATGTGACTCTTAAAATCGCGATATCTCACGAATGGTAACTCTTAGGAAAAAAATCATATGGACCATTTTTGTAGAGAATTTTAAAGTCTACAACTTTGGTTTGAGGTTTTTTTTTGATAAAACTTACCGTTTTCGAAAAAAATCCAAAAAACCTCAAATTTTGACCTTTGACCCCGAATAACTTTTGAAGCACACATAGGATCGATGGGGACTTTTAAAACTTTATTTGTAATGGTAAACCCCAGCTCTCCACCAATATTTGGCTTTCCGGGAATTTTTGTTATTTTAAATGTCTATATTGACCGGACTATAAGACGACTCTTATTTAACAACCTCTGTGGCGCAGTGGGCTAAGATCCGGCTGAGACGCAGAAGGTTGCGGGTTCGATTCCCGCCGCGGGACAAATGTTTGTATGATCTGCAAGTATTTGTCTCGGGTCTGTGTGTTTCTATGTATAATATATATATATTTACAAAAAAAAAGTATATAAGTAGTGTATCAGTCATGTGGTACCCATAACACAAGCTCTGCTTACTTTGAGGCCAGATGATGCTGTGTGAAATTGAAATGTCCGGGATTATTTATTATTTATTTATTTTTTATTTTTATTTTATTATAATTGGTGTAGGTGGATGGATTAATTTCTATACATTAAAAGTTCTTGAAATTGTAGTATTTATAAATATTATTATAACTATAAAATTACCTAACGCATGTTACATACTAACTATGTACCTACCTAATCTGCCGACTTGCACTGCAGCGTTGCATTTAGTATATTGTTCGACCGGTACAGTACGAACGCCGATTCAGCATTTCCATCTTTACCTAGAATTGCGGAGCCTCAGAAACAATGGCAGGTGTCGTCATTCTACACTTTCTACACTCGGTACTTCCATCGACCGAACGTAACTTCGTACATTAGATTTTAGACTTAGTACGTAAGAAAAGTCTTTTGGTTTTTTTTAAAACCATCGGTTGTGGCTTACGTAATTCGCATAAGTGGGTGTTTATAATAAATATTTTGATTCACTGTGTACTTCATAATACGTACTGGCCCCAGAATGTATCCTGGGCTCAGGCTGTGATGAACATTATGAACCATTTTTAAAACCCTTTTGACAGTTTTTCGTCTGTTGGAAACTATGATTCGATAGTTATTGATTTATCATTTTTTATACTTCTTAGGTTACTTCTAGCTATTTATTCTGTCTTCGAAACAGAGCTGTATAACTTTAGTGGTATGTACTTCAGGCGTTTACCCACCCGAAAGAGTTGGGCCATTCTACTTGAAACAGTAAAAAGATTCCGACGGATTGAGAACCTCCTCCTTTTTGATAAAGTCGGTTAAAAAGGAGTAGGTACAAAGGTATACCTAGGAGTGACTAATTCACTATAAAAGTACCTATGTACTCCTAGGTGCTTTGCATATAAGACATTGGTTTTTTCTGACAATATTTAATTTCTAATACTATAATGTAACATGTTGTAACAGTATTTTACAATAGACACAATTGCTTTCTTTATTCCGTGCACAATCTAGTCACCTGTATTTAAAGGGTATTACTTATGAGGGCGAAGAGAGCTAGGTTAGGTACACTCATGAAATAATATTCCCCATGCTAGGAAAACGTAGGTCCGAGTCGCGCAGGTTATCTGCAATCCAACGATCGGCTTCCCTCGTCATATCCTCGTCGAAGTAATCCCGCCAACTGCCTGATTTACCTGAAATATATTTAATATTAATGAAAATTAATGACAATTATTTAAACTTAATGATAATTAATAAAAAGGAATGAAAATGAATGAAAATTATTTAAACTTAATGATAATTAATAAAAAGGAATGAAAATGAATGAAAATTAAATATTGTCTTGTCTAAATTTGTGCTAAATTTACGAACAGATGTAGGTATACTGTTTAATTCTATGAACAAATCTAAAATACCGGTTTCATATCTTCACACTCGCCATTTATGACAAAATCTGTTTAGATAAATCTTAACAAGTCAAACAAACCTTTTCTGATAAAAGATTCATTAGCGTCTAGAAATCCGGTGTCCCTCATGTCGTCGAAGTTGACTGACTTATTGTTCTTAAAGTTCTCAAAGCTGAGGTGGTTACAGAGCCGTTCCATTTGCTCCGGCGTCAGCTGTTTGTCCAAGAACTTGGCAACACGGCGAATTGAACCCGGCAGATCCTGGAAACAATTTACCTATGTATCCCTCGACGAATTTGAATTAACTATTTTCTGAGTTCTGTATGACTGCTTTCTCTAACAAATCTACCTTCAAAAGGTCTTCATAGAATAGGAACAACATATTCGGCTGATGTCTTAAAGCCCACGCTTCTTTTACGTGCTCGAAGTAGGGGGTAAGCATATCTGAAAACATATTAATTACATATAGTAGGTACATATAATCACTAACGCTGCGAGATTATATACCTACTACAGAGGCGCAAGCTGCGCCTCTGTAGTATATAAAATTGTAAACTCGAATTATAAACTCGGTATTTTAAACTCGAAAGGAATCGAACCAGTTTTAAAACATTCTCAACAATTTCTAGGTATACCCAGAAAATAGAGATTTCAGAAAGGCTGAAAATAATAAACTCACACAGATTCTTCTTGAAAGCTTCCCACATATGTTTGAAACTTGCAATGCTTTTTGCCACTTTGAACAGTTTCCCGTGGTGGAAAGTCGAGACTATAACATCTCTTGGATCCCGAGCCACGTACACCACCTTTACAGTTTCCATCAGCTTAGGAGGCAAAAAGGACATAGGGAGATGTGTTTTCACGAAGCGTGGCGACGGCATCTCAGCAAGAGTTTTACTGACCGGTACGGACAAAAAATCTATAAACGCACGCGACTGGTTCGGGTTGCTAGATATTTCAAAAGCTTTCTTTTTTGATGCTTCGTCGAAATACATTGCCAATCTGGAAGCAGAAATTTACATACCTACTTAGCTAGGCTAGTATCAGGTTTGCTCGACGCTCAGGATTCGCAGGGAGCCAAACTTAATCTTATCAATCTTATCATTCATTATTTTATAAAGCATCGTTTTATCAAAGACAAATACATAGAAATTCTGATTTCACTAGTTTATCATCGTAACGAATAGAAGTATTGTATTTTATTTAACTGGCTAGGTAAGTATGGAAGCCATGTTTCGGATAATGAAACTTCATTTAATGTACGAGATAGGTAAATCTACTTACTCCAAGAATGGGTATCTCTGAGTGAGCGGTACAGCGGCTGCCTTTTCATAGTCAAGATCGTTTACTAACAACCACACCAGCTCTTGTGTCCAGGTCGTACCTGAAAGGTATTCATGTAAGAACTAGGAACATTATTTTCTTGGAGTAGCGAAAAACACTGAACAAAATGTGCTAAACAGCTAGGCTAAACAGCTAGTTTCAGCTGACTAAACAGTTAGTTAATTTTCAGCATCTGAAAATTCAATCGTAATGGGATCCTGTTTCAGTCTACTCCCCAACTCAATAGATTACATGTATCTAGGTAACATATCGAGCCTTAGCAAACCTGATGAAAAATGGCATGTCGGAGAACCTTAAAAAATATTTAAAGGCAAGTCCCAAGTACACGAAAGGAGCCTCAGAACTCTGACTTTTAAACCATTAACCACAATGACTAGTTTGAAGTAACGTGTGTCACGTAACGGGACAAGAAGTAAGAGAAAGTGGAGATAATAAGAAAAAAACAGTTAAAAGTTAAAATAGTATAATCGTAGACACGGTCGGGTAGGTCAAACCAAGGTCATGTCTTACGCTGTTCGGTTTGGGAAATACCGCACTCTCCTTTGGTAGTCTCGTCCACGGCCCCCCGCCGTGTCTTCCAGGCAGCAGCGTCCAGGAACAAGCGCACTTTAGCAGGAAGGGCAGTGCTACGTCCGGTCTTCCCGTCTTCTCGTCGCAGCTAGGTTAGTTCTCTAAGCTGAGGGGTGTTCCTAGAATCGCAATACTAGGGCATTACGATTACGCAACGAAAGGTGTTTTAGAAGAGAGCCTAGGGATCACACAGTACTCCGCACTACAATTCAGTTAACTCCCACGGCGAAAATAAATAAAGGCGGCGTTTAACATTTAGCTAGCACAGCAAAAAGAATAAGGTCAGATAATAATAAGGTCTAGGTTAAATAAAAACATAAAACACAGCTTACCCAGTATTGGGAACACAGTTGGCACTGAATATAATTTGAAAGTTACGATTAGGAATAAAGCGTAACGGTTATTGCGCAGAAAAGTGGCGTGGTGACAGTTTGAGCTCGGGTAGACCACTGGCCCGCCGCCACCTCAATGCGAATGAGCTCGTCGTATGAAGCGTCGCGTCGTCATAACCGGTTTCGCGCTGAATTAGCGCGAAACCGGTGCTGAATTAGCTAGTAGTATCGTCACCCGTGTGAGTTTGTCTGTTTTTAACCGACTTTATCAAAAAGGAAGAAGTTCTCAATTCGTCGGAATCTTCAAGTAAGTTACGTTACACGTGATAAGAAGACAAACCCGATCTTTGATAACTGGTCACGAATACGTCCGAAGGCCTCAATGGTATGTTGTAGATGTCTGATGCTAGTTTCTTGTACTCCTTGGGAACGCAGTAGCCTTTTGGTCCGACTCGCATGAATTGCAACCCTGAAGAGAGAAAACTTCAAGTTCTTTGTGGTGGAATTTTTTTAAGCTTCAGGAGTAAAAGTGCGAACCTATAGCTTTATTTATCCTTACTTACCGCTGTTAACTTTTGTAAGATCTGATAGTTCGTTTGCATCAAGGTCTCGGAATTCAAAAACATCGTTATTTTTTGCCATTTTCCCGATCGTTTGTTAAGTATGCGAATCTTTTATTCAACTAAACAATCCACAGAAACTTATTTATATATAAGGAGATTATCTTCCTTACTCTATCAAACTGATAAGCAAGTGGCATGGCATCTAGTTTTGTAGGTACCTGTATCTTTTATTTATCAGTACCTAAACTGATAATCAATAAAAAAACTAACCACATTATCTAAACTCAATGTTTGGTATAATATGTTTCATCGTATGTTTTCCGATGAATTTCGCTTCGGATATCATCCTATCAATATCAATTCAAGGAGAGTGCGTGTTTGGCGAGGCCCTGGTCACCAAAGTCGACTCCGAAATCCTCAGGACGTTCATCCTTACCAAGACGGAACGATCATGGTTTGGGCTGGAATAGAAGAACTGATCTCGTTTGGATACGAGGCAATTTAAATGCAGAGCAATACATTGAGCAGGTTGTGCACCCTATCATCCCTCACCACCAGCAGTTCGGCCCAGATTTCGTGTTCATGCAGGATAATGCACGCGCACACATCGCAATACAGGTGATGAATGTGTTTAGCGAGCACAATATCACGGTATTAGAGTGGCCTGCTCAGTCCGCCGATCTCAATCCAATTGAGCATGCATGGGATTTGCTCGGGAGACAGTTTTCAGTGATCTTCCTGAAAATTTGAACACGGAAGAACTTTTTTCACTTTTTTCCAGAATAGTGGAGCCTTATTCCACAGGCGACAATGGATAACCCAGCATGCCACGCCGATGTAGAGCCGTGGCTAATGCCCTGGGAGGTCCGGAGGTCTGAGAGACAAAATAAGGTTGAATTAAATATATTAACTAAAATACCCTTGTTCCCTAGAAAAGATGGATGGATTGTGTGAAGGATGACATGAGTAAGAAAGGAGTGAGTGTTGAGATGACGGCTTATAGAGGAGAATGGAAGAAGAACACATGTTGTGTCGACCCCACATAATGTGGGAAAAGGGCAGGAAGATGATGATGATGACCCTTGTTCCCTAGACTTTGTTGAGTATTGAATACCTATGCAAGTATACAAATCAAATTAAATTTCAAGCTCATCACATCAAGCGTTAAAAAGTCCCCATACAAAACAAATATTAAAGCTGCATTGCACAACCTTTTTAACACGCATTTGTTAGCTTGGTATGTATGCATCTAGTAAATTTCATTTTCCATTTCTGTCTCGCGCGGTGTGCACACGTATCTACCTCACTAGTGCGTAAACGCCGGTACCAGTAGTTAAATTTAAACAAGGGTGGTCCACCACTCGATAATATCAGATATCGATAAACTCTAATGTCTATAACATGGACAAGTATCTCGCTCGGACTTCGTCGACTGAAAGCCTGTCGAACAAAATACCTGCCGAAGATAACATCTGGAGGAAACCTAAAAGAACTGCAAATAGTGGTAAAATAACCAGCCAGTTGACCTTCAGCACGAGTAATTATGCACAATTCAGCACGAGTAAGTAGCACAAAGGTCTAGCAGATGACTCCGACTGCGAACAAACTGAAGCTATATATTCAGACTCTGGAACTCGTACTGGACGCATCCCACCTATAGTGGTATAGAAACCAAAGAGTATTGGTCGCATCAGTCGATCACGACCCTGATCAACAAGTTTGCAAAAGAATTTAATCTTCAGTATCGTCGTAATGGCAAGGTGGCTATCCACTGCTACACCAACGAAAGTCACCGCATGGTAACTGAAGGCCTAAGTAATGAAAATATCCTTTTCCATACTTTTTCCCGAAAAGATGAAAGGAGCTACAAGGTCGTTGTACGTAGCATACCTTCAGGAGCCATTCCCTCAGTACGCGATGAACTTGCTTCACTGGGCTAAAAAACGCCACAATGAACCCACTCAAAAGCGCATCTGGAGAAAGTAATTCGATGGCATGCCTGCCTCTGCTGGTACAGCTACCAGCTGGTTCTGACATAGTGAAATTTAGACAAATTAAATACCTCTGTAATTGCGTTATAAAAGTCCAGAGATTCAATCCCAAGTCTACTTCTGTCACGCAGTGCTATCGATGCATTTTGGACATGCCTCCTCCAACTGCAACCTCCAGGCTCGATGCGTTAAGTGCATTGGAACCCATGCCACTAATGACTGCCCTAAAAAGGAACGTATTAGTCCTGCGCAGGGCTGCAACTGCAAAGAAAACCACCCTGCCAACTATAGACAGTGCCCTGCTCGTATCGGATACCTAAAACAAGTACAGCAGATCAAACGTGGCCAAAAAAGCCAGCGCACACCAACTATGAATTCGGGGACTACTCCGTCCTCAGTTATTCCATCAGAAGCACCAAGGCAGGCAAGTAGCCTACCTCGTTCCGCATCTTTGACTTCAACTACTTCATTAGTGGCACCCGGGCAACAAATTTTCTAACCACGCGCCTCATCAAAAGCTGCGGTTACAACCGCTGCTAAAGAAGTCGGTGCTGAACGTGACTCTGCATCCCACCCTGCAGTGCCTTCTCATCCTGACGCTGCAATCCAGGGTATGCTAGAGATCTTGAACGTCATTAGGCGTCTATAGACCGAATTCACTTCCTGTGCTACCATGATGGACAAGGTAATCCTCATCTTGACTCATTTACATCAGTATGTTTGACACAACCGAGCTTCGAATACTATATTGGAATGCGGACGGCATACGCACTAAACTCTCTGAGCTCATAGACCTCGCTGTACAAAAACTATCTGCTGATGTAATTGCTATTTCTGAAACAAGGATTGCTAAGCACATTGAACTTCAAATACCAGGTTTCTGTTGTTATCGCCAAGATAAATTAAAATTGCGTGGACAGGGAGTTGCGAGTGGTCGTTAGAAATACCATACCTCACATTCAAAAATCGGCCCCACGAACAATGAAACACATGGAAGCTGTAGGTGTAGAGGTAAAGATATTGGGTAAGATGAACACTTAATTTATTCCATCTACCAGTCCCCAAATCTGCCATTTTCTTATCAGGACTTAAAAACCCTCCTTGACTCCAGTATGCGTGTTTTACTTGTTGGTGACTTTAACGCACGTCATCCATATTGGTGTCGTAGTAGCGCTATGAACCCACATGGCAAAAAGATATATAACCTCATGGTCCAAAATGATTTCAGCATACATGCACCTCAGATCCCAACTCTAGTTCATTATATAGTAGAACATGTGCCTTCTACGCCCGATCTGGTTGGAGCGTCTAATATTCACTCCACAATAACTCCAACCACAATTACAGCTCTATCATCAAACCATTTACAACAGGTAAAATTAGAATTAAAATTAGAAGATCTCACACGCCATGAAAGTATTAAAAAAAAATACAACTACGCAAGAGCAAGATTAGTCTAGATTTCGCTCTATTTGGATAATAATATCTCAATCACCAGCTCGGTGTATAATTCTATTGAAGCAATAAATGATGCTGTGCTAATCCTGACAGATTCTCTTAAGAACGCCAGAGACCTTTCTGTACCGAAGGTAAACCTAGATCAAGTAGCCAAACCATTACCTAAATTCATTCAAAATCTTATCCGGCGAAAAAATACGCTACGCTTTCGCCAGCTCCGTACACCGAATCTTTATGAACGTAAATCTATTAGATCAGAAGTAAATGTATTGCAGGATAGAGTTAAAGCTACTGTAAAGGTATACAACGACAACATTTGGCAAATTGTCAAAAGCCGATAAAGTTCCCTCAGATCTGTGGCGTATAGCTAAATCCTTGCAGAAGAAATCTGCAACCATTCCACCCTTAGAAAAGCCTAACAAAGAACTTACATCCTCCGTGGCTGAGCAGTGCAACGTCCTAGCTTCAACTTTCAAGGAAAATCTGAGCCTCACACTTGATTGGTGGGACGAGGAAACTCATCATAACGTAGCAACATCTATTAATCTGCTCAATTCATATAATGATAATGATTCTAACGCAGTGCGTCTTGTGACTCCGCGGGAATTACGTAAGCATATTCGTTCGCTTAAAAGTCGCAAGGCTCCTGGTGACGATGATGTTCACAATTTACTATTAAAATACATGCTCCAGAAATGTTTAGTGCTGTTTACTAAATTATTTAACGCGTGCCTTAAACTAAAGTACTATCCATAGACCTGGAAGACTGCAAAGGTCATAGCTCTTCCTAAGCCCGGAAAGGACCATAATCAAGTAGTCAATTACCGTCCGGTTAGTCTGCTATCAGCTCTAGGTAAGATCTTTGAGCGTATAATCTACGATGCTTAATGGATTCTCTCGAGCGTTAATTCATTAATGAGCAGTGCGGGCTTCGTAGGTGTCACTCGACCATTCAACAATTGGCTAGGGTCAGTGAGCATGCTTCTCACAATTTTAATCTTAAAAACTCTAGTGGAATGATTCTAATTGATATTGAGAAGGCATTCGATACAGTATGGCACGAAGGACTTTTGCACAAACTATATATCTACGGTTTACCGATTGGGCTTATAGAACTCATTAGATCGTACCTATGGGATCGTAAGTTTAAAGTCTACATCAACAATGAAACATCTGATCTTCAAACTATTCCGGCTGGTGTGCCTCAAGGTTCAGTACTTGGTCCTCTGCTATTCTTGGCCTATATAAATGACATCCCAAAACAGCTGCGGACTCATCTTGCATGCTTCGCGGACGATACCGCATCTTATACTTCCAGCAATTACTAGGGCCGTAACATTGGCAAATTGCAACTATCTTTAGATATCCATATATGGAGGCTCAAGCTTAATGAGTCTAAAACAGAAGCCATAATGTTTTCTCGAAAACGCAAACCGCCACTTAAAAGACTTTTATCGACTATCAAATACCCTGGAATAAAACTGTAAAATACCTTGGTATTTACCTTGACAACAAACTAAATTGGTCATCCCATATAGAATATGCTCGAACCAAAGGTAATAAAGCCTTAGGTGCCCTGAGCCCCATTATGAATAAGTGTAGTAACCTTAGCCCTAAAACTAAACTCAAAATATACAGTACACTAGTTCTCCCTTGTTTTTCATACGCTGCACCGGTCTGGAGTAGCACCTGTGCCTGTGATACTAATTATAAAAAACTACATCGATACATACAATCGATATCGCCTACCACATCACTACGTGTTGACCGAGGACAATGACGAGTCCGATAGTAGCTTGTGACTCCAGTTTACCCGTCCGCTGCCACTAATTAATATATTTTTACTATGTAGGTACATAATCAAACAGTTCACAAATTTTAAAATAAAAACCTGTTTATCATCGAAAGTATATTTATTAACCTTATTGCAAGTCTAAAATAAAATGAATATGAATTATTAATCCATCTTACAATAAAATAATAACGTAAATTTTAATCCTCGAAAACAATATAATAATTGCGGTTTATGCTAACTTCAAAGTGCACGGATACTTTATTAGCCATTGTACATTTTCTTTCTTAAAAGTAGGTATCTGGTGACTTTATTTTATTTTATTTTAAGCATACTGTCACGCGTAGGGTACGAACCGATCGTAGCTTGACGGTACGAACCGATCGGTTTGTGCATTTATTAGAGGGTAGGCGCTGTGCGTCTGCTGCTCGCATTCCATAACTTTCATACTTTTATTCATCTACCTTCATCCGATTTGTTGATTGTTGAACCAGTGTTTGTTTATCCTAGTGTATGCAACGATGAGGATTACCTTGTACAGGTTAGGTATGTTTTAATATGCATATTGGTAAAAACATAATCTAAACAAAGTGTGTGTAATTTAACATTCATTCTTCGTAATTTGGTAAGCTAAAATGAACTGTATCTCAGATATACAAAGTGTTATTTCATAAATAGTTGTCTATTTTGTCCAAAGGCTTTAAAAGGTGCAATAGCCTGTTGAGTCAATGTTACCATCATAGAAGTCTGCCTAAACTGTGTTTAGAACATGACTGTATATTTGTAAATTTATGTTAAATAAAGAACGTGATTTTCACCCCTTTCAAAAGGTCGGATTGATTGAACTTTGTACACTTTAACAAGGACCGATAACAATGCAATAATTTAAATAGTTTGTCGCAATATCCTGATCAGGACTTTCAGGATTAGCGATTTTCCCAATCCAATTGTTAAGACAAAAACACGCTATTGTAGATAACACCGAACTAAAAGATAGAAAATAAATAATAGTTTAAGAAACTGAAAAACACGCTATAGAAAAGCTTAACTAAAAAGTAGAAAATAATTTTCAATAAATTTCAATTAAGAATAGTGTAAGTATTTAACAAAAAAAATCTTCCTAGAAAAGTGTGGGGTGCTTTTTAAGATAGGTACTTATTAATGACTCTTTTACTAAAAATATTAGTCTTTTATCATTTACATCATAGCATTTTATTGAGTACTGTAAAGGGGGATGTAAGTGCAAGGAAAATAATGCTTTATTCAAATGTGTTTAATCATTTTCTTAATTGTTATATAATTAATAATTGTTTAATCATCTTGGGGGTTTAATTTTTGGAAAATCCGTTCTTAGCATGGCCTCTTCAAAGAATGCTCGTGCCAAATCTCTAATCTGAAACCTTTGTAGTTTTGGAGATGTCAGTGATTAGTGGACTTCTTTATATAGATTTTATCTGTTTATTGCTGGCTTTCCATTTATCTGTTTCATTTTTAATTACTCTCATATAATAATAATAATAATTCATTTATTAATTCAGACACATTATAAGTCCATTTGGTGTTAGTAGGTATGTAAGTCTTATTTCTAGGTTAGTGTAACATATTAAAATAGAAATGAAAAATAACGTAAGTAAGTTGAATGTCAATGATCTTACATTCGCGCTCCAGTCCGACAGTCTCAAGTGTTACCACTAGACTAGAACACGAATGAAAGATTTCATAATAGGCAGATCATATCTGTCCGACCTGCAGAATGCTATTGGTGCTGCTCCGCAATCTGCTGAGCATTGAGGCAGTTTTCTTGCGGATGATGGCATTGAAACCAATAACCCTCGCTTCCGCAAACATGGAAGATGCATATACCAAATTAATAAAAACGATGAACTCGTACTATGTACTATGTATGTATTATACAAGTAAATATAAAACAGTGCAGATCATTGACCGCAGGTAAAGTTCCCGAATAATTAATATCCAAGCATTACTATTTTTCTCAATAACGATGATTTAGCTGCGTGACAGACAGAATAGTTCAGAAAACATGCAAGATAAATGCTAAATGATCTAGCATTATCTCTCTAGAATTGAAAGCATATAGTCCGTGTAATGTATTCCTATTTCTTGAAGGTCTAGCACTATTTTGTACCTTCCATGTTTTTATTCCATATTCGACTGGCCTGTCAGCTCAGTTGGTAGTAGCTCTGCCTTCTGCGGTGTAGGTTGAGGGTTCAAATCCCTCCCAGTATAAACATTTATGTGACGAACTTGGGTGTTTATTCTGTGTCTGGGTGTTATAAAGTATGGTAAGTATGTATTTAAAATATCTAAGTATTCTATCAGTCATCTGGTCACCATAATACAACAAGCTATGCTTTATTTGGGGATAGATAGTGTTGTGTACATCGTCCACCAATGTTTATTATTATTTAGAAAAAGGGTTATCTGGTTTTAACAACTGTTTTAATATTAAAAAAATACTACGCAATAATAGTTCTAGACTAAAAAACAAAACATTTAAATATTTTTTTTTCATAAAAATGCGGTCTTTTCGTACGATTACAAATCTGAATGCTAGTTCTTTGGAGCACTGGTGCTAGTTCTTTGGAGCACTGGTGCTAGTTCTTTGGAGCACTGGTGCTAGTTCATTGGAGCACTGGTGCTAGTTCTTTGGTCTATAGTGGTAGTGGCCTAGCCTTGCGATCTAGCGATCTAGCTTGCCTGAGGTCGTGGGTTAGGTAAATCCGATCGTTTATTTTTTTCAATTATTTTTTCTATTCGAAAAATGATTTTGCGCTATTTATAGCAATATTCTCAAACAGTGAAGGAAAACATCGTAAGGAAACCGACATGCCATAGAACCTAAATAGTTGGAAGACATATGCCAAGAGCACGAAACGAGCCTCTGAGGCCCACTCATCACACTGGTTCGTAATGATCAGTAACATGTTAAGAAGAAAAACTTCTTTATAGCAGATACTGCTATGTGGAGCGACTTGTTGTCAACTGAAAGATGTTCTACGACGTAAATCGGCAGCACCTTGTCGGCAGTAAGTAGCTCCCAAGTGACTGTTACTTCTTTAAGACCTTTGTATTGAAGATCATTTCTGTTAAGAGGCTTATTACATTACGATCGTGATTTTTTAATTAAATGCCAACCTTCGGCGTTCTTGTTCAGAGAGACTGAAAGTCTTCGGCAATTTTTACTTATTGTATGGTGGAGAATAATTATTATTATAGTTTATAGCGGCCTCGCTTTTTGCATTTTTTTGGTATTTATTTATGTAAAATGCAAAATTCCGAAGCATGTTTGCAAATAAAATGCGCGAAGGCAATTTTTTAAGCTCGTGGATTGAACGTCTGTACTATGAAAACAAAATGAAAAATTTATAATAACATCTCTTATATAGTGGTTGAATTTATAGCAGCCTCGGAATTCAGAAATATGTAAAAAGTATTTACAAAAAAATCCCATTCTATAAAACTACTAAAAATTTTCAGAATTAGTTGTAAATTTCTCCTTAGTACATTAATACTAATGACATGGGGTCTCATCCCTAAGGAAAAGTAGTTCAAATAAATACCAATAGATGGCATTACAGGTATCCATTTGTTATTCAAATTAATAAAATATCTAAATTAGGTCCTGATAAAAGCATTTTCTAATTTCATTAAATATCATAAGGATGGGAAAATCAAATAAAAGCAATTTAAACATGTTTTTTTATTTTTTCAAAATTAAATGATGTCGTCGTACCTTTGGTGGCAATTATTTGTACTTCGTTGAGGTTGACACGGTTTTATTGTTGGAGGTACCTATTAACTATTAATAGGTGGCGGTATTTTTAATTACTGTATTGTTCATTTTACATTTTGATAAACACGGGCTGTACTCACGTAGGTATTATTTTGTCGATGGAGGCACCGACACTGTTTCGACTCATCTATATATACCTACCTACCTATTTTTTATGTGTTCGTGGATAACTTCCGTCGTTTATGAACCAATTTTGATGATTCTTTTTTGTTGGAAAAAAGACAAAAAGAAAAAAGAAAAAGATATACCTAGGGTGGTACCCCCTTAATAAGGAAACCAGGATCTGATGATGGCATCCCAGAGAAATCGAGGGGAATATTTGAAAATCGTAGTGCGACTAGTGCGTTTGTAAATTTTTTCATTGAGAATTTTATTAAAACACTACTATTTTTAATGAAGGTCTGGTGTTCGTCATCAGTTGATCTGATGATGCAGCCGAAAGACAGTCAAGGGAACTCCTCAACGATTTACAGCAATTGCCTGGTGTTTGGGCTTGATTAATTTGTATTGATCAAAACATTAAAGCTAGGTACCTACCTATATGGGTTGTGACTGTCATTAGGGGTCTGATGTTGAAGACGAAGGACAGTCAAGGGAACTCCACAACGTTGTACAGTAGCTGCCTTGTGTATAAGTATACATGAAGTCGGCTGTCTTTTTAGTTTTTAGATCTATTGTAAGACATTTTTTATTCGAATTACAAACTACTTAGGTACCTACCTACCTACCTATTAAAAAAAACTAAAAACGTGTGCGTCTCGGGATGCTCGACAGAAGTGATACTTAACTTAAACAAATCTAACTAGCGCTGTGGGTTACAGTGAGAGAGGAGGAGCCTGCCTACAGCTGCCGTATGCGTGAGAGAAAGGGAAGCCAGACACACTGGCGCCGTAAGGCGTTACGTAACGAAGCGGTTTAGCCTCCTAACAGAAGGTATTTACAAAACCTCTATGTACCTACCTACCTACCTAGGTAGGTAGTGTACCGCGTCCCACACCCGCACGACTAAATAATATACAATGTGTAGGTAGGTACATAGGTAAGAACAGACGACACGTTCTTATTTGTTTGACAAATATAAATCTACGTAGATACTAAGTAGGTACTTAGAAGTACACGATCTACCTATTTTAAAAGGTATCATTTGCCTGATTCGATCATGATCGCGCGCGATCCGCAACGCGGCAAGCTGGCAACGTCGCGCGTCGTTGCATTAAAAGCAATGATAGGTAAACAGATCGATCCCTCGATTCGCTCGGCTTTTCGACGCATAATTACCGCCATCTATTGGTTGCGAGTTTTACTAGTAGGTAATAAATCCACTTCCAGACGCTAGGTGGCTCTAAATATCTACCGCGCGAAACGGCATCTAGCGCCTATGTAGGCGAAACCAAAATAGCCCGAAGAATAGCCCGCCTTAGGACAGTCGCGTTTCGTTGTAAGGGATGAGTCATCTGTACTAGTATAGTATTATGTTATCTGTGCTAATGAGTAGAATTTATACCAGAACAAACGGTAGTTCATAAGCAATTCAATTGTTAAGATTTTTTTAAATAATAGTATTTAAAACTAAATAATAATAGTATTTTAAACGTAATATTTTATATTTTAATAGTATTTTAACTGCGCGAAATGCACAAAATAAATCCGCTCGTAGACGTTGAACCTGTGTCGATTTTTTACGCGTCAAACGATATGAATGAGCTTAGTTTACGCTCATTCCTATCGTTTTATAGTGCGACTACGTCGTTTTGATAAATTTTTATATTGAACATTTATCAGAATGGAAAAACTAATGTTGACTCGTTATATTTTTTTACGAGCCTTTACTTGTTATGTTTATTTTTAGCATGGGTCAAAAAGGCTCCGTGTATAAATCTAGTAAAAATCTGTTAAAGATATACTACACATCTACATTTAAAAATCAATCAAATTAACGACACATATTAAAAACAGGTCATACAAATTATCAAATTATAAATTTTAATTTTTGGAAATTTATTATGTTAATTTATTAAATATTTTTTTATTGTTTTATTAAATATATTTCATAAAAACTTTTATTTGCCTACTTATTTGTTATACAAAACGTCAACAGTCATGTACAAAGTTACAAATCAATATTTATTGGGAAAAAAAACTTAGCATACAGTTTACACAAGCCGCGGGCTGGTAAATAGTAACTTAAATAGATACCATTTAAACACAAAAAAACTAAAAGCTTATGCCTTTTAGAGTCCTAGATTACAGTCTAGTTCTTCCCCTGATAATTCGATGATTTATCATTATTATCATTATCTCAATATAAGAAAAATATTAATATATAACTCGATAATAGAAAAAGTATCAAAATCGTTAAGACGTTGGCTACAACAGTGTCGTAAACTCGTGACCTCTAGCGAGTTGTCGCCGTGCTTCAATATACTTACCTAATCTTTCAGAACGGATTTTTGTGATAGCTCTCTTAAATTAAATATCGGCAGCAAGGAATTATTGTCGTAAAACGGGTTTTAAACTTTACGTATAGTATTATGTTATTTGTGACTTTACTGAGTACCTAAAAAATAGCAGATATAAAATTATATCTAACAAATTACTCATTCAGCTCGATAAGTATTAAATCATAACACCTAGTTATTATGTGAGAGTGTGCAGGTTTCAAATTTTTGGATGTGTATACCCGAACTTTTACGAGCTGCTATTGATTTTTTAGGTATGATTAGCACCATCGAAGCAATGAGCAATGGATACCCATGCCCGAAATCTTTCTTAATAGCAAACAGTGATCAATTATATCAAAGCCCTTACTGAAATCTGTGTAAGCAGGATGGATCTCTCCTCTATTATCTATGGCTTTAGCCAGATCGTTAACAAAACTAAGTTCGTTGTAGTAGATTTTTTGGGAAGAAAACCATGCTGCTCTGGGTGAAGTTTTTCTTTAACGTGCCAGTAAATCTTCTTTTGAACAATAGATTCAAAAACTTTACCAAGCGCTGGGAGAATGGACACTGGGCGGTAGTTGGATGCAAGATTTACATCACCTTTTTTGTGTAATGGTGTCAGTCGAGCTTTTTTCCACAATGCAGGGAAGCACCCGTCAACAAGAGATCTATTGTACAAAATGACACAAGGGACCAGATAACCCTTCCGCCCTTCCTTCTGATCTAACTTTTTGTGAGCCACAATTATCTCAGACTCCTTCAAACATAAATTACCAAGGGTCATTAGCTGTTGTTTTACCCAAGACTAGTTGATTAGGTAGGTATTGAGCCACTATTTCGTTTCAGATTGTTGACGTAAGACCAAATATGTTTTGCGTGTGTACGCATTGTGTCTGCGGCTGATACTTTAAACTTTTTATAACATTCTCTAAGCATATTTTCATACCTTGACCTTAGAATCTCCACTGCATCTTTATCCCGGCGATTTGAGTATAGCTTAAACCTCCTGTGATATTTATGTTTCTCTTTAGAACATTTGATCAAGGAAGAGCTGAACCATACCGGATATCGCTCACTTTTAGGTGCTCGACGAGGTTTGTGTTTCTCTACTGTTGGTATAAGATTCGAATAGAAAGATTGTACCATCTGATCTATACCTATGTCATTTTCCCATAAGCGTTCCCATTCTATTCTAATCCTGATAGTTCAGTACAGATATCGGCCATGTCAAGTTTGGCTCTGCATAAATTAATTCTTAAAAAATATAACAAGTGAAGTTAAGAGTTTTTTGAGGTGTTATATGTGTTAAGTGATTGACAATTCACGTAATACAACGTTTGCGGCTAATAATATACAGATTTCGGGGTAAAATAAGCAAAAACCAGAAACAAGCTTATTTTCGGATAATAAAGGAAATTATGTAATGATACATGAATGGAGACATAAAATAATACTAATCCAGAAGACGTACAACAAAATCTACGGAAATAAACGACTACAGTGAGTACATTTTTAAATTCCGTCACAATATCAGCCGTTAACATAACAAAACAAACCAAAACAAACAAACGGTCAAGATCGACCTCTGGACCCAAACTTGCACTATCATTTATTCTGTGCCTGAACGTGATATCGCCAGGTGACACCAGTTGCAAATTTTCGTCGTTTATTTACAAAACCCGCTGGTCGGGCGGTTTCGGACGCTTCTTAATGAAACTGCGGAGGTTCGAGTCTGAGCTTACCGATTCTACTTTTTGCGTTTTTTAAAAGCAGATTATAAATCTGTTGTGTTCTGATAAATAGATCTAAATGATTGAATCTGTTGATAAATAGATCTAAATTGTTGAAAATGGACACCAATGGCATCACCATACGCAAAAAGAATCGAAACTTAAATATCTCGAATATCGAGTTATTCAATTTAGACAGCAATTCAAGAACCGAAATTTTGGATTCTAGCTCAAGAAGTTTGCCTTCTTTCAATGCAGTACCTGAAGAAGAGGTGGAGTTAAAAAGGCAAATGATAAGCTTACAGAATGAATTAGATATAGCGCATAAAGAAATAGAAAATTTAAATATTACTAATGAAGAGTTGAGGTCTGAGTTACAAAGAGGGAACAATCAATTGAAATACTTTAAATCATTGTGTACTAACCTCCAAAGTAGTCCATTAAACAGACTTACTCGCAGTTCAACCTCTACTCCGATCAGTAAAAAGCAATGCCATACTCCTACATACAGAAAGATCGCGACAGAATTTCATGAACAGCAACCTAATGTTTCTTCGTTAAGATTAATTGACACAACAATAACATTCCACACGCCGTCAAAAAACATCTACACAACGAAGGCTATGGAATGTAATACACCAAGTTCATCATCATCTGACAGAATGAATAGCACAATCGCCTCCCAAATGTGCTTCCTTTCAAAAGAATAAGTCTGTTGAACAATATGACAAAGCTAGTTTAGTAATGACAGAAAAATCAAGTAGATGTTCAGACATATTCCAGAAAACAGGAGACAAGTAAAACGACAATAACATTCTGGGCAGCAAAACGGCAAGGATATTGGAGCATCTCTTCAGAAACTACTAGGCGACGAGTTTAAAGTGTTATGCTATAGAAATCAGCACCTAGATTATTATTCAAATAAGTCACAGCAAGCAGCCATAAAAATTATGTCTAAGACTGTGTCCACGCAAACCTTATTTCAAGATAGGGACAATTCAAAAAATGCGAGACAAATGATATGCGTTAGTACGCAAACAGAAAACATTTTATCGAACCAAGACGAAACATTTTTTCGTCAATAACGAAATAACACACGATAACGGCACTGTAAAAAAATAATAATTCTGTATGCCATTTAAATCTATTTTTCCAGAATTTATGCGGTATATCGAATAAAAAGGATGATTTGAATATGTACTTGGGTGATCTGGGTTTTGACATTAATTATATTTGTATTTGTGATCACTTTCTTAACAAACATAGTATATCTGTTTTTAATTTTGACAATTATAAATTAGCCTCTTACAATACTAGAGTATCTTTAATATTGTCACAATTAAATAGTATTACCGAAGAATTAGGGATCTGTAAGAAATTGTACAAATTAAATAGTTTTGAAATTTGCGGAGTCACGGATCGCAGATTCAACCTAAGTATTTGTTGCCTGTATAGAACTCCTGATAATAAAAAATTTGACGATTTTATGTGTCGACTTGAAATTTTACTAGAGCACTTTTTCAAGAGATGTATTATACTTGGGGACTTTAATGTTAAGGTTCTAAAACAAAGTAAATATCAAGAGTTTTTTTCTCTTCTGAAAAGCTACAATTTTAAAAGTTTAGTAAATTCTTTTACCTTCATACGAAATAATCAAGAATCATGCATCGACAACATTCTGACTAATTTGCCCGAGGAAAATATAGGTTGTTTGAAAGTTGACCACAACGGTCTTGGAGATGGTCATGCGGATGCCCGCATGGCCATCTCCAAGACCGTTGTGACCGTTCTGCAATCTCACTCTAAAAAGAATTAATTCCAAAAATGAAAGTGAGCTTTATACAAGGAAACGTAGGATCTTCTCGGAACGAAATAGGTTATCCTTCAGGAAAACTTTAGAAGAGTGTAATTTATTAGATTATAATGTGAATGGGTTCCTCAACAAATTTAACGATATATTTAAATCATCCTTTAAAAAGAAAAATATAAAAGTTAATATGTGGTCTAAAAATAAATTTAACTGGATCTCAAAGGGAATTAGAACGTCTAGCAAAATGAAAAGATTCCTGAATTCAATGAACAAGAATTTAGGGCATGAATCAATAGTTGCTTACCGAAAATCATACATAAAACTGTACAAAAAGATCATAGCTCAGTTAAAAAAAAAAGGCAGTTAAAAAAGAAGTCGATAAAGCAAAAAACAGGACAAAACACATATGGAAAATAGTAAACAGACATAGGAATAAGAGTAATATTAGGACTAATGATAATTATCTACTTAAAGTTAATGACATGGTTATTAATAGAGTAGATGTAAATGGAAAGCGTTCTCCGGGGTCAATGGTAAAAATGGGTGTACCACAAGGATCAATACTCGGGCCATTCTTGTTTTTAATTTATATAAATGATCTACCTAAACTTGTAAAGGATGATCACGAGATTGTACTGTTTGCTGATGACACGTCACTTTTATTTAAATTAAAGCGACGACTTACTAATCTTGACGATGTAAACAATGCAATCTCTAAAGTTGTAACATGGTGTAAACAACTTATTACTTAACGAGAAAAAAACGAAATGCATTCGTTTTATACTGCCCAACGTTAAACAGGTAAAAGCTAATGTAAAAATTAATAACGAAAAGATAGATCTCGTCGACACCACAGTGTTCCTAGGCATTACTTTAGATAATAAGCTGCAATGGGGCCCGCACATAGATAAATTGTCGAAGAGACTCAGCTCTGCCGCATACGCTGTCAAAAAGATCCGCCATTTTACCGACGTAGATACCGCTAGACTCGTTTACTTCAGCTACTTTCATAGCATTATGTCTTATGGCATTTTGTTGTGGGGGAGTGCTGCTGATATTAACACCATATTTGTGTTGCAGAAGAGGGCTGTTCGTGCAATTTATAACATGGGCCCCAGAGAATCACTTAGAGATAAGTTTAAAGAAATTAATATTATGACAGTGCCTTGTCAGTATATATACGAAAATTTAATGTATGTGCACAAAAATGTTCATTTATTCAAAAAAAATTGCGATAATCATAGTATTAACAAATAAACTCGCATAAACTCGTATAAACTCGCTGTTCCCACTGTAAGGCTCGCTAAAGTTAATAAGTCTTTTATAGGGCAATGTGTACGCTTCTATAACAAGGTCCCAAGCGACGAGTTAGATTTGTCGATTGGCAAATTTAAAAACGTAATTAAACATAAACTGTCTATTAAAGCATATTATAAAATATCTGATTATTTAGAAGACAAAAAAGTTTGGGATGAATCTGCTCCAACTCGACTCGGCATCCGTAACAAAATTGTCAAGGATCATACAAAAAAGTGTTAAGACCAGACAAGTTTCTTGCCGGATTCTTCTTGAACTGGGGTTAGGAGGAACCGGCACCTAGATTCACTAGCATGTAAGAAGACGATTCAAAGTGGTCCTTGTGATTGTAATGAATAAAGTTATTTTGAATTTTGAATTTTGAATAACACACAAAAAATAGCTGACATTTTTGCGAATAATTTTAATTTTAGTACCTATGAAATGAATTCCAATGACAAAAAACAATTAGCAATGAATTTTTTGACAGAACACTCTAATAGAGTTGATACGGACATGGAATTAAGATTTACAAACAGGAATGAAATTAAATTTATTGTAAAGAGGATGGAACCTAAAACCTCCTTTGGATATGATGGAATACCGGTCACAGTTATAAAAGATAACATTGACCTCCTTGCTGAACCACTATCAGGATTTTTTAACAATTGTATGTCTGAAGGTATCTTTCCTGATCAATTAAAAATCGGTAGAGTGATACCTATATTCAAAAAAGGTATTAGGAACGACCCTAAGAATTATAGACCCATTTCGTCGCTGCCTATACTCTCTGAAATCTATGAAAAGCTGTTAAAAGATAGGATAATAGCACACTTGAACTCAAATGAGATTTTAAACAAACGCCAGTTCGGCTACCAGGTGAACATAGGAACTGTCGATGCGATTGAATTACTAATAAATGAAGTGTTAGGTAATCTTAATAAAAAAATGAAAGTTGCAGGTATATTTTTGGACCTATCTTCTGCATTCGATACAATTGATCATGACATCTTACTTGCTAAATTAGAGTTTTATGGATTGCGGGGTAATGTCCTGAGCATTGTAAAATCATATTTTAGCAGTAGGTACCAGTTTGTTGAACTTCATAATATTGTTAAACGCCAAGAGGTAGCGACCAAATCCAAACTAACTAATATAACACGAGGAGTTCCACAGGGCTCCATACTAGGACCTATTTTCTTTATAATTTTTTTGAATGACTTTATAAATTTTATTTCTTATACTATACCTGACATTAAATTAATAATTTATGCTGACGATACAAATGCAATAGTTCCAGCATGTAGTTTGCAAGAACTTCAGCTCAAAATAAATAATGCGTTGTGGCTTACTTGTGGCTTTTAATCAATGGTTTCATGTAAATAATTTAAAATTAAATATTAATAAAACGAATGCCATATTATTTAGAACGACCGCCCGCAGGCATGAAACTTTTGACATAATAAACAGGGGAGTTAAGCGTTAAATTTCTAGGAGTCCATATTGATCAGTTCCTAAACTGGAAAAATGAATTAGAGTCTATACTGAACTCTGTAAGTTCTGCCTGCTATGCCTTAAGAAGTCTGAGAGATGAGGTAAATCTTAAACAACTCAAAACGGTATATTACGCCTTGGTTGAGTCAAAATTAAGGTATAGCATCAAATTCTGGGGATACAGTTACGCCTATAACATGAATAGAGCTTTTGTTATCCAAAAACGAGCCATTCGCACCATGGTGCGGATTCCGCCATGGGAATCGTGTAAAAAGTACTTTAAGGAGCTAAACATTTTGACTCTTCCTAGCCTCTACATCTTAATAACTGTCATGGATATTGTACGGCATCCCTCTAAATATTAATCACCAGAACAAAGAGCACTAGGGTTAGAAACAAGAAGAAAAGATTTAGAGAACCCTCAATGTCCGAGGTTAGAAGTTGTTAAGCATGGGTGTCAATTTCAAGCAGTTAGAATATACAACTCACTGCCTGTTGAGTTGAAAACTATTAATAGCCCAAATATATTTAAAAATAAGCTTAAAAAGCTCTTGCTGGAAGGGTGCTTTTATACCGTGGACGAACTCCAACGGTAGTTGTTATTAAAATTTAATTATATAACATTTATATTTATTTTTATTTTCTTTAATTTAATTGTATTTTATTGTTTGTTTTTTAAAATATCTATTATTTTAATTATGTGTAATTTTAGGCTAATTTAATTTAATATATTCAAATACGATGTATATTGTTGAATGAATAAATAAATTAAATGAATGAATGAAATGTTCCTCATTTATGTCCTTATAGTTGGCTTCATTAAATTTTAAAATTGGTTTTCAGTCGTGTTTTAGCATGCTTGGCTGTTTAGGTTGTACAATATCAATTTACAGAGTGGGGTGAGGGGAATCTAAGCGTGTTAGAGGTAATTCACACATTCAGTGACTTTAATCGATGTCAGCGTGTCTGTAAGGAAGGACAAGACCCAATGTTGATTCCTAACATAATTACATTGACACAAGTTATTAAAAGCAACCTCGTCTAGAAACGTATTTTCTTCTCTGTTGTAATTATTATTCGTTGCATTATTGGGTAAATAAGCTGAATGAATTATATTCCCACCCTGTATTTGTCATGTTAAAATCACCAATGATAATTGTAGAGCCTTTTTTAATGTTATTACTATAAATGTTAGAGTGTCATGTAAAGAGTTAGAATGTTTATCTCACCTTAAACTAATTAGATAGCTACTTACAACTAACAAGACTCTAAACGAAACTTAAATTACAAGCCTGTAAGCGCGTCCTCGTTACTGATCAGCTGTGACTTGGAGTTCGCGTTCTGCGTATGAAGATCTTGCCGATCCGGACCCACTGGAATTCGTAATGCTTTTCCTTAACAACGACACGCGCTGCCCCGTGCAGCTTCTTGTTTGCCGGCGACAGGTGCTCAGCGACAAATACCGGCTGCTTAGCACCCGTTAAACCAAGGTGCCCCGAATGCAATTTGTCCCTACTATTCGTTCTGTTAAATTTCTTTACTGCTACCAGTACCTATCTCGTCGCGAACACGAGGACTAGCCATCTTTGCGACGATTGCTCGAGCCCTTGTAGATTGTTGATTTAATTTAGGCACATCGAGTGCCTAAATTAAATCAACAGTCGAGGAAAGTCGAGGAAGTCGAGAACCTCGTTATCGCCAATTTCTCTTGAGACGACTTTTTCCAAGCTGCTTGATCGTGGACAGTAAATTCTCAGTTTTATTTTTCGGGACGCGCTGGATCTCGATATTACACCCCCTCGACTGCTGTTTGATGTTATTGAACTGAGTATTGACACAGATATGTGACCGAAGTGTTTCGGTCTCTGATTTCAAAACGTCAATTATCTTGGACTTTTCGTTCATTTGACTGCTCAAGTCGTAGACAGAGAAACTAATCACAAACTATAGGATGCTAACGCATAATAACGAAACTAATAGACACATGGTGATCGTGCCGCGTGTGAGATAGAACGATAGGTGGATGGTGTTGCCACATTAAAACTTTTACCTGAGTCCCAAGTAATCCTAGATTTATTAGAGACGTTGTGTTGTAGTAGAAATCTTTAGAGCTTGTCTCTCTATCACAAAACTCAAACTTTTATAACAGATGTGTGATATAGAAAAAATATAACAATATTTGTGTACTTAATTGTTTATTTATTATTAAAACTAGCATATCATTACAGAAATAATAAAACCATAAAGAAAACACAAAGACAAAGTCAAATTCATTAGATACTTTATTCAATACAATCACAAGGATCACTTTGAAACTTCTACATACATACTAGGTGAATTTAGGTGCCAATTCATAACCTAAGCCCGAGAAGAGAAACTCGTCCTGGTCCTAGCGCATTTTTGTATGATCCATCTTTTAACTACCTCAACTACGAAATACTAATACAAGAGAGTTTATATATTTCTAGTGAGTCGGTTAACTGTCTGAGGGCAGAGTGACGTGAGGCCATGCATTCTTATCAATAATATAGTCATTTATATTATAATAAGCTTTCTTATTATCAGCATTCTTATTATATTATATAGCAAAAGACTATTTATTATGTAAGCTTTAAATTTCATAATAGGTAGTTTAGTTGCATTTTCAGGAAGCTTATTATAGAAGCGCACCGTGTTCCCCTTAAAGGACTTATTTACTTTTTCTAATCGAAAAGTATTAATTAGTATCTACCTAAATACAGAATAAAAACTCATAAATCAAATATTTACTAACCACCAGTGGAACAGCATTAGGATACAGAATAGTTAATTTATTCTTCTTAAACAAGACATTTTTCTCAAAATGGGTACTACGAACCCTCGAAGAGTTTTTGGGTGTCCAGATTTTTCGGCCTGTGGCTTCAACCCACTGCAAAGTACATTATCGTGTGATGGAAAACTGTAACAAATTAATAGCGAGATGTTTTATTTTACAATTTATGAATCATTTTAATCTATTTATTAATGCAGGGCGTATGGTTATTCTCGCTGACAGGACATTATTTCAGATGTCTCTTCAGACCGAATTTAAGCAGCTTTTAAAGTTAAGGCCCTTGCTATCATGAATTACCTTGCCTCCATATATATTCAACATCGAACAATACTTACGTAAAATTCAATTATTAATATTCATACGAAATGTAAGACATATTTTTATGTAACATTTTTGTAGTCTGGGGAATGTTAAGGTCGAATGCAGGCAACACCAAAATAAATAAATTATTTGTTATGATTTATGAATTATGCTGTAGCGAACAAAGTTTAATTCTAAATGCTGTTATCAATTGTGTATATAAATAAAAAAACAGTTTTAAAGCTAATAAAACTCCTCAAAAATACTTGTACTTACGTGTGAAAAAACAAATCGGCACATAAAAGCACATAAGTTGTTCTCTTTCTTGTATGAATGCGACGGATGCTATCTAGTCGTCTATTAGTTTCTCTGTCTACGGCTCAAGTCCTTAAATTGAGAGTTTGTGTAGTCTATGCTCGCTTTTATTTCCTCAAACTCTCTATGTATGGCTTTATTTTCAGACGTTATTTGTCTTCTCAACGCAGATGTCGCTTCTTTTATCTTCTCTTCGAAATTAGCTTTTAACTCGTCCACAACTGAGTCACTAAATCTGCTTGTATTGGCAAGCGGGCTATTTGGGTTCAGTTGCTTTATAGGGGTGTTAGAGTTATCTCCCCTTTTCTCTGAGCTCTTACAATCTGGACACTTCCAGTTCGATTTCGTGTGCTTAGACTCTTTTCTAAAGTTCTCTGATGTTAATCCCAAGCACTGGTAATGGTACTGATCAGCGCATAAGCAACAAACCTTAGTTTCCGTTGACTTTGTAATTTTATTACAGGTCTTGCACTTCATACTCGCTTAGGCTTAATTACAGGCATAAGAATGTACCTTATCAAAAAGTCTGACAAAGCAGTACCTAGTGTGGTTGCTATGAGACTATCGCTAGGCGACGCGCTGTATTGCAGGCACAGAGAGGGTTGATCTAGGTTGGTTATTTCTTGACATTCGTTGTGGGTACCCTGACACTCATGCAGAAATCGGCTATATATTATTTTGCTAATTATATCACATTACATTTTCACATTACATTTTTTTTACATTTACAGGCTGTAAAAAGTATGCAAATACCTGTTATGTACAGAGAGACCAGTCCACAATACCAGTACAAATTGTTTACTTCACAGATATGAGTCTTAACATTGTTATGATTTTTTATTCAGAGCAAAAACATTTACACGTCTGCTAACAGTTATTTGTTTGTTTGCTGTTAATGTTTTGTAATAAAAATGACCCAGACACTATTTTTGCTATGTTGGTGATTCTGTTGTGTCTAGCTAGTTTCGTAAAATACAAACGATCTTATTTGAAGATCGTATTTTCCAGAAGCCAGAATAAGAGTAATATTCAAAATGATAGTTTTTAAATAAATAAAATGTTTAGGATGTAGGATATATTATTATTATTATTATTATTATACTATATATAGCTCGATTACCACTGATTGATTGATTGACTGACTGATTGACATAATTGTTCTCCCAGATGGTGAATGGGGAGGTGTGTTTTTTTTCATGGAAAACTATAAAGGGGGTTCTGGTGAGTGGGGGAAAAATCCTAAAGTGCCCCTTTTCCCCCTCCAACTGCCCCTCCCACGAATCAACATCGGATTCTTCCCGACGAGGTGTGTTTTTTTTTAGGGATTTGTATAGATGGTGCTTTAATTAATACAAACATTTTTTTAACCCCCCCCTCTTCCCCCATTTTTTACCCCCCCTTTCAAGGTATACCCAAAAGGCGTCATGTTGGAATTGAAATTTTATTGGGATCGTATAGAGGATGCTCCAAGTATTCAGAAACGATTTAAAAACTCCCCCCTCTCCCCCCATTTTTCTCACCCCCCTTCAAGGTATACCCAGAAGGCGTCAAGTTGGAATTGAAATTTTAGTGGGATCGTATAGAGGATGCTTCAAGAATTAAGAAACGATTTTAAAACTCCCCCCCTTCCCCCATTTTTCTCACCCCCCTTCAAGGTATACCCAGAAGGCGTCAAGTTGGAATTGAAATTTTAGTGGGATCGTATAGAGGATGCTCGGAAGAATTGAAAAAAGTTGTGTGACCTCTTTGCCCCTCCCCTCTTTGCCCCCCTTTTTGACCCCCCCACATTATCTCGGAAACTACAACTCGGAGAGGGTTGGTGCTCAAACTAATGTTGCTCAAGACCCTTTTCAATATTCGAATCTATAAAAAAAAACATGGCCGCCATAGAAAAAAAAATTTGTCCCATACAAAAGTGTGCACTCCCATACAAAATCTCGCAGACTTGATGACATCATGTAGGGTTGTACACTTCGGTGGGATCGTATAGCTTCGTAGAGTTGAAAAATAATGTGTTACCCGACCCCCCGTCCTTGCCTCCTCTGCCCCCTCTGTCTCTCTCTCCACTTATCTCGGAAACTACAAGTCGAAGAGGGATGGTGCTCTATCAAATGTTGCTCAAGAACTAAAAACAATATTTAAACTTCCCCCCTCCCCCCATATTTCTCACCCCCCTTTAAGGTATACCCAAAAGGCGTCATGTTGGAATTAAAACTTTAGTGGAATCGTATAGAGGATGCTTGGAAGAGTTGAAAAAAGTTGTGTGACACCCCCTCCTTGCCCCCCTTTTTGACTCCCCCCACATTATCTCGGAAACTACAAGTCGGAGAGGGTTGGTGCTCAAACAAATGTTGCTCAAGACCATCTTTATTATCCGATTCAGAAATAAAAAACTTTGAACCCACATAACTTCTTAACGGTGCTAGATAGACATAGCAAACTTTACCTTGGGTTGTAAGGAATTTTAGTGTTTTTTTTTTAGGATTTGTATAAGCATTTGTAATGCTTATACAAATAGGGGTTGTAATGGTACTTCAAAATGTACAAAGGTTTTATAAACTGCACCCTCCCCCCATCCATAAGGGTTTTTAGGGTTTGTAGGGGTTTAGGGTTTGTAGGGGTAATTAGGGGTTTTTAGGGGTTGTAGGGGTTTGTAGGGGTTTTTAGGGGTTGTAGGGGTTTTAAGGGGTTTTTAGGGGTTGTAGGGGTTTTTAGGCTTTGTAGGGGTTTGTAGGGGTTTTTAGGGGTTGTAGGGGTTTGTAGGGGTTTTTAGGGGTTGTAAAGGTTTTAAGGGGTTGTAGGGGTTTTTAGGGGTTGTAGGGGTTTTTAAGGGTTGTAGGGGTTTGTAGGGCTTTTTAGGGGTTGTAGGGGTTTTTAGGGGTTGTAGGGGGTTTTAGGGGTTGTAGGGGTTTTTAGGTGTTGTAGGGGTTTGTAGGGGTTTTAGGGGTTGTAGGGGTTTTTAGGGGTTGTAGGGGTTTTTAGGGGTTGTAGGGGTTTTTAGGGGTTGTCGGGGTTTGTAGGGGTTTTAAGGGGTTGTAGGGGTTTTTAGGGGTTGTAGGGGTTTTTTTAGGGGTTTTTAGGGGTTGTAGGGGTTTTTAGGCGTTGTAGGGGTTTGTAGGGGTTTTTAGGGGTTGTAGGGGGTTTTAGGGGTTGTAGGGGTTATAGGGTTTTGTAGGGGTTTTAAGGGGTTGTAGGGGTTTTTAGGGGTTGTAGGGATTTTTAGGGGTTGTAGGGGATTTTAGGTGTTGTAGGGGTTTGTAGGGGTTTTTAGGGGTTGTAGGGGTTTTTAGGGGTTGTAGGGATTTGTAGGCGTTTTTAGGGGTTGTAGGGGTTTGTAGGGGTTTTTAGGGGTTGTAGGGGTTTTTAGGGGTTGTAGGGGTTTTTAGGGGTTGTAGGGGTTTTTAAGGGTTGTAGGGGTTTTTAGGGGTTTTTAGGTGTTGTAGGGGTTTGTAGGGGTTTTTAGGGGTTGTAGGGGTTTTTAGGGGTTGTAGGGGTTTTTAGGGATTGTAGGGGTTTTTAGGGGTTTTTAAAGATTGTAGGGGTTTTTAGGTGTTGTAGGGGTTTGTAGGGGTTTTTAGGGGTTGTAGGGGTTTTTAGGGGTTGTAGGGGTTTTTAGGAGTTGTAGGGGTTTGTAGGGGTTTTTAGGGGTTTGTAGGGGTTTTTAGGGGTTGTAGGGGTTTTTAGGGGTTGTAGTGGTTTTTCGGGGTTGTAGGGGTTTGTAGGGGTTTTTAGGGGTTGTAGGGGTTTTTAGGGTTTGTAGGGGTTTGTAGGGGTTGTAGGAGTTTTTAGGGGTTGTAGGGATTTTTAAGATTTGTAGGGATTTTTAGGGGTTGTAGGGGTTTTTAGGGGTTGTAGGGGTTTTTAGGGGTTCTAGGGGTTTTTATGGGTTGTAGGGATTTTTAGGGGTTGTAGGAGTTTTTAGGGGTTAAACCCGCGAGCTGTATACAGCTCGCGCAACACGCAACCTCTAGTCTATTTATATACTTGCACATTATATTGCCTTTAATCTACAGATGACATCCCAGGACTTCGGTCTGTCGGACGTAGATTGTAGGGACGTACTAGGGGTAGTTACAAAGTCGAGGTTTACAACTCGCTGCCCCCAATTAGCAGCTAGGTAGCTCATCATTGCACCCTGATGAGTGACATACACAATTAAATGTACGAAGCTTGCTTCCAGTATTGCTGATTCACACACCAGATTAGGTTAGGTAGGACATCAGGTACACAACACGTTTCGACAAGTTTGCCTAGGTTGTCGAATTACTATTATCCATACCTATACAGTAGTATAAATCTACTTATGGTTCTCGTAG